>JXTC01000223.1:389206-444925 GCA_002914845.1 Trema orientale
AATTAAGAAAATTGGACGTGTCAATTGTTCATTGAAAAATTGCCAAATTTATGCCACGTCAACAAGATGCAAAAGACCATTTGAAGACCCCATTTATGATGAGATCTCGACACCCAATTAGAAGTATTTTTCGACCACTCGTCAACACCGAATTGGAACAATTAAGCAAATGTTGTTGGAGCAGCCAATAAAATAGGGCCATGTGTCAAATTTTTATTGGACCTTTTCATTGTATATGTGTCAATTTATTAGACATGCTTAATATGTACAAGACACATAAGACTATGATGTGTCAAGGCCTTAAACTTATCCTCAGCGGGTTCCATAAGCTGAGCCTTGTCTATATAAAGGCCCCTGAACCTTTATGTATAAGGCGATGGATATACAATCATATTCCCTAAAATTCTGAGTCCATTGATTACTCTCTCTCTTTCTCTCTCTGCTATTTCACTCTTTCTTTGTTTTAGCCCATTATCCGAAGCTTTCTCTTGTACAAAGAATATATACAATTTCTCTTGTACTTTTCTCTGATAAAACTACCCTCTTGTCTTCCTCTTTATCTCATAGTTATCAGACCCATGTCCTTAACTCACGTGAACTTCCACCGCAAAACCTCATCATCACCTTTTATCTTCCTTTTTTTTCTCTAAATCTGTAGCCCAGTATCACCATCATCATCACGATATTCATCTAGGCTATCCTATATATAATTGCTTCGGTTTTGGAGTTTGCAATCCATCAGATAGTTATCTTGTACAAGACTTGTCAACTAAGTCTTTACTCCACTTTATTTTTGTTTGTATGCATACATATTGCTTTGTTTTATTTGCATGCATTTAGTTCTTCCTTAGCTTCAGCCGTGGCCAATTCTTAACCATTTTTTTTTCTTTTTCTTTCATCTTCATCCGTGCATGCTTACATATATATATATACATAATTCCATATGTGTTCATGTATAGAATCTAGTTAATAAATCAATAGTATTGTCATATCTATAAATATTCATATAGGTCTAAGTAATTTTGCATATATCTTCGTAGGTCCATTTTTCTCTATTTATATACTTCAGGCCCAATAACTATTTTATATCATTTTCTATCCAATAATTAGTTTTATACCATCTTTTATTATTCTATTATTTTTACATCACTTTTTCTACTAACTTGTACAACAAGTTTTCTATGTATGCAGCTTCTAACTTATGTACTTAAGTGATCCTGGGGTACCGAGCTACTCTCTACACTCTCGTGCTTGACCTGTAGCACAAGTTCGAGGTTTTGTGCTCCCTATATTTTTATATATCTTATATCTCTACCTTGGCGAGTAATTTGTATTGCTGTTCTAAGTGCAATCAATTACTAAGCTTCCCCTTCCCTGTAAAGTAATCTGTATTGCTGCCTTAAGTGCAATCGGTTACTTTGCTCCCCTTTTTAATTATTGTGCGCATTTATTTAGTGATCTGAGTTGTTTTCCCCTGCAACTGGTCACACCGCTTTATTTAAATTTCAGTTATTTATTATTATTTACGATGATATGGCTGGTCTTACCGCCTCGTAATTCTAACCCCTCTAACTAACTGAAACTGGCATATGGACGGTATCGCCTTCGTCAGTTTCTAACTATTTATTTTTCTGTAATTTATTTCTGTTACTAACTTCTAGTTGACACTATGGTCGGTTTATTCGCCTCAGTCAACTAGTAATATTTAAATTCCTGTCTATTTAATTATTGTGTTATTATATTACTTCTAGTCTTCAGTTGACAATATGGTCGGTTTATTCGCCTCCGTCAACTTTTAATATTATTTTATTTCTGCTGCACACTAAGTGAGTCATCCTTGCCGCCAATCTTGTCGAGATACGTAGGAAGAGTTGTTCTCATTGCAACCGCCTATCTTGTTTCGACACGTGAAAGTATTGTGACGACCCTTTCTGTTGTGCATTCTAATGGTATAATCCAATTATCTTCTGTTTTGTTTTAATTAAGTACAGGTCATACTAATTAATCTAGAGCACAACTCCGACCTCGAACAAGAAGTTATTGACATTGCAAGCCTAACAACTTTAGAGACATTTTTTAAAATTTTTTTTAGAAAGTAAACGAAGGTCCAAATGAAAGCATAAAAACATAAGTCATGACAATAGGATGACCTATAGGTGAAATCGGAAAAGACTTCTTGTGTTGTTCATCATGGTTGCCTGTTGCTTGCGGATCATTCTTGCCCGCTGATTGTTCAGCATCATCTGCTGCACAGCAATTCCTTTCAGGTTCTCCGCAACAACCGAGTCAAGATCAACATCCTTAGATCCTTCTTCTTCTTCTTCTTCATTATTATGATCATCATCATCAGCTTCAGCCGTTGCACACTCTAGATGAACTCCATAATCACATTCTTTACAGAAATAAGCCCAATATCCCTCGATGAAACCTGAACCGCATACGCCACACAAGTAGTCTTCTTTTTCTTCTTGCTCATTATCTTCTTCTTTCTCGTCTTCTTCGTCTTCTTTCTCGTCTTCCTTTCCCTTTCGCTGGGGCAATGAGAACACGAGATGGAGAGGGTGCTGGTGATCATCCCGTTTGACAGAGTCGGCCAAGGCGGCACACTGAACGTGGAGGTCGAATCGGCAAGCGTAGCAGTTGTAGACAAAGGCGGTGCCATAACCACCACAAGCATCACAACTGAACATGTAGGGAGGCGTGGGGTAGAGAGTTAGAGGGTGCTGAGGATGCGCACCGTGTCGAGTTTCTCTTGGGAGCTCGGAACACGGCTTGTGGAGGAGAAATTCGCATTTCGGTTTGGTGCACTTGAAAGCTGATGAACCTGGAAGCACTTCCAGCTGACAACCTGAGCACATGAGTTCATCCTCTTGATCTTGGTCTACTTCGAATGGACTCAAGGGATGCCGATGGCTGAAATGTGTCACCATATTGTTGAACCTTTTTTTTTTTTTTTTTTTTAAAAAAAAGGTAACAAGTTTTTCTCTGATTTTGGATGATGTTGTAATAAGAATTGTTTTAACTCTCTTCTATGGAGGAGTATTTTGGAATGAAGTATAGTCATGATTATAAGAAAGCTGAAAATTGTCAATTTGTATTAATTTACTCAATCTTCGCTAATTGGATATACAGAAGTAATCCAACATGCAATATTGTATAGGGTGGTTGGATCGTGGACTTTTACTGGTCTAAGTATTCCATCATTTATTCGCAATGTGAAATTAACTCGTGAAGAGTTGACCCTTAATTTTTTTCTTTTTTTTTTTTTAAAGTCTACTGGGCGCATGTGATGGGGTGTCCTTCATTCGTGCATTAAAAGTCTTATATAGAAAATAGTGGAAGATTGAAAATTTTAGGGTTGATTTTATAAAATGAGTGTGACAGAAGAGAATGGACGTTGAATGGCTACTTGACTTGTATATTACCTGGTTAAGTTGGTATATATAAAAAAAATAATTAGAAAGTAGCTCTTTAATAGATGTGATTTCAATCATTTTGTCAAAGATAAAAAAAAAATAAAAATGTTGAAAATAAATATATCAGTACAAAATTAGACTATTAGATAATTAGATTTCTGATAGGAGATATTAGACCTTCCATTATGTCAGAAATGGACAAGAATATAAATAACATGTATTTAAAACAAATAGTTGAACCCAGTAGTCAACTACATATTCTGTGGATCACAAGTAATAATATAGTTAACAATTGTTAGTTAATAAGAATTATGAAAAAAAATGGAACATAGGATAATGGTATCCCAAAACCCTTCATAATAATGATGATGATAATGATGATGATGATAATAATAATAATATATAAGAATGTAGATATTTGCATATATGTATATGTGTATATGTAATTATATGCACATGTATATATGTAAATATATATATATATATATGAAAATATAAATGGATACTTATAATATAAGTATATAAATATATGTGGATATGAAAATATGTATGTGTATGGATTTGGTGGTTTAATAATGGTCTAAAAATTGTAACATAGTTGCAATACTAAAACCGAGAAAAAAAAGAAAAAAAGTGATGAAAGGAAAGAGATATTAATAGAAAAGAAACTGCGATGAGTTGTAAGAATAAACGAAAACTCGATAAGCTTTACTAGTAGTAGAATAACTATGAAATATACTAACATCAGATTTTGAATCAAATTTACCTAAATTATCTTTAGTATTCAAAATAAAATATTTGCAACCAAAAACTTTGAAATAACCAATGTTGGGTTTTCTATTCTTCTAAAGCTTATAAGGTGTCTTGTTCAAAGTAGGTCTAATCATTACTCTATTGACTGTGTGACAAGTAGTATTTACGGCCTCGGCCCAAAAATATTTTGGTGAAGCATGACCATTAAGTATAGTTCTTGCAATTTTTTGTAGAGTTCTATTTTTCCTTTCTACAACCTCATTTTGTTGAGGAGTTCTAGGTACAGAAAAATTATGATAAAAACTATTTTCATTACAAAATACTTCTAAATTATCATTTTCAAATTTACCACCATGATCATTTCTAATAGATATAATGGTATACATTTTTTTATTTTGCACTTTTTTACAAAAAGTAGTAAAAACTTTTATTACTTCGTTTTTATACGCTAAAAATAAAACACAAGTAAATCTTGAAGAATCATCAACTATTACAAAAATATAATGTTTTCCACCAAGACTTATAATTCTTGATGGTCCAAATAAATACATGCGATGTAGTTGCTCTTTTAATGAGAAATTGAAGTCTCTTTTGTAGCTCTTTTATATGTTTAGTTTCTTCCGTTGAAAAAAAAAAAAAAGGTTGATAACACACTCAGATTTCTGATTAATCTATATTTATTTCAACTAAGTGTATTAAATTTACCTATTTATTTAATATGGATAAAATATAAATGAATCTGAAAAAACAAAAGCCATAATAACTCACTAATAAATGTGAGAATTAATCTATCTCTATGAACTTAATTTTCATTGCTTCCCAAGTTTATGGTGGTGATGCTTTTTTTTCTTTTTTATTTTCTCCTAATTAAATCATTGAAGTCTCTTTTGTTGCTCTTTCTTCTTTTTATTTTTTTATTTTTATTTTTTTGAAAAAGGGTCCTCTTAGGGAATGTTATTAATCAAGCTAAATCGACTTTAACAACATCACTAAAAAAAAGAGGAAAACAACCTTCAAAATTAAGTTAACAGAGATGACACGTGCAAGGCATGTGACCTCCTTTACTAGTAATGCTATCTAAACGTGTTCTTAAGAAGTTGTCCACACCGTTCTAATGTAATTTCGTAGAATACTCGAATCTATTCTACAGAATAAGTGAAGTACGAGATTAAGGAGTCAAATTTTTTAAAATATTATAAAAATCACATCAGTGATTCGAAGTCATCCATAAGAGTTAGTTCTACAAGGGACAGAGTAAATTTAAATTAAACTAGAATTTTCAACTTATCCATTCATAAGGACAAAAAGACGAGAAAAAGATATATTGAATACTAGGGTTAATGGTACAAATAATTCATGAATTATTTAATTTGTGATAATTTGATTCTCAAAATTTTTATTATGACAATTAAGTCTATAAATTTTTTGATTTTAAACAATTTTATCTCTGTATATTCAAATTACAACATATTATTAAATTTCCGACTAAAAACATACATAAAGCGCACGCGATAGCATCTAAAAATATATTTAAAAAATAATTTAGAAATTTTAAAGCATAAAAATGAACAATAACAAAAAAATATTCTCTAAATTGTTTCAAATTGGAAAGCTCATGGCATAATTGTTATAATTAAAACTCCGAGGACCAAATTGCCACAGATCAGATAGTTCAGGGACCATTATTTTTGCCATAAACCCTAAAAACAAAAAAAAAAAAAAGAAGCAAGCGTTACGGTGCCGTTTACGCTCACAACGACGTCGTATCGTATGGACCAAGCTTGTGCAAATAACAATAATCCGAGGTCCGAATCGCCCTGCCCCTCTTCTCGATCGTCTGTCTATTGTAGTTCGTTTATCAGATTTTTCTTTTTCTTCTTTTTTGTTTTTTTGGGAAAAAAGAAAAGAAACTGAAGCCATGGACGAGGGTTCAGGTCAAGGAAATTGTGGAAGTCGTATTGTGTTCATCGATTCACTAGTCGGCGATCTTCATCAACATCCCGACGGAGTCTGAGCTTGTTTCTTTCATACAACAAGGTTCTCACTTTCATTAACTCTCTCTCTTTTTTCTTTTTGCACCTAATTTTTCTAATTTCTTCTAAACCTTTTTTTGAATTACGATCCTGCTATTAAAGTTTATTGATTTTCATGGTTTTTGGGAGATTTTATGTTATGGCTACGAATAATTTTTAATTATTATTGTTGGGTTTATTTTATTTTATTTTTTAAATTGCAGAGTAGTGGAATTTTGATATGGGAAATTTTAAAGAGGGATTTTAGAGGAGCTTTTTCATTTAATAAGAAACTGTTATTGCAGTCGATTGGCGCTAGAGCTTTTGAATTGTTAGGATTGTGGAGGCTGTTTTGCGTGTTTTGTTGATTTTAGTAATGGAGAATGACAACATGAGGGAAGATATATTGGGTCTTGATTTGAACCAGGAGCCTTTGGACCACTCTCAGTATTCCTGGGTTGGACTGGAATCTATACTGAATGAATTAGAGACTGCCCAAGATCGTATTGAGGAACGAATCAGGCACTTAGAGGCCGTTACCTCGAGGGCTAGGGAGCGTCGGAGGTGGCTTCAAGGCCGTAGTCCACCTCCAACTGTTGATATATCTGCGGTAGAACATGCAACTGGGGATGCTCGAAATGACGGTGTGTTGTATGGTGGGGGGGATGGTCCTGTTGTAGGTCGAGAAGGAATGATGGAAAGTGGTAATTTCAAGAAAAGGAATTGTACCCATTTGATAGCCAAGGCACTGGAGATGAATTCAAATGAGAAGATTGGTGAACACCGCGGTGGAGGCTTTTTTGATTGCAATATATGCTTGGAAATGGCCATGGAGCCTATACTAACCTGTTGTGGTCACTTGTTTTGTTGGCCATGCTTTTATCACTTGCCTTATGAGTATGACCACACAAATGTGAAAGAATGCCCAGTGTGTGGAGGAGAAGTGATGGAATCGACTTTAGTCCCGATTTATGGCAATGGGGATGGTAACTATTCTCGTAAGTCAAAGGAGTCTGGTTTGGAGTTCCCTCCTAGACCCCAGGCTAAAAGGGTTGAGAGTAAGAGGCAGTGTCGCATTAATCGAGGACTACGAATGCCATCTTCTCGGATTGAGGAGAGGATTCAGCTACTTACTAATATAGTTGGCACCATTGAAGAGAGAACCAGTTCTTTGCTGAGCCGATATCAAACAGAGACATTAAGCAACCAACGGCATGATATTGCTCACTTTTCTAGACAAACATTACAAGCGGATGCTTCGTTTTCTTCCCTTTCATCAGCATTGAATTCTGCCGCAGATTCTGCTGGAAGATTAATTGACAGCCTAGAAACATATAATAATGGTCCTCACATGAGAATCACTGGTCAACAATCTCTACATATTGATAATTCTGATGCAGCTTCGGTTTTGGCTGATATTACACAAGCAGAAAGCCAAACATCAGATACTGCGGCTGGAAGCAGTTATGCTGTGCTTCCTTCTACTTTGTCTTTTTTAATTGACATTGATCCTGCCGTTCCGGCTGTCGAAAATCAGAGAATAAATACTGAAGAAACCTACGAAACAGAGATCTCTTCATCTTCTAGGAGAATGTCTGGTGCTCCAAGAGTTCCACGTGAAACTAGGAGGAGAAGGCTAAGATAAATACTTATTCCTTGGAGAAATGTGTTAGGCTGAGGTTCCACGCCACGTCACATCAAGCTTATCTCCGTTTGCTTACAATTTAAGGATCTGTTGTCTTTAGAGGGCGACTGATGCTACTGTTTCTGAATGGTTATTACTAGTTAAAGCATTTGTGCTTCTTTTTCTTATATTTGTTAGTTTTTTCTGTATAGAGATACACTATTTTTGTTTAGGCCTTCTATAACAGCAAATAATGTCTTCTGTTGCCCAAAAAGAAAGAACGAACTAAAAAGGTGCTTTACCATATTAGAATCTCCTGTAAATATTATTAGTAGGTTGATTTCCTTGTACATTTTTTAAATAATCAAATAAATGCATATCCTAGATTTCAATTTATAGTTACTAATTTATTTCCAGATTTTTTTACTGTATGTTTTGTACTTGTTAGTATGCTTAAACATTGCTCACTTTGCTCTGGTGTTTCAGTGATTTACAGTTAGCATCGTCATGTTGTTTTTGTGATGATTCGAGACTTTTTACGTTCTCTTGATGCAAAGGAGAGAAAAACAGGAGTGGTTAACAGTTTTTGCTACAAGGTCATTTGGGAAAGAAGTTTCATGTCAAATTTTCTTTTCTTTTTGTTTTTCTCTCTCTTTTCTTTTTATTTTTTTTATTTTATTGTTTTAGCTCGATTTTGTTAGTGGTTTTGTTTTCCCA
The DNA here is from genome assembly GCA_002914845.1 of Trema orientale. Lineage (NCBI taxonomy): Eukaryota > Viridiplantae > Streptophyta > Magnoliopsida > Rosales > Cannabaceae > Trema > Trema orientale. The sequence goes on from JXTC01000223.1 coordinate 397,729, forward strand.
TAATAAGCGTGAAAAGAAAAATCAGTTTTAGTAGGGAGTTTTAGCAATGAACACTTGGACTAAGTATTATATATGTTTCAAATAAAAAAGAACAGTTTTATGTGAATACTTGGGCACCTTATTCTTGCAAGTCAGTTTTTAGGATTGAGTTTTGTCAATGAATGCTTGGAGTTCCTACTCGGTCATAGTTCCCAGGTCATTCAAATAAAAATTGGTATTGTAGGCGTCCTACTCGGTCATAGTTCCCAAGTCATGCAAGTAGTCGTGGTCGTGATAATCACTATATATGTCAGCTGTGAAGTACGGGTTCAAAGCAATGATATGAAAAACAAAAAAATAAAAAATAAAAACAAAAAAAAAGCAATAAAAGCTCAATAAATATCCGTTTTATTAAGCATATTTTCATGAATATCTGTTTTTTATTTTTATTTCACAAATACCCGCTTGTATATCATTTTTGAAGAAATATAAACTAGGAGTATTTTATACATAAAATATATACTGCAGTGCCTAAAAATTATACTTAAAAATCAGTATGCATTTCAAAATGTATACCCTTGTATAAATTTATACACTAAATGTGAACCATATATAAAAGTCATATTGTAAATATATACCACTTCATATTATACACAAAAAAAGTTTACCACAAAATGGATATTTTGGAGACCAAAATTTAAAATCGGGTATTTGTGAAATATGAGGCACAAAAACAGGTATTATGTGTAAATTTCTCCAATGTTTGGAACTAGCAAGGTTTTTTTTTTTTTTTTTTTATAATAAAAAAAATATGCAAAATTTTTTTTTCATTGGCCAAATTGATATATATGAATAAGTAAAAAAAAAAAAATATATACCTACCGGATTTTTTTATATATTAGTTGGGGGGGGGGGATACGAGCAAAAAAAAAAAAAAAAAGAAAATATTACAAACATCTGTGTGTCTTAGTAAAATACTAGTATCCATCCTTTAAAAAAAAAAATACAAAATATATCCATGTTTTTCTTTGGTGGGGGGAGAGGGGATGTGGGGAATGAATTCTGTTTTTGGAAGACGGAACATATTACAAACATCCGTGTGTCTTAGTAAAATATTAGTATCCATCCTTTTTTAAAAAAAAGAATACAAAATATCCCTTTAATTTGTTAAAATGAGTGAAAATTATCACTTGTGTAAGATATTATCAAAATTATATTATGAAATAACACTAATGCCTTCAGTTATAATTAATCAAATAGTATTAATTATCTCTCTAACTTTACGAATTACAACCAAGCATTATTTTTTTCTGAAAGTATTTAATTATTTTTTAGAAAAGAATTGTATATAATTACCTTTTTAAAAAAATAAATTAAGTATTTGACATTTAAGTAAGTTGCTTGGTTTGAGGTCAAATGGGTTATTTGTTTATTTAACTACGAGTATTTGACTATTTTCAAATAAAATTTGACGTAAGTCAATAAAACTTTGTCATAAAGAATAATTTTGACCTAATTTGGTAAACTGAGGAAATACAATTCGTATTACATTAAAATTTAAATATATGGTAAACTGGTATTTGCTAAAACATAGAGGATATTATTGGTATTTTCTCGTCTAAAAATAAATAATATCTTCATTGAACCTTTTTTCTCATGAAAATTAGGCCTTATATGCCATTTTTGGGAAAAAAATTAGAAAATTACTGTGGGTTCTGTTTTTTGTAGATCAGATATGGTTTTGATTAGAAAAATACTAGTTTTTAAAAAATATTTAGAAAAATACAATTTTTTTAAAATGGTAGTAACCGGTAACCAGTTTTCGAGTATTGATAAGTAGTAACCAAATGTATATAACTGGTAACTAGTGACCAGTTTTCAGAAACTGGTAATTAGTAGCCACTTTAAAAATGATATTTTTCTAAATTTTTTTTAAAAAGTAATATTTTTCTAATAAAAACTGTACAGAAATTTAAAGAAAAAAAAAACTGGCTTCTGTATTTTTTTAATTCTTTTTGGTTTTTATAGGTAAAAGTATTAGAAACCCTTTTTTCTTCCTTTATTATTTTTTCTTTCCTTTCCACACAATGCCATTTGCTAGATATATCAATGTGGGCCGGCCCATATTCCGAAGAAAAAACACGGTAGCCCGGCTCAGGTCCATATTGTGTGGGATTGGGCTGACCCATTACATATAATAGGGGTCGGATTGGGCCTAAGTCATAGGCCCACAGGCCCGACCTGATCCACATTTTTATCGGCCCACATTTAGTCATTCTATGTATAATTTTAAATATATTTTTTAATAAAAATTTAAAAAAAATCATAATTAAATATTTTCATTTATATGTTTTTAATGTTATTTATTTACTTATTTTTATTTATTTTCAATTTATTCAAATTTTAAAAGAATATGAATGGGTTTTAAGTCCATATTTGATATTTTAAAGCATAGAACAACAACAAAATTAGGCCCATATTATAGCCCGTATAAGTACGACCTACTTGGGTCGGCATAAAATGTAGACTGGACCTGTGGGCTGTACCGGACCTAAGTCCGGTACAAAGCCCGTATAAGCTTATCAACTGTGTGCTGGGCCGACTTATTTTACATCTCTACCATTTGCTTTTATAGGTATTTTTTTTATAAAAGCTTTTACAGGTAATATTTGTTTGGTTACAAACAAAGGATTTTGTCTTTTCACATTTTAAATTTGATTGTGAAGATGTCAATGTGGGCTGGGTTTTGTGGGCTAGCCCATATTCTGAAGAAAAAATACGGTACTGGCCCGACCCATTACATATAGTAAGGGCCGGGTTGGGCCTCAGTCATAGGCCGATAGACCCCCACCCAGCTTGGCCCATATTTCTATTGGCTTACATTAGGCCCAAATTTAGTCAGTCTATATATAATTTTAAATATGTTTCTTAATTAAAATTTTAAAAAATCTTAATTAAATATTTTCATTTATATGCTTTTAATGTTGTTTATTTACTTACTTTTGTTTATTTTCAATTTATTCAAATTTTAAAAGAATATGAACAGGTTTTAAATTCATATTTGATATTTTAAAACATAGAACAACAACGAAATTAGGCCTATATGTGGCTCGTATAGGCACGACCCAGTTAGACCCGCATAAAATGTGACTTTCGTATCGGACCCACCTTTAATGAGAATATGGGCCAGGCTGAATCGGCTCGGCCCACTTTATCTCTCTATTTGATTGAATTAGAGGGATAAGTGTAACTGTATTGATTTTCGATAAAAGATATTTTTTTATTCCGAGAAATAGTAGAATCAATCAAATATTTCACCAAACTAAGGAAATTTATTCATAATTCTCTAAAAGGATAATATGAAAATAAACTTACCATGTTTTGTCTTTTTTTTTTCCTCCTAAAAAACCCATATATTTTTTTAAATATCAAATAAAATGTCTATTTTACTTTTTTTGTCAAATCTCCATGGATGCAGATATATAATCAAATTTGGAATTAAAAGTCTTGAAAGCGAATATTTTTAACTTATGAAATCAGGTAAAAAAATTCAAAAAATGAATTTTTTGAGTGTTTGAAGATTAATACAGTTAGATTCCTAGGGAATTATAAATTATTATTATTATTATTATTATTATTATTATTATTATATTGTCTAGATGGTTATCTTCCAGCTATTTCTATGGAGGCCAATCGACAATTTTAATAAATAAAGACATTTCTAAAATAATTTCAAACTTCAATTTTGATTGAATATGTGTATATGATGAAATTTGATAGAAAAACACAAATAAAAGATTTTATTTGATATCAATGAAAAGGCACGATTTCTTTGTTTTTTTGCTAAAAGGATAAAAGTTATTTTTATTTTATTTTTTTATACCATTCCATTCTCTAAAAAGTGAAAAAGTACAAGCTATTTCGATGATAATTCCCAAGAAACTCTCTTCCAAATGGGAGGAACTAAAGCACCAGGACTTGATGGTTTTCATGTCATTTTCTACCAGAAGAATTAGAGTGTGATTTGTGGTAGTATCTGTAGAGTTTGTATTAGTGTACTCAACAAGGGTTCATCGGTAAGATCTCTTAATTCAATCCATATTGTTCTCATACCAAAGAAGAAGGATCCAGAATTTATATCAGACTATAGACCAATAAGCCTTTGTAACATTATCTATAGGATTATTGCAAAGGCATTGGCTAATAGAATGAAGACAGTGCGACCCTTTTTAATTTCTAATGCATCGGAGTGCCTTTGTGCCAGGATGGTTAATTTCATATAATGCTATCACTGCCTTTGAGAACCATCACTCGCTTTGTTGTTAGTCAAATGGAAACAAGAGATTCACAGCACTAAAAGTGGATATGAGCAAAGCATACGATAAGGTGGAATGGAGCTTTTTATGGGCGATTATGGTTCGTATGGGGTTTGGAAACTATTGGGCAAGTAGAGTCATCGATTATATCTCCATGTCTTCCTTTTCATGTTTTTAAATGGTAAAGCTGAAGATCATATATTACCATCTTGAGGTCTCTATCAAGGATATCCACTATCTCCATATCTTTTCCTCCTATGTGCTGAAGCTTTTTCTTCTTTAATTTATCAAGCAGAAGACCATGGTGACATTTTGGGTTTTCAGTGTGCAAAAAGTACCCTCATGTAAGCCACCTTTTCTTTGCCTATGATAGCTTAGTGTTTACTCAGGCCACTGCACAAGATGCGGAATCTCTTCAGAGAATACTTGATAGATGAATGCTTAGTCATCGGTTATAATTTATAATTTATAATGTTCTTCTCCTATTAATTAACCTAGCATGTCCTAATAAAAATGCACAGAGATTGGGTGCTAAAGTATCGATAAGTACCAGCATTATTGTAACCTAACTTTATTTAGGCATACATACTAAATGAAAATGAAAATAAACAAATAAATACAAAAGATAAAAAGAATAAATCATAAGTAAAATATGGATATAACTATGCACGAATGTACTATGGATTCAAATTCGCCTAATTAAGTTCATCAAATTGAGTAATTACCAGTCAAATTCTACTCAACTTACTAATGGAGGCACATATTCTAACCTCATTACCTCTCCCGAGCATCAAACGAAGTAATACACTCAACTAACCTAAGTTGATATCCCTACCTAACTCGATTGAGTAAGTATTCATTAAGTTTAAGCCCTCAAATAGAAGTTAAGGTATCGTTCACCTCCCGATCTCATAATAACTCAAACAACCTCAAACTAATAAGGTGATTATCTATACGTTGATCTCCTCTCGGTCTCATAATAACCTAAATTATGCCTATCAATTCTGGATTATGAGATTAATTTCCCCCGAGCATCAAAATTGCAACCTAAAGTCAGCTAATTCATTGGCTAAATAAATTAGAAGCAATGAGCAATGAGAAGCATAAATGAACTGACAATGAAAAATAGACCAATAATCAACAAAATGATCAAAATAAAGTATTAAAAAAGAAAAATCAAATCATAGTTATCAAATATAAACAAGCATAATAGAATCCATTGCTAATCTCAACAAGAAATTCATAATATCCAAACAAGATTTCACAATATGCCGAATACAAATATCAAAAGAGATTAGGGTAGAGAGAAAAGAAAAGAAAAACTCTTGTGGAGATGAGCTTCAAGTCTTTAAGAATCTCTCCTAAAAATTCTTCAAGAAATCTCCAACTCTGAGTTTTTCTCTCTAGGAATTTGGTGTGTTTTTCTCTCCAATTCTCTACACCTGAAATTTGTGCCTCTGTCTCCCTTTTAAGCTTCATTCTATGTCAAATTCAAGCACTACTTAAGGATGGATGAGTTTCCATCATTGGATTATGAGAAAAGAGCAATCCGAGCCATCAAAACTCATTAAATGGGCTCAAAAATGTGTCCAGAATGCTTCAGGGGCAAAACTGCACCTCCCAGGGGCACCTCGGGGTAGTAGTTGAGGACAGAGGCATAGCTGTGCATCCCGTTCTACCTACAGGCATAGGGGCGCCTCTCAAGAGGCGTGGGGGTGAGGCTTGTTTCACCTGCTGCACTATATTGCTTCTTGGGTGCGTCATTTCTTCGTTTTGGCTCTGATTTGCCTTATTTTTATTGTATTTTGTTCGTATCGGACTCAAATTCAATCAAAATAGTTTCAAATACATATTTTTGGCTCAAATTCACCGTGATTCTCATTTATTCACAGGAACTATAGAAATAAACAAAAGCACATCAAACTAACAAAAACGCTTGAAAACGCACAACTATTTGAGCTCGAAACATACTTGATTTAGAGGTAAACATCCTCCTCATCAATATTCCTTTGGTATGAAGTTGATTTGGCCCAGAAAATTAACTTTGAGAAGTCTACTATCATGTTCACCCCAAATACTGATAACCTCACTACCCAGGCTATTTTATAAATTTTAAGGCTTGGGTCCATCCAGTCACATGATCGGTATCTTGGGCTACCAATGGTGGTTAGTAGGAATAAGTGCAGAATATTTGAGCATATCACTGAATGCATCAGAAAGAGAGCCTAAAGCTAGCATAGAGGTTTGTTCTCTACAAGAGGAAGGGAGATTCTTATCAAAGCAATTCTACAGACCACTCCTACTTATTTGATGAGTATATTTAAATTCTGGATGGGCTGTGTCAGGAGATTCGTTCAATCTTTCTTAACTTCTGGTGGGGTACAAATGATGGAAAAAGGAAAATCTCATGGCTAAAATGGGACACTATTTGCAAACCAAAGCACTTGGTGGCCTGGGCTTTAGAGATATTGGTCTTTTCAACTAAGCCTTGATAGCTATCCAACATCCTCACTCTCTGGCAGCCTGTGTACTAAAACGCAAGTATTTTTTTTCTTCCCATTTTTTGGATGCTTCTGATAAGAATGGTAGCTCATAGCTATGGAAAAGCATTTTATGGGGTAAAGATCTTCTCTTGAAAGGTCTTCCATGGAGAGTAGGTGATTGTCAGTTAATTCGAGTCTTTCATGATCCATGGCTGGGGACACCAACTTCCTTTAAACCAACTACCCCAACTACCAATAATGATCGCCATGTTTATGATTTTATTGCTCATCCAGGAATGTGGAACTATGCTCTTATTCAATAGTACTTATTTCTTATGGATTGGGATGGTATTTTTTCTATCCCATTGGGTATTAGTTTAATACCTGATTCTTTGGTCTGGCATTTTGATAAATATAGAGATTATTCTATCAAATCGGGATATCATGTTGCCCTCGACGATCACTTTGTTACTAGCTCCTCCACTAATGATGAAACCAAAAGGTGGTGGACTTAGTTATGGGGTTGCAATATTCCTCCTAAAGTGAAGATTTTCGTCTGGCGACTCTTTTATGATGGTCTTCTTATATCCACTAACTTGCTAAAATGTAATGTCCCTACTGATCCCATTTCTTCTTGCTGTAAGATTGAGTCAGAAACTATCACGCATTGTTTCTTCTTCTGTGAACACCTCTCAATCTTATGGGCTATTTTAAAGTGTTGGGATATATTCTATAAAAACCATCTAGCCTCAGAGCTGTATATATCCTTTTTCACTTTTCTTTGAGTCCTACCCAAGTATATATTTGAATTGATCTGTATTGTTTTATAGGCTGTTTGGAATTTGCAGGATAACGTGCTGTTTAATGGTGTGATGTGAGATGCTCTTGATCTTCTTGATTTGGTCCAATGTTACTTTATGGAATTTTAGGCTAGTAGGTGTCACACTGAGATGGTAGCTACTGCTCTTTCAGCTTCAACCAATGCTCAGTGGTGCTGGCCAAAAGTCGATTGTTTAAAGCTAGATGTTGATGCAGCTATTATGGAGGGAGGTAATGCGATTGGTATTGGGGGGACAATTTGTGATTGTCAAGGAATGGTGATGGCCCACTGGGCTTTGAAGGTTATTGCTAGCTTTGATGTTTTTACGGCTGAGTTGATTGCTATTCGAGAAGGAATCCAGTTGGCTATTGATTTTGGATGTCCTTTACATGAGATTGAATCAGATTCCTTGCTTGCTCTTAATGCTATCAGTCATCCTCAAGCTTATTTTGTTGCAGCTTTTACTATTAAAGATATTAGTATTTTTATTGATTCTGCTGGTTATGGCTCTTGTCGCTATATTCCTCGATCTGGGAATATGGTGGCCTATGATCTAGCTTTTTTTGATATTTATTCTCTAGTGAATAGAGTGTGGGGTGATTCATATGCACACTTTATTTTAAAAGGTGTAATTGCACATATGCAATAATAAGAACATCTGAATTTAAAAAAAAAAAATTCCCAAAAAATATGGGGAATAATGTCATTTGTTCTCTAGATAGAAAAAATAACAGAAAAGGAACTCTTTTTTTTTTTTTTTTGGAACCAAAAGGTGGAGAAACCAAACCACAAAATATAATGAGGAAAATAGCAGTAAGGATGGTTTTAGATATTTATTGTTTTACCATGACTCTTCACAATGTTCAAGCATTAAGTAATAATGAGGAGATCCTAGACATCTTTCATATTAACCCAACAACCTGGTCGACATTGCCGTACTCGAATGTTTGAGGAGATCCTTGGAAGACCTTAACAAGATTGACAAAAGTTAGAAAATGCAAGAGCGAATCTGGTAAAACAAAAAAACTTAACTTATATGTTCTAGCATGCAAGAATCACAGGGATTTTATCTTCTAAATTTTGATCAATACCTATAATTATCTAGTTAACCAATGTGCGCTTATATTCTATTGGAAATCAAATTTTCATTTCTAATCAGAATGGGAGACCATAGCCACCATTTATCTATATATAGGGATCTCAATTGTATGATCCCGCACACATAATTTTACTTACAAAATTATGTTAAATTGTATTCTCAACTAATAAGAGAGACTCAATGGAAGTATATCAATTCCATAAGCTAAACCACTTTAAATTTTTCCTACGCTTTGTTCTTATGCATTTAATTTCTGTTAATTACTAAAATATCTCATCGAGATTCATGCTTTCTTTATTGATTAAAAATAACCTTCAACAATTTGGCATTAGAAGGAGGGCCTCTATTAAAAAATTTTAAAAGTTCAATGAAGCTATTTCTAATGTATTTAATTTATGTAATATTTATAATGTAAGAATTTTAATATCAAAATAAAATATTCTATGTATCCTTGAGCAAACGATGATAAAAAATTATTAACATAAAGATATTATGTGTGGTAAATATAATTCTTTATCCAGTATAAACTAGTTTACAATCTGTACGAAGAAAGTTACACAATTCATCAGGATAAGGGTTGTAGACTCTCTTCAGTTTTACTAGGAGTAATGAGTCTAAAATCACTAAAGTATTAATTTTTAACAGAATTCTAAATATATATTAGATGTAGTAAATATGACCAAGTGAAATGTAATTCTATTAAGTATCAATTATAAAAATCATTATATAAGCTGTTAAGTCAGGTTACTCGATTGTTCTATCACGATTTTCAGATTTGCAGAAAACTTAATACAAACAATAAGCAAACATCTTGGTTTAGCACAACCAAGTTCTGTCTACATCCACGGGACCTAGTCTAGTTTAGCAATAATCTACTAGAAGCCTAAAGGAATTAATACGAAGTCTTATAAAAGAAATCTAGAACTTCGTTCTAGTTGCCACTGGTTTGTGCTTTCACTTCCTTTGTGGAGATTTCTTCTTCTACCTTGTGCTGAGCTCCCTTCAGCTGCTATTCTTGAGCTTCCCATCTCCATCGGACAAGATTTCTCTCGTGTTTAAGCCACCATAGAACTCCCTTTAGTGGTGACCAAGTAACTCAAGGATGAACAAAATGAATTTAGAGTAAAAATCACCTAAACTCTAAGAATTCTTACTTAAAGAGTAATAAGCCATAAGAAACCTTTCTCTAGATATGTAATGGGTGTGAAAGGCTTGATCTCATTAGAAATAAATATGCATGGCAATTTGCCTCGTCGGGGCACCGGTGTCCTACCCCTAATGGTGCGGGTTTGTCCTACAATAAACGAGGCGGGGCGGATTTGGGGCAAGATCCACCTATATTGAATCAGGCCGGGGCGGAGCGAGTTTTCTCTGCCCCACTTTAAACTTACACTATTTGTTAAATTAAATTTAAAAAGAAAAAGAAAAAAACCTTAGTGATTTAATACTACTCATGAAAAAAAGATTAACAAAAAAGAAAAGCTCATTTTCTTTGATATGTTAAAGATGGCTTATCAATGGAGCCATATGCAATGGGTTATCATCTTCTTCTGATGAGGAATGATTAGCAAATAAATGATCCATAACTTCTCTTCAATTTAATCTCTTGATCAACTTTTACTCTTTTTTCATATGAGAATTCTGAGTATCTATAATTATATGTATATATGCACACTATATATACACGGATTATAGTGAGAATTTTAGTTCTATTAGGATTCTCTTTCTTTTTTTCTTCTTCTTATTATTATTATCTTTGTTTTTTTGGGTGAAATTTTCGATATTATAAGGAACCAAACGAATAGACTCTCTCAGACTTTGATTTTTTACTTTTGTCTTTAAAAAATGTTCCATATTATTGGGACACATTATTGAGAACCTTTTGTTCGAATTACACGGATCATTTTTAATGAATCTTTTTGTAATGATGTTATATTTTTATGACGTAAAATACCATGTTTGATAGATTGATATTAAATTTCGATTATTTTTTTTAGAAAGAATCAAAATTTGAATTTTGATGCTTATTGTTTATACAATATTTATCTCCAAACCGAGTAATGTTAAGAAATTTAGTTGTGCTATGATTTTTTCCCCAAAAGTTCACTTATTAGGAACGGAATTCATCTTTAACAAATTTATGTTATTATCTTTTAGATATCAAGGTCAATTTCAGATCTTTACTTAATTTTTTTTAATGGGGAGATTAGTCAAAAGTAGTACAGTAGTACTGAGAATAAAAAAAAAATGATAAACATATTAACAAGGCAGGGCAGTTTACCCATTGCCCTACCGGTAATGCCCTGCCCCGCTCCATTTATTAAACATGACGGGGGACCTGGGACGGGCTTTCTTGCGGGATAGGGTGGATCGGAAGAAAACCCACCCTGCCTTGTCCTGCCCCATTGCCAAGCCTAGACATGAACAGGTACAAAGGAATTAAAACAGACAACAACGATATCCTAAAATAATAAGCAAGATCTAAAGGTGTCATCTCAACAAAACATTCAGATACCCTGATGTGACAAACGAGATTTACGAATTTAGATCTAAATATGTCTTGAAAAAACACTCCGAGGTACTAATGAGACAAGAACAAATGATGTATAAACTATTCAATATGTAAATATGTATATCAGTTGTCCTGACAAATGTCCTAGCAATCATAAGACAAAGTACTGTGTGTACATGCTAGACAATTTTTTAAACATCCAAGACAACTATTTGACAGTGTAACAATGAAACTTAGACTAAAGAAAAGAAAAGCTATACTCTCATAGATAAACCAGACTGAGCTACTGATCTCATACTAAAAGGGTCTGTAGTCTTCTGAGTAGGTCAGTATTGTAACATTTTGCTAGCACGTTAAGACATCAAGTAGAGAAGAACAATTACAAAAGCATGTCCAATACACTTGACAAAAATACATTCAAAATGTTCATTGCAAGCCAAAGATCATATGATGCCAATCACTCAGTATATAGACCTAACAATCTCCCCTTTTGGCATCCTTACGATCAGAACAAATGAACACAATGTAAGGTAGCTAAAAACTCAGAACTTGGTCAAGCAAAGAAAGTAGAGCACGTAAAATAAGTCAAGTGTTCAAACTTACTCCCCTTTTTTTGACAAAAGGAGGCCAAAATATCCAATAAACATAAAAATAAACCTCCAAACGCTCAATGATTCCCCAAAAGAAATTAGTAAACCAAAAGTCGACGATGAGAGATATGAGAACATGCTCAAGGTGACATGTCAGTATAAAAAAGATTCGCTCATTCTCCTCTTTTTTTGTGCTTTCTTTTCTTTCTTTTTTTCAAAAAAAATAAACAACAACAATTAAAAAAAATAGAGTTAAAAATGACATACACTGATATGTAAGTAAACAAACAAACGTGTCAAAAGAAAAGGTGAAGTCAAAACAAAAAACCAAAATTGTTTAGATAAAATGAGTACATAGCCAAAAAGAAGAACATAGGCAACACAATCTACTCAAAGTCATGACAAGAAAAACTCATGCATCAGAACACTATATGTAGTAAAGAAAAAAAATAATCTCTTATGATCATTTCAACTATAATAGGTATACTATGATTTCTTATAACAAAATTACAATATTCTTGATAACTGAGGCAATATTATTTGAGCAAAAGGAACTTCTATGTGATTTCAATGCATTGCAAACATCCAAAAGTGTGTACGTGAGCTGATTTAATCTCTTGCATAAGAAAGATGTAACATTGATCAAAGATCAAATCATGTGAAAGACAGTCAAAATAAGGGAAAATATCATTCTAGAAATGATGAAGGAAGATAAATGTGTACAATAATTCCATGAGCATTGTGTGTGCTTGTACATTGATACCTGATTTGGCTTTTGCTACAGGCCATGCTTAATGGTGATAATTGTTTCTTTCAATTTGCACATTGGCTTTCCTATACTTGCACGCTCTTTTCTTCCTCAATCATCATCACTTATTTTTTCAATAGTTTCCCTCTTTTGGAACCCAAACTAGTAGCTTCACACATTTCAGAGGATAGTCCTCTTCCTTGGTAGATCTTCCAAAGTATAGGGGTCTCGACACAGTAGAATATTACTCAAGGCTAGCTTTTATACCTGTTGAGAGCTAGCCTTTTTTGGTCTAGGTGCCATGTACTAAATCAATATGTCACTCAACTCTTTATTAAATGTGGTTGACATAGACTCTTAAGATGAATTTCATTTCAGAATGAGTGATTTTTGAAAAATGAGTCCATTTAAAGAGAAGAGTATAAAGCATGGATGTGTAGAGAAATCAACAATGCATCAAGCTCAATATCGTATCACTAGAAGCTCAAATAATATATTCTCATTTAGAATAAGATCTCACAATTTTATGTAAGTAAATCACAACATACAAATCATAGCTAAAAACATATCCACAAGACTTTAATTAGTAGAACAAACACCTATTATTAATCTGTGTGTTTCAAACCTAGATGCATCAAGTGTCTTAGAGAATAGATTAACAAGTTTGTGACATGAATATTGTCTCTTTGCAAACAAGGTTTGCGGTAGCTCAGCAAGGATTTTTTGCATGACTTTGGGCTCAATTATAGAGGGGTAGTAAAGATTATTTACCTCCTTTGCATACCTTCTCATTATGGCCATTGTATCCTCAGGGTTGCCAATAATTTGCAACAGGGGATGTATTTTTTGTTTCCAAGAAAGTGTTGTCTTGTCATTCTGAGGAATTGTCTCAACAACTTCAACTGATTAAGTTCTTTCCACAATATCTGTGATGAGAGTTTCAACTTCAGCTTTTTGTGAATACTCTACAAAATCTTCATGATCATTGAATTCAACATTTATAGATTCTGTGATACGATGAATTCTCATATTATGGACTCTATAAGCACGACTACTTTGAGAGTATCCTAAGAAAACACTTTAATTTCCTTTAGCATGTAACTTCCGTTGATGTTCTTGAACATTAAAAATGTAACATTTGCATCCAAAGATACGGAAATAACTGAGATTCGGTTTCTTACCTCTCCACAATTCATAGGAAGTTTGTTTAGAACCTGGTCTAAGAGAAGCTCGATTGATGATGTAACATGCAGTCTCAGTTGCCTCATCCCAAAGATTATTTGACAGTCTTTTGTTGACAAGCATCACTCTAGCCATTTTTGTAAGGTTCTACTCTTCCTTTCAACCAGAAAAATTATATGAAATACCAAGATTAATGCAAAAATCAGAATAACATACTTTTTCAAACTCATTTCCGTGGTTATTTCTGATTTTTACAATTTTTAAGATATTACAATCCTTCACATTGAATAGCCTCAAGCAAAGTTTTTCAAATACCTCAAATGCATTAGATTTGTTTCTAAAAAATGCAACCCAAGTAAATCTAGAATAATCATCAACACAAACAAGCATGTACTTTTTTCTTGATGTGCTTTTTGTGTACATTAGACCAATTAAATCTGTGTGTAAAAGCTCCAAACACTTACCTATCATTAGATGTTATGAAGACTTATGTAAGTTTTTGGTCTGTTTACCCATTTGACGGGATCCACAGATGGGATTCTTTGGTTGTTGCAAAATTAAAATTCCTTTCACAGCTTGATACTTAGTAATTCTAATCGTCTCTATAGTTGAGGTGATCAAGCCTTTGATGCCATAGTTCTATCTCTAATAACTCAGTTCTCAAGCATGTTTGACATTGCTCAGCATGTAGCAATTGTCATTCGATCTAGCACCTTTCCGTATGCATTTTTCATTACAGTCTATCACTAGGCAATTCTTTTGATTGAATTGTACTGAAAGTTGGTCATCACATATTTGAGTGATTCTAATCAAACTTGCTTTAAGCCTTTCCACCAGCAACACCTTTTTGAGATTAGGAGGTCCCTGTAAACACAAGTTTTCTACACCAAGCATCTGACCACTTTTACCATCACCAAATGTTCTAGTTCTAGTTATAGGCCTAGAACGACCATTATTAAAGTACCAACAATCAGAATCATATGTTGCAAGAGATGTGTGTGTTGCATAACAATACTTTTTTTTGGTATCCAAAATTGTTTTGATTTGTCTTTATGTTTCACACAAGAGTTTATGGTCATTTTTGCCTTTTTCTTGAGTAACTTCATTAATTTAAAGCATTTTGGTCTAATATGACCTATAACACTATAAAAATGACAGATAGGAATGAATTTTCTTACCTTGGGGTGAGGCATGGAACACTCACCCTTTTCAACTTGAGACTCCTTCACAAAGATTATAGGACCAATCTTTTAAGTAGTGCCAGCTTGAAAGCCTAAACCAGTTTTATATGAATTTCTTCCACTGAAACTGATAACTTGATCTAACTTCATAGCTCCTATTGTGAGTGTTTTCACAATTTCTTTTGATTACTGGAATTCATGCTGAACTGATTGTAGCAAGTTCTCTTTCTTAACTCCAGAAATTTTATTTCCTTCATTAAGCTTTTGAAATTGACCAATCTTGGTTTTGAGGACCTTGTTCTTAGCAACCACTTTAATCCAATGATTATACATGCTTTCACAAGCTTTTTGTTGCTTATCCTCATCATCAGATTCAGATTCACTAGAAGCAATACCATCTGCCTCGCTATCAGCCCCAGTGTAAAGACAATCAGAGACACTTTCAAAATATTTGTCATGTGATTTTGCAGCAAAAGCTACAGGGTTAGAATCAGTCCACTTCACATGTAGTTTCATCATAAAAATTGTCACAACTAGTACTTCAACTACCATTCATGATTTTCCCTTTTTTATTAATGGAGCTGGTAGACCCAGAGTGTATGTGAGCATATCCTACAAAAAAAATACTCATTGTGGCAAATAATCAAACACTTGGAAGGCAAAGAGTTGAAATCCACAAAGCTCAAACAAACAACTATCCTTACAAAATTTCAATCTAACCAAAGAAAAAGCTCTTGAAACACAACGGAGAGTAGTAAAACACAAAGTCAGAGGCCAAAATCAAATCAAAACCAATAGCCATGACAAATGTATCTAAAATCACACACCAAATTTTAAAGAGGCAAATGGTCAAACACTTGATATGTAGAAAATAAAATTCTAACAAAACTCAACCAAATAAACTCATAACCTCACAAATATCTAAGTCAAATAGACTACTCACAAAAACACAAGAAACAGAGTAACACAAGAACAAAATAACCAAAACTTAAAAGCCCAGACATCTCATTGAAATCGCAAGCAATGCCTGCTCTAATACCAATTATTAAGTCAAGTTACTCAACCATTCTATTACGATTTCCAGATTTGCAAAAAACTTAAAACAAATGATAAGAAAACATAAAGAAAGGACATAATTTTTATCCTAGTTCAGTACAATCAAGTTGTGCCTACATTCAAGGGACCTAGTTCAGTTTAACAATAATCCACTAGAAGCATAAAGGAATTACAAACAAGGTCTTATCCAAGAAATTTAGAACTCCATTCTAGTTACCGCCAGTTTGTACTTCTGCTTCCTCTGTGGAGATTACTTCTTCTATCTTGTACTAAACTTCCTTCAACTGCTATTCTTGAGCTTCCCAGCTCTAGAACACAAGATTCCTCTCGTGTTTAAGGCACTATAAGACTCCCTTTAGTGGTGACTAAGTAGTCAAAGGATAAACAAAATGAACTTAGAGTAAAAATCACCTAAACTATAAGAATTCTTGCTTCAAGAGCAAGAAGCTATAAGAAACCTTTCTATGGATATGCAACGAGTATGAAAGGCATGATCTCATTAGAAATAAACCTCCTATTTATATAGGCAAGTACAAAGGTACTAAAACGAACAGTAAGGATATCTTGAAATGATAAGTAAGATCTAAAGGTGTCATCTTGACAAAACATTCAGATACCCTGATGTGACAAATAAGATTTACGAACTCAGATCTAAAGGTACCATCTTGACAAAACATTCTGAGGCACTAATAAGACAAGAGCAAATGATGAATGAATTATTCAATCTGCACACATGCATATCAGTTTTCTTGACAAATGTCCTAGTAATCATAAGAGAAAGTATTGTGTATAAGTGCAAGACAATATCTAAACATCCAAGACAACTTATTTGACAATGTAAGAATAAAACTTAGACCAAATAAGAGAAAAGCTATACTCTTATAGATAAACAAGACTGAGCTACTGATCTCACACTGAAAGGGTCTTCAGTCTTTTGAGTAGATCAGTATTGTAACATTGTGCTAGCATGTCAAAACATCAAGTAAAGAGGAACAATTACAAAAGCATATTTAATACGCTTGACAAAAACACATATGTTCATTTCAAACCAAAGGATCATAGGATGCTAATCATTCAGTATATAGACCTAACATAAATGAATGTATATATGTATATATTATCATGATAAAGGATTCAATAGATGACTTGATCTACTAGGGTTTAGCCTTACCCGTACTAGTTATGGTTTGGTCTATCCTTTTTTGGTGATGTTAACACTTTCTAGCCCTTTCTACAATATTCTTTTCTTTTTAGGGATCCTTCCCTAGGTTTGGTTTTCTATAGGCATTCACTACTTGACTCATTGGAGTCATACAGCTCTTTTTTGATGACTTCCTTAACAACCTCTAATGGCTAATATTTGTCTAAATGTCACCGTATTTTAGGCCCGATCTAATCATATGATTGAATAGCCTCATCAAACCTCTTGTATTTCTTGCCTTCTTCAAATCATGGTAACTTGTTGGGAAAATGCCTTAGAAAATATTTTCTTGATTAGGTATTTTGACAATGTTTATTGAAATTAAGTGTTATCAATTTGACGTTAATATTTATACATGTGATGTTTATACTATAGAAACATCTAATACTATGCAAGGTTTTTGCAGGATATTCTTTTTGTTAAAAAGATTATTGCTAAGAAGAAGAAATCTGAAGCTCATTCTGCTGAAAAGGTAGATTCTAAAACTGCAACTAAATGTAATACAAAAGGAAAAGGTAAAAAGCAACAAAAGAAGAAAATACTTGGGCCAAATAAGAAGATTGAAAAAAGAAACAAAATCAAATAGCATGTGTTTCTATTGTGGAACTAAAGGACACTGGAAAATAAATTGTCTAGACTACCTAATAAAGATAATGAGGCTAAAGATAATTAATTTATATTACTTTGAAACATGTTATTTTGTAGAATCTACGTATACTTGGATTGTAGATTCTAATGCCTTTGACAATATTTGCAATTCATTTTAGGGTTCCAGGAGACCAAAAAACTAAATGATAGGGAGTTTAATTTTTGCTTAGGGACATGAGAGTTATTTCAGCTCATGCAATTGGAGAACTCCACATTTCTTTTAATAGTTTTAGAGTTAAGTTTTAGAAAACCGTTATTATATTCCAAGTTGTAGCAGAAATTTGATTTCAATTTCTAGTTTGTTTAGTCAAGCTTATTTGGTTTTTTTTAATGGCAATGTTATTATTAGTAGGAACAATAAACAATATTTTTTGGTTTATTAGCAAGTAGGCTTTACTTTTTATAACCTAAAACCTTATCACTGCATGATACCAAAATATAGCATAATCATAAGAGAGATATTAATCATAAGAGAGAGGAATAACATAGAAATGAAACTTATCTTGGATATTTACGCCTAGCTCACATTAACCTAAATAGGGTAAAAAAGTTAGAAAGCAATGGTCCTTTAAGTCACTAAGTTAGTTAGAGCTGCACGATTTACCTATATGTGAATCCTTTCTAGAACGGAAAAATACATAAGCAACCATTCTTAGAGAAGGGAGAAAGGGCTATGGAATATTTAGATCTCATATATTTTTATGTATGTAATTTAATAAACATTCAAGTCTGAGGTGGATATAGGTATTTCATTAGCTTCACTAATGATTACTGTAGATTTATTTATACATATCTCATGAGAAATAAATTAGAAGCTTTTAAATTCTTCAAAGAAATTAAAGCGAGTTTGAAAACCAGCTTGAGAAGAGTATACAGACCTTCCAGTTAGATCAAGGAGATGATTTCTTATACGATGCCTTTCAGCAATGTTTGACATATAATAGGATTGTAATCTATATTTCTATGCTAAAGACACCAGCAAAATGGCGTGGCAAAATGATGGAATAGAACACTCTTGGATATGCTAAGGTTAATGCTCAGTTGTTCAATACAAGCTCCTTTGGACATCTTAGATCTGCCAGATGGGGTAAAACCCATAGGTTGTGAGTGGGTAGACAAGAGAAAAGGAGGTAGATAGAAAGGTGGAGACTTTTAAAGTTAGAATAATAGCAAAAAGTTGCACTCATAAAGAAAGTATTAATCATGAAAAAAACCTTCTCATCTGTTGAAATGCTTAAGTCCATTGGGATTCTCTTATCAATTGCACGAAATTTCAATTAAGACATTTTGCAAAATGGATATCAAGACAACATTCTTTAACAAAAGCCTTGAAGAAAATATCAATATGATGCAACCGAAAGGATTCGTGGAAAGGGCTAAGAAAGAAAAGTTCGTAAACTATAAATATCTATTTATGGACTCAAGCAAGCTTACAGATCATTGAACATAAGTTTAGATCAAGCAATTAGAAGCGATGGTTTTGAATAAAATATTGATGATCCTTGTGTTTACAAGAGGATAAATAGTGAAAAAAGCGATGTTTTTAATATTTTATGTTGATGACATCTGAGCGATTAGGAATAATATAGGGGTATTAATAATAGTAAAAGTATGGTTAGTAAAAAAATTTGATATGAAGAAATTAGGATAGGATAATTACATTCTCAGTATATGTGTTATTAAAAGTATGGTTAATAAAATAGTTTGATATGAAGGATTTAGGAGAGGGTATGTAATATCAAGTCTATCCTATAATATGATTTTTTGTTTTTTTTTTTCATGTGTTTTAGATCTATGGTTATTATAAGTGAAACGGTTATGCACTAATAAAATTTTTGTGAGTACGGTTGCAGTGGAATACGCACATGAAAAGCCAAGTTGGACTACGTACCTAATGAGAAATAAATTTTCATGCATTTGCATTTATATGTGATTGTTATAATAATGTGATTAATTTATGTCTATTATTGAGTTAAGTGAATTATTCTAATAATTATTGTTATTTAAATCTTAGTCAAGTTCGTATTTAGAGTCCAATTTATTTGATAATAAACTTATATGTATATACCTAAGTTTTAATTAAGCACACTTTATATATACGAATAAGTATGTCTATTGTTATTATTATTATTATTAAATAAATGTGAAGCACATGAAGTTTTGATTTCCACTAATTTATTTGTATGTATTAATATATAGATTTTAATTTATTTTGATACTAATGTATAGATATGATTAACATATACTTATTATAAAAAAAAAATCTGATTTTAAGTCACAAAAGGGAAACGTGAAGTTCCCATAATGTTATAAATATAATATTAGGTTTAAAAAAAAACATTGACACATAAAAAAAAAAGGAAATTAAGTGATTAAAAGGAAAACGGGAAGTTTCCCCATGACATAATAAGGTATAACCTTAAGTTATACGTGTGGGTTAGTAAGAGGGAAAAAAAAAAAAAAAAAGAACCCTAAGCCAAAACCCTATATATATATATATTATGCTCTCTCATAAAAATACAATTAAGCCTCCTCCAAAATTTTTCTCTATCTATCTTTCTCTCTTAGTTGCTGAGTATTTGTGATTTTAAGAGTTTTGCTTAGTTTTCTTCAATTTTTCAAGAAGAAAGTAAACATTTAAATGCACTCTTTTCACTGAGTTTATTGTTTTTGCAGCTGTTAGATCAAAATTCAACCTATGATATCTAGGGTTAGAATTTTTCTTAGAATCTGAAATTTTAACAACTTGTCTATTAATATGTTAAGTTATATTCTGAAAATTGTTATGATCATAGGGGTTTATTTGTATTCGTTATTAAATTTCTTATTTATATTGTCCTTAACATCAGTGAATCTGGCAGATTTAATATTTCCGATTATTAATATTCAAAAGTCATGCTATTGATATCTTTTCAACTTGAAATTTGTACTGGACGTTTATAAATGTGTTATTAGGTTTCCTAAATATTTTCATGATTTTTTGAAATTTCTAAAATTTAACATGAATTTCATAATCTTTATTATTTTGCAGATTTCAGTGCTGATACAAATCCTGATATAGAATTTCATAAATTTAAAGTACTATTTAATAGTCTATTTTGGAGTCTATAATTTTTATATATGTTTTATATTGTGTTTAAATACTTCTATAAAGTTTCAGATTATTTTGATTTAAGAAAAAAGCTATAAAATTCTATCATTGTGCACTGGTTTTCCGTTAAACAGTTTTACTGGGTTACAAGATTTAGATTCAAAATTATGAAAAATATATTAAATATTTTTTATAAATTTCGATAATTTTTTTAGATCTTTATTTTTATGTCTTAATAAGCTATGCAAATTTGTAGAATAAAACGAATTATATTGTTGAATCTAAAATTATTTAAGCATGCCTAGTTTGCTGAATATTTATAGATTTAGTTTTATTATGAAAATTATTATGTTATTTTATATTATAGATATTTTTAAACATATGAAATATATTTCTTAAGAGCAATGATATCATGTGTTAATATTTTTAATGTTTTTGTATAAATAATAAATAAATAAAAATATAAAGGATAAAGAAGAGGTACGTGGTTTCAACGAGGTTAGTTGTGTGGTATTTCACTACAAAATTTTTCTAAGGACTTGAGATAAGTAAATCTCACCCTATGTGTTTATGTGTTAAATTTATGTGCTACTCTATGATGTTATTATGATCAATATGGTATGTTATTATGTGCTATACTATAGTAGTTTACATATTAAGTATGACATGAGTATGCACAAGTATTGCATAAATTGCACAAGAGATTATGATTTTCAAAGAATGATTTCTAAAGCACTATGCAACCAGATTTTGATCAAAGAAGAATGTTTTTATCTAAGTGTGTGTCAAGTTATTGAAAGGAGTATGTGCACCTGACTGAAGGACCTACAGTCACCATATTAAGTACGAATGTTTAAACTATGATGCTAGCCATTGTATTATCATAGCTATATGGGATCCGAATAGCTACAAGGTCATATACTTGTCATGACACCATGTTTATGGCTCATCACTTCTGATAGACTTGGTATTATACTATGTTGAGCTCAAATATGAAAGTTTTTTATGAAATGGTAATGTTTACAAATAAGATATTTTTCAAAGAAGGGGTTGGATGGTTATGATTTTTAAAATGCAATATTCGTATGACACGACATTCATTGCATGCATGAGATTTACTTACTGGGCACAAGCTCATCCCATTCTTTTAAAATTTTCAGATGAGCAATAGGTTATTGGAGGTTGGCTGGCGGCAGCGGTGAAATCCCAAATGGCTTTAGGATGTTTTTAGTTGACTTTAAGTTTTATTTTCTTGTGTTTGACTTTTGGAATAAAATTAAGTGTTTTCATTTTATAGGTTATTTGAGTATTAGGTTTTGTTTCCGAATGTTTTAATAAGAGGTTGTTTTTTAGTTTAAATATTCTTTTAGTTTAAAAAAAATTTATTACCAGATTTTTTCACATTTTGTGATATAAGATGAATATGAAAATTAAATATTTTCTAGCTTAGGTGATACCTAAATTAGAGGATGTTACAATTTGGTATCAGAGCAAGAGTTTAGTCGATTCTGTAGACTTTTTTTTTTTATAAAAAAAAAAGCAGGTAAAATTAGGTTAATGCCATGGGAAGCCCGCTTTCAGCCAACTGGTAAGTGGAAAAGATGAAATGGAATCATTTATGTTTCCTTTATATATATGATTTTTGTCATACATGTTTATTATTGTTTTTATTTAGAACTCTAGAACGAGACTTTAATAAGATTTTTCTTTTTAGAGATGCTGCCACGACAAAATATTCCACGAAATATGGAAGGAGAGGGTAATCAGCCCCAATATCAAACTAGGAGTCAGACTCAGAATGTGCAAATAAATGTGGATAACCTGGTGCAGCTTATAACAAATTCTGTTAACCAAGTTTTACAACACCAACAATAACAACCACATGCACAAGCTGCTCAAGCTCCTTATCCTGGTAGAGTAACACTCCCTATTTATGAACAATTTAGGAGGATGAAACCTTCAAGTTTCCATGGAGGCACAGACCCACTTATTGCAGAAGGCTGGATCAAAGAATTGGAACACGTCTTTCGTTTGTTAACGTGCACCGATCAACAACGTGTTGAGTATGCTATTTTTATGATGAAAGGTGAGGCAGCACACTGGTAGGAGATGACTGATCGTATCCACAATACTCAAGCCAACCCTATCACATGGAATCGTTTCAAGGAAATTTTCTTTGAGAAGTACTTTCCATACTCCATTAGACAAACTAAAGAGATAGAGTTCATTAACTTAGTGCAAGGGTCCATGACTGTTTCACTATATGAACGTCGATTCGAACAACTATACCGTTTTGTACCACATCTAGTAGACGTTGAGGAGCGTAAGGCGAGGAAGTTTGAAATGGGATTGAAACCTGAATTAAGGTGTTTGATCAAAGTTCTGAAGTTAACCACCTATGCTGAGGTTTTGGATCGAACTCAGATTTTAGCTGAAGATGATGAGAAGTCCAGTCAACTAGATAGTCAAAAATCAGGCGTAAATCAGAAAGCAAAGCCATGGAATAGAAACAACCAAAAGAGGAAAGGAAGTTATAGCGGAGGTGACAAAGGTAGCAACAACAATAAAAAGATGGCGACAACTTGTGAAAAGTGCGGAAAAGCTGATTCAAGCGAATGTCGTATGGGTTTTAACTTGTGCTTTAAATGTGAGAAGTCAGGGCACTTTATCAAAGACTGCAAGGAGAACCAGACCATTGGTGGCAACAGTGGGCAAAAGAAAACTCAAGGGCACATTTATGCTATGACATATAAAGAGGCTGACACTTCGAATAATGTTATTACAGGTAAACTCTACTAACTAGATCTTTTAGTAATAATCATGGTATTGGTTGCGTATATTATGTGTTGTAGGTATTATGATTGTTTCTGGTGTACCAGCTTCTGTTTAAATTGATTCGGGAGCTACTCATTCTTTTGTCAACTTGTCCTTTGCTGAAAAGTTAGAAGCTACACCAGAACCTTTACATAAATGGTTTAGTGTTTCCACACCTTCAGGAGCTATTCTAGAATCTTGTTGTAAGCTCAAAGGATGCAAAATCCTAGTTGATGGATGAAAAGTATTTGTAGACCTTGTTCTTCTAGATATTCGTGATTTCGACATCATACTGGGCATGGATTGGTTAAGTGCAAATCACACAACCATTGATTGTAGTAAAAAGGAAGTGACTTTCAACCGCCGACTGGTCCAAGTTTTTCTTTCCTTGGAGTTAGGAGTGTATCCCGAGTACCTATTATTACTGCAATGAAGGCTCAACACATGCTGAACAAAGGTTATGTTGGTTATCTTGCATCAATAATTGAGGTGCCAGAGAAAGAGATCATAGCAAGCCAAGTACCAGTAGTTCAGAACTTCGTAGATGTTTTTCCCGAAAATTTGCCTGGTCTACCCCCGGATCGTGAGATCGAGTTTGTGATAGATTTGGTCCTTGGTACGGCGCCTATTTCTAAGGCACCTTATCGCATGGCTCCAGCTGAATTAAAAGAGCTTAAAGAACAACTTCAAGATCTTTTAGATAAGAAGTTCATCAGACCTAGTCATTTACCATAGGGAGCTCCAGTGCTTTTTGTTAAGAAGAAAGATGGTTCAATGAGACTGTGTATCGATTACAGGGAATTGAATAAAGTAACAATAAAGAATAAGTATCCATTGCCTCGGATTGAAGACTTGTCATGACACCATGTTTATGGCTCATCACTTCTGATAGACTTGGCATTATACTATGTTGAGCTCAAATATGAAAGTTTTTTATGAAATGGTAATGTTTACGAATAAGATGTTTTTCAAAGAAGGGGTTAGATGGTTATGATTTTTAAAATGCATTATTCATAAAACACGACATTCATTGCATGCATGAGATTTACTTACTGGGCGCAAGCTCATCCCATTCTTTTAAAATTTTCAGATGAGCAATAGGTTATTGGAGGCTGGCTGGCGGCAGCGGTGAAATCCCAAATGGCGTTAGGACGTTTTTAATCGACTTTAAGTTTTATTTTCTTGTGTTTGGCTTTTGGAAAAAAATTAAGTGTCTTCATTTTATAGGTTATTTGAGTATTAGGTTTTGTTTCCGGATGTTTTAATAAGAGGTTGTTTTTCAGTTTAAATATTCTTTTAGTTTAAGAAAAAATTTATTACCAGATTTTTCCACATTTTATGATATAAGATGAATATAGAAATTAAATATTTTCTAGCTTAGGAGTATACCTAAGTTAGAGGATGTTACAGGGTAATTATATTATTGGTATATGTGTTATACAAAATTGAAAGAAACAAATAGTAGCATTATCCAAAGCTTCATATAGTATTAAGATATTAGTTAGATTCTCATTGAAGAATTCAAAGAAATGAGTCTTACCTTTTAGACATAGAACTAAGCTTTCTGAAGAGCAGCAGAGTATATACTCAAGTATCACTGGTGAACAAGGAACTATATGCTTATGTATTCTAGAGAATAACTGATAACTATAAGAAATTAGAGTTAACTTGTGCTTAATTTCCTTTGTTTTTGCTATATTCTCTTTGTTTTCTTGGTTTAATTCGAGTTATTTTGATGTTTGATTTTTGTTTTAATGTAAGTTGATGAGAAAAATAAAATGGAGAATTTTGGACTAAAAAGGACAAAAGAGCTATTTCACAAACGAAAGAAAATGAAAAGAAATAAAAATAATTTTGTCCTAAAGAAGAAGTATTTGCTTGAGGTTAGAATGATTGAAATTCTCCTTAACAGTTGTTGGACGAAGCCTAGAGCCACTAGATCACGAGTTCCATTCATGTGCTGGCAAAAAAATCTCCATGGGTCCCACAACTGCAGCAGTTGTCAGCCATCATCTCTTACCGTGTCATCCCGTGCTTCATGCCTAGTTTCCCCTCCGTGCAACCAATTTGGACGACTAGTCATTGCCTACCATGCCAGCCCTTCTTTCCTCCACCAAACCAAAGCATTTCCATGTGTTCTCCACTTACCTAGAAACCCGGTTGCAGCGAGAAATAACCACATTGAATCTCGTGCTTTAGTTTATCTCTCCTCTCTCTCTCTCTCTCTCTTTCTCTTTCTCTCTCTCTCTCTCTCTCTCTCTCCCCCCCATTACGTTAGATGCATATATGTAAAATAACCGAAAGTACACAGGTCGTATACAAGTAATAAAGTGATAAGAGAATTGTCGATCCCACAAGAAATTGGGTATTAAATTATCGTTAAGTACTGGAATTATTGTAGCTTAACTTTATCTAAGCAACCAAACTGGATGAATTTATAAGTTAAATAAATGTAAGTATAAATATAAATATAGAAATAAAATATGGAAACTCTATGCACAAATGTACTAGGGGATTGAATTCACCTAATTATCAACTATTTTTTTTTATTACCAATTGCATTCAAATCAATTATTACTAGTTTATAAGCCAAAAAAAAAAAGGTATCTATACTCTCTCTCTCGAGTGCTGAGAGAAATCATTACTAAATCCCTTGCAAGCGCTGTGGTGCTCTAGCCTTTAGAAGTCTGATTTCTAGGCAGTGCCTGGTGTAACTATTCAAGCGCCACGGCGCTCTTAGTTCTAGAATACATCATGATAGCTTTTCTTCCCAAGGGCGCCGTTTCTTTGTTTTATCTCTGTTTTACCTGATTTTTATTGCGTTGTGTTCGTATCAGACTCAACTTTCATCTAAAAGGTTGAAATACCCATATTTTGCGCCGGCTTATCTTGATTCTTATTTATTCATAAGAACTATAAAAACAAAATAAAAGCACATCAAACCAATATAAATGTTTGAGAATGTCTAATTATTTGACCTGAATGATACTTGATTTGTGAGTGAATTAATCATTCATAAAATACCCCTAAACTCAAATATTTTCTTGTCCTCAGGCAAAACAAAACAAGAAAAAGTAAAGCAAAATACAAATCAAGTACTAATGACATAAACGGCAAAGTGTGAGTTTCGTATTGAATCAAAAAAACGTGCAAGTATCTCCGATGCCACAAAATGTTCCAAGCTCAAAGGAAATACAAACATTGCGATTATCTAGATTTTCAATTTCAAGCATCAATTTAACTCCACACAAGACTCTCAATGTGTAAATGTGTACAAAATCAATATCACTTAACAAAATGAACTTCTGATAGACTTGTGTGTTTCAGTAGACATTGAAAGATCTCTATATCATATAATTTGGAACTAACATATGCCCCTTTTTTATATTGCTCTCTACAAATATATGTTAGTATGTCATCAAAGATCAAAAGGTCTTTTATTAAGCTTGTAATGTTGGCTTGGGCAAAGGTAAGATAATTTTGGAAAAATTTGAGATTCAAATTACCCTTCAGCATATTAATCTAGGACCTTTGTAGAGTTACACCAAATAGTGTGCTCACACTTTTTTTTAACTAAATTTCTATCTATCAACACTCCGCCAAAAACTTATTGAATTTTTTTTTTCTTTTTTCTTTGAAATGAAAGATATGAAATAAGACAAAAGGATGAAAATCGAAAACCTCTCTCCCAATCTCAAAATCAACATTTTTGTATTCCTTAATTTTGTTGGAATGTATTGCTTAATACTCTCAATTTATCTTATAAACTAAATATTTTTTTCTAGTTTTACTATGTGAACTAACCTAGTATCTTGTGTATGTTTATTTCTCTTTTTAGCATCCAATTTTCTATTTGTTTGGTTTCTCTTTCTCATGCTTAATGCTTCTAGTTATGATTTTGGAAAACATGTAATGGAATGGAAATGAAGTTATGTATTTAGCCATAGAAAGAGAGATATGCATTTAGATAGAATAGGAATATACCAATTTATTGTGTATAACCATTGTGAGTATTTAGACTTAGTGATTTCATCTATATTAGCCCTCATAAGAATATAGTGGGTTGAGTTAGATAGAAATTATTGCTTGATAATGGAAGAAGCTTGCAATTAAATTAGTTTACATAGTTAACAATCAATTGATTAAACTAATTAGAGGAAAAGTGAGATATCAAGACAAGAGAGAAGTTTGGAAACACATTTCTTCTTTCATTTTCTTTTATTAATTTTGCATCCTATTTTAGTTTTCTTTGTTTTATTTCTTTTGCTTGTTTCGAATTTGTTTGGATAAAGTTAGAATTGATATAATTTTAGTACTTAGCTTAGATTAGTATTCAATACTCGTGGGTTCAACACTCAACTTACTAAATCTATATTACTTGTGACCTTGTGTATTTGCATGTTTGTATGTGAGTAATTAATTGCTTAATAAATTTGTACAAATTAAATCAGGAATAACCTATACCTATAGGGTTACACTAATTTAGATTTTCAATCTGACATAAAGGGGATATGTAACAGTGTGAAAGATTGTAATAGAAGATAACCTAGCTGATTTTCTTACAAAACTACTATTACTATAAAAGAGTTTTGATGGACATCTAGATAGATTGGGGCTCAGAGACGTGTCTCGTTTATTTTAAGTGAAAGTGGGATATTGTAGGGAAATGTGCCCTAAAAGCATATGCAATCCTATAATAAAATTTGCATTCAATAAAGTCATTTTTGGTTATTATCTATTTCATATAGTATTCATATGTAAGATTATTTATATCAAATATAAAACAACTCAAGGATCGAAGACTACAAGATGATGATAGAATTATTTACATAAAATGATGTACAATAAAATAATTCTATATTTAGTCTAAATATCATTCACACTCCAAAGATAGAAGCTACGCAATTAGCCGGTATAAGGGTTTTAGCCTCTTTCTATTTCAGTTAAGAGTGGTGAGTCTAAATTCACCAAAGTGTGGACTCTGAACAGAAGTCTATTATGCGTTATGTATACTAAAGTAGATAACATGAAATATATTGTTTAAATGAGTAGAATAATTACTAAAGATCAGATCTTTACAAAAGTACAATTAAGAATTCTATTAATAATCAACTCATATTCATGAACTATATTATTCAAGATATTAGAGAGTGCAATCTTATACGAGTTAATGTCAACTTATTTAGCTATGAGTACTTAGATTTTTGAAACTCAGTATTGAGTACTCAGTAATATGTTTTATTGAATTATGACTTTCTTGAAAAAGTCAAACTATCCATTAGATATATGCTAGGTAATCAGAAATAAAACAATTAAATGGGCAAAATCGTAATTTCACCAGGATCCAATTACTAACATTTTTTTATGAATATAGATGTCCATCTATCTAATTATAGGAGGCTCACTTGATCTATATTTAAATTAAGAGTATAATAATTAGTCCTTAATGGAGTAGACTAGTACTAATAGATTTGGTCTAATTAATTATGAGTTAACTGGAATTAGGCCCAATATATTAGAGCCTAAATTAAATAAGCCTAATAGGTCCCCTGCCTCCACAGATAAAGAGATTGGACTGCATAAGAAAATACATATTGCTCCGACATTGATAGAAAAAAAGGCCAAGGTGAAAACATTACGTGTGACGAGCCAAATTCTGATTTCACAAGTTGGAAATCAACAATTTGTTTTACGAAGGTGTTAAAAAAGTTTATGTTTTTCGGATCTTTATAAAAATGATAGCTTGTTACAGAAACAACAAATCCGTAAAAGTTCGTAAAAATCATCCATAGAATAAATTCCCATAGTTCTATGATCACCATTAGATATAGATCGATAATATAAGTCATAAAATTTGTTCAAGCGTCATCATCATCCACACAAAATAGGCATAATAGTTATACAGACCGAATCCATAAAATAAGCCTTGAAGTATTAATACAAGTCAGATAATTAAGATAGAGGTCTTTAATAAGTAGTTACCAACTACTAAGTTAGAAACTAGTCTCCTTCAACTTACTCTGCTATGGAATTCCACAAGTCACACTAAGTGCTACTTAAGAGGAGAAAGAATAGAAAGCTGAGCATGTGAATACTCCGTAGAAATTCAATTACTGTTTTAGAATGGATGTGATTTAATAAAACCTGCATGATTATTGTTTCTCAAAAACATTTTATGAAACATAAATATGTAATATGCAATTAAAAAATCATTTATCATACGCATATGTCAAAATATAATTATAAACATATAATTATACATATCATTAATCCATCAAGATAAGTGAGTTGCTTATCTTCCCATCACGCCATGTAGTATCCCCTACTAAAGGTTTCTAACATTTTGATATTAGCTAGTGGTATATTAGCCAACCCTTGAATAAGTTCCTAGGTTTTTCACCTAGAGACATTGCAACTCACCACGTATCTAAACTACCATAATACTAACATGATCTCAAGTGTGATCATATAGTATAAACAACATATTCAGTATTCTAAATAATCATATATAAGTAATTTGATAAAAATCATGATTTAAATTCCACATTGCTTGCAATTTTCAGAAAATTGGGAAGCATAACAATTATATTTTCCCATAATCAACATTTAAAACCTACACTTAAAATATATATTAATCTCATAATACTCCAATATAATCCAACAATTCACAAATCCACTAAATAAACATTCAAATCAATCTAATTCAATATAAACCACATTTTCCAAATGTGTCACATAATGAACAATTTAAATCAGAAGAAGTATAAAAACTAAATAATTGAAATCCTACCTCACTGTGGTAGCTAGGCTTAGCTACTAGTACTTGTGGTATTCCCCGCTGATTGGTTGGGTGCTTAGTTGGAAATTCAGAATTCCTGTTTGCTCACTTTGGATAGTGACTTTTCTAAAATTGCATTAAATGGAGAAATTGATGTGAGCACTGCATCCAGAACATTGAACGCTACAATCAAAGGTATATGACTTACTTAATTTCATTCTAGATTTAAACCCGAATCTCAACAGGCAAACGAGACAATTCTTGAGCCTCTCAGAGAGTCTCCCGGTCACAATAAAATTTAATAGTGGTATTAGATGTTCAAGTTTGTTTCTCAACCTCAACAAGTCCAAAAATGTTAATGAAAATTTGTTTTGGTAACCCGAACAAAAATTCACTGCACAATGCTTTAACCTTAATAGTCCAAAACAAACAAATTCTCACCAAAGAAATTTTAGCCCCAACCGAGAGTTGGTGGATGTCAGCATACTGAGATATTTGCCATACAATGAATAGTTTACGATATTTGTTAGATTGGACTATCTTGATAGAATAGTTTATTATCTGAAAAAGATTTCATGATTAATCTATGCACTTATTCTAAACCTCTTGAGTCATATGAGGAGGAACAGAACAACGAGCTCAGGGAAGGTCAAGATTGTTCTTGTCCCCGCCATTGAGCTTGAAGTGTTCACTGAGCTCATTCTTCTAGTTCTTATAGATATTTTGAGCGGTGCAGTCAATACCTTAGGATACCCAAGGCAGTTCGTTATTGCTAACATCTTTATATTGGAAGTACTTTTGCAACCAAAAAATCAAGTATTTAACAAAAATAATTTCAATAAAATACAAGGATATAATAATAAAATTTTTTTTTGAACATGTTCATTTTGACTCCCACGAATATAACTAATAGACTCCAGCTCGCCAAGTTCAACCGTTAGGACAAAGTTTGAATTATGATCTTGCAGAACAACTGGCTCAATATTATTATCTTGAATATCCAATCCACCTCGATGACTTAAGTCTTCTACAATTCTCCAGTTCGGATCATTCAACAAATCATCAATATAAAAAACTTGCTTAGCTTGAGAAGCAAGTATGTATGGGGTCATCTTTATACCACTCAGAATTGATAGCTATACTTATTATATTTTTTTCTACTTTTATTTTATTCTTTCTAGGATTGGTGTCAAACCATTTGCACTTGAATAAGACAACATAATATGTGTCCATATAATTGAACTCTTGAATTTCATCTAAACGACCGTAAAATGTGATCTCATCAGTCCCAGGGACAGATATACCATTGTTTTGAGTCAATCATTTAGAATACCTTATGTGAGTTAGGAATCGAGTTCTATTTACAATACATGCAGAATGAGATGAGACATAGAAATGTAGCTCAGATGCCAATGAGTACAACTCACCAGTTACTTCATGGGATCCATTTTGACGTAATTGATACGTCTGTTAATTTATCATTCACTCAAATATTGTTCCGTTCATGCCGAAATTCCGGCAGTATTTTTCGATAATTCCCCTAA
The DNA here is from genome assembly GCA_002914845.1 of Trema orientale. Taxonomy (NCBI): domain Eukaryota; kingdom Viridiplantae; phylum Streptophyta; class Magnoliopsida; order Rosales; family Cannabaceae; genus Trema; species Trema orientale. Next base: position 429,771 of record JXTC01000223.1, read on the forward strand.
GTGTGATACACATATGTACACACCCGGAGAACACAGGGAGATGCCACCGGAACTCACTAAAGAACAATATCTATAAATGAATGACAACACATAACGTAAAATCCCAAACTGTCCAAACGGGACAATTTATGAATCGATATCGAGATGCATAATCTCTCATCGACTCCTGAACGAGTCTAAGGTAATTTCTTTTCTGACTAAAATAATGCATGCATGTATTAAAGTCACTATGTATACAAATGTACACATTATAACTACAAACTCATCAATAACTATAGGGGTATTTTTGTAATTTCTTATTTTAGGGGCATTTTTGGTAGTTTTGTGAATTATAGGACTAATTATTACCTTTTATTTATTTTCATGTATTATTATTATTATTATTATTTAAGTTTATTTATTTTCATGTATTGTTATTATTATTATTATTATTATTATTATTATTATTATTATTGTGATAATATAGTTATTATTACCTTTTATTTATTTTATGTATTATTATTATTATTATTTAAGCTTATTTATTTTCATATATTATCATTGTTATTATTAATAATAATAATAATATTATTATTATTATTATTATTATTATTATTACTATTATTATTATTATTATTATTATTATTATTATTATTATTATTATTATTATTATTATTATTGTTGTTGTTGTTGTTGTTGTTTTTGTTATTATCACTATTATTTGTGATAATATATTTATTATTACCTTTTATTTATTTTATGTGTTATTATTGTTATCATTTAAGCTTATTTATTAACGTGTATTATTATTATTATTATTATTATTATTATTATTATTATTATTTTACTGTGATAATATATTTATTATTACCTTTTATTTATTTTATGTATTATTATTATTATTATTTAAGCTTATTTATTTTCATATATTATTATTATTATTATGATGATGATGATGATGATTATTATTGTTATTATTATTATTATTATTATTATTGTTATTATTATTATTATTATTATTATTATTATTGTGATATTATAGTTATTATTACCTTTTATTTATTTTATGTATTATTATTATTATTATTATTATTATTGTTATTATTATTATTATTATTATTATTATTATTAGCTAATCTTAAAAGAGAGCTGATGCCCTTTCTTAAAAAATATTATTATAAATTAATTATTTGAATTTAATTATATAATTAATCTTACTCTGTAATTTCTTTTTATTTATTATTACCTTATACTCAAGTCTTAATTATCAAATTTTAATTACAAGTTTTATTTAATTACTCATTTTACTAACTTTATTAATTAATTTTATTATCTTATACTAAATATTTAATTATTAATTAAAATGTATAAGTTATTGTCTACAAGTGTTAAATAGTTATTATTACCTTTTATTTATTTTGTGTATTATTATTATTATACCTTGTTAAATTAAATTAAATTAATAATTTATTTAATTATTCATATTATCATTTATTTATTTTTATCATATTTTTTATTATTAGATCATATTTCTAATTAAATTACAAAATTTAATCTAATCTAATTTCATCATTTATCATTAAATTAAATCACTAATCTAACATTCATATTAATCTAATTTTATTATTTATAATCTAATCTAACATAAATTCAAATTTAAATACAGAATATAAACTAAAAATATAATTACTTACAAATTTAATTTTTTCATATTATTTTCACACAAACATTAATCTCACATATTTAATTTAACTGCAAACCAATATAATCTAACAAAATAATTTAATATATCCAAATAAATCTCACAATATTCCTAAAAATAAAATAACTTCATCATATAACAAATAAAAAATAATCTTACATTATCTAACCATACCACAAATCCAATATAGCAAAATCATATTACACAATTTAAATAATATAAACTAACCTATTATTTTTAACTAATATATAAACATATCCACAATTTAATAATAATTTAACCTAATTATTTTTAACTATTATATAAAACTAACATATTATTAACAAATACATAAATCTAACAATAATATAATCTAATTCTCATTTTTAATATTCTAAATAATTACTTTAAAAACTATTTTTAATAGTCTAAAAAAATATTTAAAATAAAAAAAACTAACCAGTGAGCCGGTGGAGGCGGACGGCAAAGAGAATGGCGGTGGCACTGCTCTACACTGTGAGAGATAGAGAGAGAGAGAGACAGAGAGATAGAGAGACAAAATAAGAGAAATAGAGAGAGAGATAGAGAGCATTACCTAGAGATAGAGAGAGAGAACGAGGAGAGAGAGAGGCTGCGGGCAAGTTGGAGAGAGAGAGAGGGGCGAAAGAGAGAGAGATATATGTGGGTGTGTGAAAAAATAGAGGAAGAAGACGATCTATAGGTTTTTATGTTGCATAACCTATAGTGGTGACAAATCGCCGCTATAAATATCAAATGTCATCGCTATAGCCTCGACGATATCGTTTTAATTTTAATTTTTTTGGGTCAAATTCGGGCGGTCACTAATTACTCGCCCAAATTTTTGGGTTGAGCTATAGCGACGACAAGTTGTTGTTGCTATAGTGTTTTTAACTTTTTATATTAATTAATTCCTATTTGAAATTATAAAAATTTTAAAAAACTCTATAATGACGACAAATGTCGTCGCTATAGAGTTTGATATTTTCACAATCCCCCAAAATGAGCCTATTTTTCTGTGGGTAAGTTACTGTACGAGAGTGCATTTTTCCGTACATTCTATAGTGATGACAATCTTGTGTTGTCGCTAATCTTTTATCTATAGCAACGACAAGCATCGTCGCTATAGCATTTTTGGTCAACTTTTCACGGTTGACCTTCAATAGCGATGACAATGAGTTGTCGTCGCTATAGATTAGGTCTATAGCGGCGACTTATTGTCACCGCTATAGACGTCGTCGCCACAGCCCTTCTTTCTTGTAGTGATTTGCGTCTGATTGACAAAATTATCATTGATTTATAGGTTGTCGAAAGGGAAGTTCTAAATCTATCAATAATTGGACTAAGTACATTCATAATTTTAGTTATAATTTTACCATTACTTAAGATTACTAAAAAGAACAATCTAAGAATTAAATACAGCCACTATGGTTATACAGTAAGAATCCTAGTAATATGGAAGAAAAAAAGAAGAAGAAAAAGGGCATCGCTTTAACCTTAGAAGGATATTTTTCTGTTATTCAAAATCATAAAGAAAATGGAGCAACAACAAAACTAAATGGAGTTTATGATTTCTTTAATATAAACATTGTAGTCTTAACAAGAACGAAACTAAGTCTACAAATATGCAATTTTTTTAGGACAAAAATGTACAATTTTTTATTAACAAATTGAGAGACAATGTCACCATAATATACAAAATATATACATAAAATAAAGGAGATTTTTTTTTTCAAAAACAAAAGCCCATAATGAAAAAAAATTATGATTTATATGTATATATATATATATTAGAATATAGAAATAGGAAAGACTCAGTAATGTAAAGAGAGAAAAAGAAAGTACCTCAAAATTGTTCATTAAATTTGTGAGAAAAGTAAAATAGATAAAAAGAAGAAAATGTGCGGCAAAATTAACATAATACAGTAATTATACACCAAAAAAATTAGAAAAAAACTTAAAATATAAAAAGAAAATTCAAAATTAAATAAATATAATGAAACTTGATTTAATAATAGTTTAGGCCCATCTTTATTGTTTCTATTTTATTACAATGAAATAAGGGATATACAAAGTAGAAAAGGATATTTTTGGAATAGAATGAATGTACAAAGAAAACACAACATAATAAAATAATTTTTTTGTGATGTGGAAAGAAAATAAATGTACTTAGTCCAATAATTGATGGATTTAGAACTTCCTTATCAAAAATGTGTTTCCTTGTGCGGGGACAATTTCATGAATTTCTATTTTTTGTTGCAACATTCACTATTCATGGTCCGACATAGATAATATTCAGCTTTGATAGAAAAGAATAAGATTTCTTGATGGGCAAAATGTCTGAATTAATTAGAATGTTTCTTAATTATTTTCAATAAGTAATGTTAATTAATTGATGATTTGCAGGTTTTTGAGTGAAGACACATTTTTCTATATAGGTTCTTCTTGCGAAGAAGAAAGATCAGTGATTGTGGTTCATTTTTGTATCTTGGCTACTGTAAAAACCCGGATTTTTGGAAGGGTAATTTGGACATTTCACCAATTTTCGGATTAAATAATAGAGGGATTAATTTGCAAAAATTTTGTGCAGAGGGACTAAATTGCAAATTATGGGGGAATATTTTGCAAAGATTTGAAAATTTGGGACTTATGTGCAATTTTAGAAAATTAAACTACCCAATAATAGCAGGGCCACGTGCCCCCTGCTCCCCCTCTCCCTTTTCTCTCTCCCCCTCACCCGATCCCCTCTCCCAGCTCACCCTCAATCTCTGTTTTCTCTTTCAGCCGAGGAACAACCGAAGCACGCCGCTGCTGCCTCCGGCCTTCGTCCGCCACTCTAGCCGCCAGCGTCGACTCACCTGGCCGCCGCGAAGCTCCACCGGTCGTCGCTTGCTGCCCCCGGTCAGTGGTTCGCCGGAAAAAGACACAAAAGCCGTTTGACCCATTTTCGGATTTTTGGCCACCGGCGAAGATTCCGGCGTCCATTTGACTCCAAACTGGGCCCGTTGGATTCGTATAGTTGCAAGGGTCGTCAAGGTATATATATCTCAACCCCATTTTGCACAGATCAAAAGATGCCATTTTTGGGTATTTTGAGTTTTGAATTTTAGTTTTCGATCCGGCCGCTGGATTGTGTTTTTGACCTCATATTTGGAATTTACTCGGAAAATGTGGAAGTTTGATATATATATTATATTGTTTGGTGATCGGCACGAAAATCGGGATCTGACAGCCTTGATTTTACCTCGTTTTGCGTGCCACCGGCCCGGTGTGGGTTCGGGCCCGAATTGGACAATTTGGGTGTCTAACCTAGCTATTTTGGGTGCTAGAAATTCAACGAAGAGGTCCGTTCGTGGAATTGAAGCTCCGGTGAGATTCCAGACCCTCCGAGCGATCGTCAACGACACCTCGAGGACTCGATAGCGTGGTATCGCTGTTTCGGTCGAGGTAGGGACTCAATTACCTCTGTTTTATATCGTTTTCGAATAAAACTTATTTTCTGCAATATATGTGAATAATGTGATTTTTAGACGATTTAAATATCTATGATGGGAATTGATTGTGTGATGTATATGCTGTATTACTCTGGGAATTTTCTGAGTACATGTTATTTTGGGTATATTACAAATAGGGCCATTATGCTGCCCATTTTTCTATAAAACCTAGTGTGCTGATTTTATTGAAAAACCCGAGCATGATTATTTTCACACTTCAGTTCAGTATTGCACGTGTCATAGGATCATATATGAGCACCATGTTAGCATTGTGGGTTTACAGTGTGGCGCTGCGTGCCCCACCGTCGGTGCAGAGTCCATAAACCCGCGCGGGGTTTGTTATTTCTGATTACCTCCCCATTGGTAGGTGTAGGCAATACGGTTACCCCTCCAGGTTTGGTAGGCGACACATGGGTGTCCCCGCCGGGTATGGGCTTAGGCGTCAGGCAGGCTGTTAGGCATACTTAGTACCATCATCCTGAGTTCCACAGATGAGAGGATAAGAGCTCATGGGTATGGGTTGATTTGTGTCAGGTGTATATGGATTGAAGGGTTTTGATATACTGCTTTATATATATGTATGGATTTCCGGTTTGGATTATATATATATATATATGTAGGTTTTGGACTAAACTAACTATGCAGGAAATCTCTTCACTAAAATATTTTCGATCGAGGTAATTATTTTTCCTACTGGGTATTTTATGCTCACCCCCCCTACCTTCCTCCTCAGGTGGTGTTCAGTGCGATCTTGGTGATCAAGAGGAGTAAGAGACCATCTTGACTGTAGTTCGCTTTCTTGGTAATGCTAGAAGTATGTTGTTGTGGTGTTGGACTGTTTGGATTTTATATTAGCATGGAACCAAATTTACTACTTTCTGTTTTGTTTGTGAACTTATGTATGCCATCCTGGTATTGGTTAATTATTGTGGATGATGATGATGTTTGGACTGATATTTGATTTCACGTTTTTCAATTATTATTCGGTCTATGTTTAATGGTGTATACGAACTGTGGGAGAGGTTCACGGGATGAAATTCTAAGGATTTTACTTAAACGGACTGTTTTATAAAACTAAAACTTTTTAGACACTTTTTAAATAAATCAAGGAATTTCCCATCTTTGTGAAATTCTCCTTCTGCCACTGGCCTGGGTTTTGGGTCATGACAGAAATTGTGGTATCAGAGCTTGAGTTTAACAGCTCGGACGTATCGCCATTAAACTAGATCGAAGTTGTTTTCCTAACAAGCATACATCATTATCTCATTAACAGTTTGGCATATTATTTCTGACTTGTAAGGATGCCTCCTAGAAGAGTTCCGAGGTATCAGCCGGATGCCGAAGCTCCTCACCGTCCGGATTTCTCTCATCTGATCGAGGTAATGCAGCAGGCATTTGCCCAGATGAGCAACCCAGACTATCAGCCTCCAGCTCCGAGGGCACGTCAGTTGGACCAATCAGATTACCTCCAGCGGTTCATGCGCCTCCAGCCAGGGCAGTTCGACGGGAGACCAGGTCCTCTCGCAGCAATTGCTTGGTTGCGTAAGATGGAGAGGCATTTTCGGTCCCTTGGTACTCCGGTGGAGTTTTGGGCAATCTTTGCTGTTATCCATTTGACGGGGAGTGCCATTCGCTGGTGGAAGATTATAGAGTGAATGCAGGGCTCAGTATGCCAATGAGGATCAACAGGATGAGATTATGAATTGGTTTGAAACTTTGGTCTAGGGTAACAAGACTGTGAATGAGTTCCTAATCGAGTTCACTGAGTTGGCAAGTGTTGCCCTTGACCTAGGTACGAGTGATAAGTCCCGAGTTGCCAAGTTCAGGAGCTATTTGAATCGGAACATTTTCAACAGGATTGGCACTCAGACTTTCCGTACTCTCCCTAAGATTACAGTGGCTACCCAGCGGGCAGAAGCCATTGAGGATGGATTTGATTCTAGAAGGAACCAGCGGAGAGGTAATGATAGGAAAGCCACCAGAAGGAACTAGGGGCAGTGGTCAGCCCAGAGTACTCCGAGCAGTGGGAGCTCGAACAGCAGTGGTTCTTTAGGGGGTGGCAGAGGCAGTCCTTATGGAAGATGTTTTGTGTGTGGCCAGCAGGGTCACCGGAAGAAGGAGTGTCCTACTCATCTGCTCAAGGAGGACTGCAGAGGAGCCAGTCAGGTTCTGTTCCTTATCAGAACACTCAGGCGAGGCCGCAATAGTCACAGAGTGCTTCGCAGACTTTTACTTCCCCTCAACCTTAACAGCATCAGAACCGCCCTTAGGGTTGCACTTAGAACTTTCAGACTCCTCAGGCCTCAGGAAGTCAGAGTGGGCGTGGTTATGGTAGTAGTGGTCCAGGACCCAGCAGCAGTCGTCCTGGTCAGGGGAGAGGCAACAAAGGGAAAGGGAAGGTGACTGGCCAAGCCTATACTCTTATTGGAGCTGACAACACTCAGGATCGCACCGGCCGAGGTGTTGTTGACGGTATGATCCTTATTTTACACTCTTGGGCACATATTTTGTTTGATACTGGTGCATCCCATTCATTCATATCCTTGTTGTTTGCTCAACTCTTGGGTTTGGAATTTTCCGAATTGGATTATGTATTGACGTTGGGTACACCTATGGGAGGAGTAGCCGATGTGTCTAGTGTGTGTAAGTCTTGTCGGATTGTGGTTGGCGATAGAAAGTTGCTTGCTGATTTGATTGTGTTACCGATAGGACAGTGCGATGTGATATTCGGTATGGATTGGTTGTCGAAGTATCGAGCCGTTGTGGACTGTCATACGAAACGGGTGTCTCTTTTTCCTAGTGATGGACATCCCATTATCTATCAAGCTAAAATGAGTCCGTTGAAGCCTAGTCCTATTCTGAAGGCGTGTTTGGGTGGAAGAAAGAAACTTGAATGTTATGGAAACTTGTTTGCCATTGATGGTGAGGTGAGGACAGACGATCAAAACCTATGGATTCCAGTGGTGTGTGAGTATTCAGATGTGTTTCCTGAAGACTTACCGGGGTTACCACCTGATAGGGAGATCGAATTCTGTATTGAACTAGTTTCTAGAGCTCAGCCAGTTTCTATTCTAGCCTATCGCATGGCACCTACCGAGATGGAAGAATTAAGAGAACAGTTGGACGATCTGCTTTTCAAGGGCTTCATTCGCAGTAGCACTTCTCCTTGGGGTGCTCCTATTTTGTTTGCAAAGAAAGATGATGGTTCATTGAGACTTTGTATGGACTATAGGAAGTTAAATCAGCTGACGGTGAAGAATAAGTATCCTTTGCCAAGGATAGATGAGTTATTTGATCAACTCGATAGTTCAAGATTCTTCTCCAAGATCGATTTGAGATCCAGTTATCATCAATTGAAGATAAGAGAGGATGATATACTAAAGACAGTATTCAGAACCCGATATGGTCACTTTGAGTTTCTAGTGATGCCATTTGGTTTAACGAATGCACCTACAGCCTTTATGGATCTCATGAATCAGATTTTCAGGCCATTTTTGGATCGTTTTGTAGTTGTGTTCATTGATGACATCCTGGTGTATTCTAAGACTCGAGAAGAGCATGCCGAGCGTCTGGGGATAGTACTCAAGACCTTGAGAGATCATCAGTTGTACACCAAGAGATCAAAGTATGACTTTTGGATGTCAGAAGTAAAGTTCTTGGGTCATGTCATTTCTCACGGAGGTATTTCAGTCGATCCCACTAAGATAGAAGTTGTTCTGGAGTGGGAAAGACCGAGAAATATGACAGAGGTACGTAGTTTCCTCGGTTTGACAGGTTACTATCGTCGTTTTGTACAAGACTTCTCGAGAATTGCTTTGCCTTTGACCAAGTTGACCAGGAAGGACGTCAAATTCATTTGGGATCACGAAAATGAAGAAGCTTTTATCAGGTTGAAGCAGAGTTTAACCACTGCACCTGTTCTTACTGTTCCTAACAGTAACGAGCCTTATGTGGTGTATACCGATACTTCGAAGACGGGTTTGAGATGTGTCTTAATGCAAAATGGTCGACTTATAGCCTATGCTTCTCGTCAGTTGAAGCCACATGAGAGGAACTATCCCAGCCACGACCTGGAACTTGCTGCAGTGATCTTTGCGCTGAAGATTTGGAGATGTTACTTGTATGGTGTGAAGTTTGACATATTCTCCGATCATAAGAGTTTGAAGTATCTCTTTACCCAGAAGGATCTGAACTTAAGACAACGAAGATGGGTTGAGTACATAGAGGATTATGACTTCGACCTACAGTATCATTCTGGTAAGGCCAACGTTGTAGCCGATACATTGAGTAGGAAGCCTCATGGTGTACTGGCTACACTAGTGTTTGAAGATTGGAAGAACTCAGTTGCGATTGGTGACTACAACTTGCTGTACTTCGAGAGTGAAGGAGTTGCTTGCCTGAGCAACATTGTACTTTCACCATCTCTTCTCCAGACTGTCCAGCAGAGTTAGTGGTAAGACAGGGAGTTGAGAACAATCTGGAACCAACTTCAGAATGGCGAACAGTTAGATGGTTGGAGCACTAACAGAGAAGGGTTCCTGCTTTTCAATGGGAAGTTGGCTATAGCTAATGACCCTAATCTTCGATAAACCATTCGAACTAAGGCTCACAAATCAAGGTTCGCAGTACATCCGGATAGCACCAAGATGTACCGGGATTTGAAGCGGCAGTATTAGTAGAAAGGTATGAAGAAGGTTGTGGCTACCTTTGTGGCCAAGTGTTTGACTTGTCAGCAAGTCAAGGCTGAACACCAGAGGCCAGCTGGATTACTTTAGCAGTTACCCATTCCGGAGTGGAAGTGGGATAAGATCACGATGGACTTAGTGACCGATTTGCCGAAGACCTTGAGAAAGAATGACGTAGTTTGGGTGATAGTCGATTGGTTGACGAAGAGTGCTCACTTTATACCGATCCGGATTGACTATTCTCTCACTAAGCTCAGTAAACTATATGTGGAGAACATTATACGCTTGCACGGTGTGCCTTCAAGCATAGTTTCTGATAGAGATCCAAGGTTTACTTCTAAGTTTTGGAGAGCCTTGCAGAAAGCATTTAGTACACAATTAGATATCAATACAGCTCACCATCCTGAGATAGATGGCTAATCTAAAAGGACCATTCAGATTCTTGAGGACATCCTACGTTGTTACATACTGGACTTTGGTGGGAACTGGGATGATCATCTTCCTTTAGTAGAATTTGCTTACAATAACAGTTATCAGACCAGTGTGGGTATGGCTCTATATAAAGTGCTATATGGGAGGCCATGTAGATCACCTTTGTGTTGGGCAGAACCCGAAGAGCATGTTACTCTTGGACCTGAGTTGATTGAAGAGACTACTGAGAAGATCAAGGATATCCAAGAAAGGCTCAAGGAGATTCAGAGTCGCCAAAAGAGTTATGCTGACCCTAAGAGGCGTGAGGTAGAGTTCGATATTACTGATTTTGTGTTCTTGAAAGTAACTCCAAGGCGAGGTGTTACAAGGTTTGGAGTTAAGGGTAAGCTTGCTCCAAGGTATATTAGCCCCTTTGAGATCGCTGAGAGAATTGGATCAGTGGCGTATCGCTTGAATCTACCTACACAGTTGGGTCACGTGCATAATGTATTTCATGTGTCGATGTTGAAGAAGTACACACCAGACTCATCTCATGTTGTTCAGTACGAGAACGTACCGATCCAAGAAGATGTGTCCTATGAAGAGCAGCCTATTCGCTTGTTGGCAAGAGAGTTAAAGGTGTTTCGCAACAGAGAGATACCGCTTGTCAAGGTACTTTGGGAACATCACAAGGAAGACGAGGCCACTTGGGAACTCGAGACGGAGATATACGAGAAGTACCCTCATTTGTTTAACCTTCAGTTAGAAGTTATATTGTGATGTAAACCTTGACTTGTATTTAGAATTTCGGGACAAAATTCCTATAAGGAGGGGAGAATATAAAAACCCAGATTTTTGGAAGGGTAATTTGGACATTTCACCAATTTTCGGATTAAATAATAGAGGAATTAATTTGCAAAAGTTTTGTGCAGAGGGACTAAATTGTAAATTATGGGGACTATTTTGCAAAGATTTAAAAATTTGGGATTTATGTGCAATTTTGGAAATTTACATTGCCCAATAACAGCAGGGCCATGTGCCCCCTGCTCCCCCTCTCCCTTTTCTCTCTTCCCCTCATCCGATCCCCTCTCCCAGCTCACCCTCTCTCTCTGTTTTCTCTCTCGGCTGAGGAACAACCGAAGCACACCGCCGCCGCCTCCGACCTTCGTCTGCCACTCCAGTCACCGGCATCGACTCGCCAGGACGTCGTGAAGCTCCGCCGGTCGTCGCCTGCTGCCGCCGGGCAGTGGTTCGCCGGAAAAAGACACAGAAGTCATTTGACCCATTTTCGAATTTTTGGCCGCCGGCGAAGATTCCAGCGTCCATTTGACTCCAAACCGGTCCCGTTAGATTCGTATCATCACAAGGGTCATCAAGGTATATATATCTCAACCCCATTTTGCCCAGATCAAAAGATGCCATTTTTGGGTATTTTGAGTTTTGAAGTTTTTGTTTTCGATCCGACCGTTGGATTGTGTTTTTGACCCTATATTTGGAATGTACTCGGAAAATGGAGAAGTTTGATATATATATTGTGTTGTTTGGTGATCGGTATGAAAATCGAGATCGGACGGTCTCGATTTTGCCTCGTTTTGCGTGCCACGGCCTGGTGTGGGCTCGGGCCCGAATTGGACAATTTGGGTGTCTAACCTGGCTATTTTGGGTGCTAGGAATTCAACGAAGGGTCCGTTCATGGAATTGAAGCTCTGGTGAGAAGTTGGTGTTTCGCAAGAAGACGATCGAGGGCTCGGAATTGGTTCCCGACCTTCCGGACAATCGTCAACGACATCTCAAGGACTCGATAGCGTGGTATCGCTATTTCGGTCGAGGTAGGGACTCAATTACCTCTGTTTTATATTGTTTTCGAATAAAACTTATTTTCTGCAACATATGTGAACAAATGTGATTTTTAGATGATTTAAATATCTGTGATAGGAATTGATTGTGTGATGTATATACTGTATTGCTCTGGGAATTTTTTAAGTACAGGTTATTTTGGGTATATTACAAATAGGGCCGTTATGCTGCCCGTTTTTCTATAAAACCTAGTGTGCTGATTTTATTGAAAAATCCGAGCATGATTATTTTCACACTTCAATTCGGTATTGCACGTGTCATAGGATCATACATAAGCACCATGTTAGCATCATGGGTTTACAGTGTGGCGCTGCGTACCCCACCATCAGTGCAGAGTCCATAAACCCGCGTGGGGTTTGTTACTTCTGATTACCTCCCCATTGGTAGGCGTAGGCAATACGGTTGCCCCTCCAGGTTTGGTAGGCGACACATGGGTGTCCCCTCCGGGTATGGGCTTAGGTGTTAGGCAGACTGTTAGACATACTTAGTGCCATCATCCTGAGTTCCACATATGAGAGGTTAAGAGCTCATGGGTATGGGTTGATTTGTGTCATGTGCATATGGATTGAAGGATTTTGATATACTGCTTAATATATATGTATGGATTTTCGGTTTGGATTATATATATATGTAGGTTTTGGACTAAACTAACTATGCAGGAATTCTCCATCACTAAAATATTTTCGATCGAGGTAATTGTTTTTCCTACTGAGCATTTTATGCTCACCCGCCCTACCTTTCTCCTCAGTTGGTGTTCACTGTGATCTTGGTGATCAAGAGGAGTAAGAAGCCATCTTGACTATAGTTCGCTTTCTTGGTAATGCTAGAAGTCTGTTGTTGTGGTGTTGGACTGTTTGGATTTTATATTAGCATTGAACCAAGATTACTACTTTCTATTTTGTCTGTGAACTTATGTACGCCATCCTGGTATTGGATAATTATTGTGGATGATGATGATGCTTGGACTGATATTTGATTTCACGTTTTTTAATTATTATTCGGTTTATGTTTAATGGTGTATATGAATTGTGGGAGAGGTTCACAGGATGAAATTCTAAGGATTTTACTTAAACGGACCGTTTTATAAAACTAAAACTTTTTAGACACTTTTCAAATAAATCAAGAAATTTTCCATCTTTGTGAAATTCTCCTTCTGCCACTGGCCCGGGTTTTGAGTCGTGACAGCTACTTTCATTAGAAATTTTTCTAGACTGTTATTTGGAAAAAGGTAAAGTTAGAGCTCTAAAAGGAGTTCGAGAGTGAAGAATCAAGAAGTTGAGTAGTGATTGCTGAACAAGATTTCAATAATCTATTCAACCTAGCTGTGACAATGAAAAGAGGGAGTCTGTTATTGTATAAATTAATTGGTTTTATAGTCACTCAAAGATTATTATTAATATATATGTTGATTCTCTAAGCATGGACTAGGCACCAGCCGAACTGTGTAAAAATCTCCGTATTTTTACTTTTTTTCACTATTTAATTAATAGTAATTACTTAAAATTTTTCAATACATTAAAACAGACCTTACACTAATAATTTAAAATGTAGAAAATGCAAGACATGAGCAAATATTATATGTATACAGTTCATTAATGTTTCTTGAGAAAACTCCTAAACCAGTGTGCTGAGAGTTTGGGGTATCTTTTCTGCCCATTTTTGTAATCTACAAAGTTGATGCCAAACCGAACTGTGTAACCTGAAGCCCATTCAAAGTTGTCTAGTAATGACCATGCAAAGTATCCCTTCACATTCACCCTAGCCCTGCACAAAATTATTACACTCCGGTGGATTAGTAATAACTAATTTAGATTTAAAAAGAGGGCAAGGTATAAAAGCTTACTTGATTGCTTTTTGAAGGTACTGAAGATGGCGAAAGTGATAATCAATTCTTTGGTTGTCCTGGAGGGCTTGTTCAATGGATAATTTGGGATTATTGAACTCGTCAACGCCTACGCGAGATGAGGTAGAATTAGATAGAAACAGTTGCTTCTACTTTATGGCTATATTTGAAACTTGAATTTTAGTAAGGAAAAAAAAAAAGGTCAGGTAAAATTTATAGTAAAAGGAGGAGGAAATTATTTTCCTAAAATTCTATAAGCAGTTTGTTTTTAAAACTTCTCTTTCATATTCATTGTGGATAGTCTAAATCCTGAAAAATTAATACTCTAGACATCCCTTTTACTATCTTTATAAATCTTTTTCCTTCATTTTTCTGTAAAATCGGAAAAAAGAGAAAATAAAATTCCTCTGAATATATTTTATTTCTTCTCAAAAATTCAAATTCCAAACAACAGAGCCTACGTAAAAATTAAATGAACATATATATATATATACACATTATCAATTAATTATTACCATTTTCAGTTATGTAAATAAGTGGATTTTGATAGTGAGACTTTGTGTACAACAAAAGATTATATATTCCTGCCGGATAAACATAGAGCCAATCTGAAGCAGCCTGCAAAAGTTATAGTCACATAAGCAGGACAAAATTTTGGAAAATTAGAGGCAGCGTAATATCTTTTAGGAGTAAAAAACTTCGTGGAAATATTTTGGACAAGTTTTGGGTAATAAAGGAAAATTTTGGTAAATATCGATACAAGAAATTTGTAATGAAATGTTTTACAATCTTGAGAAACTACGAACAAGGGGATATTGCAGAACTTGATGAGAAAAAAAAAAGGAAGCTAATAAATTAGTAAGATTTTTACAAGTGTAATAATTCTACACCTTTTAAAATTTCTTACAAATGTTTTTAGAAAAATATTAAAGATCTATTAATTTCTTTACTACAATTATTTTTTTAAACTTCACGTATATTATGTTACATACATCCTTGTTTTAAGGATTCAACTCTACTACTAGTTGTATCTATTTCTTATATCTTAATTGTACTTTCCTACTCTATAGCTATTATAATTTCAAGTATTTTTGTCACGACCCAAACCCCGGGCCAGTGGCAGAATGGGAATTTCACAATGGAAATTCATAATTTATTTTTGAAAAATTTTAGAAACTGCAATTCTT
>JXTC01000223.1:445335-494596 GCA_002914845.1 Trema orientale
TCATAATGCATAATTCAAAACAAAATAAGTAGAAAACTTGGTAATTGAACCCCTACCTCACCGGAATAGCGATTCTATGCTATTGAGTCCTCAAGATATCGTTGACGATCGCCCGGAGGGTCGGGAACCAATTCCGAGCCCTCGATCGTCCTCTTGCGAAAAGTCAACTTATCACCGGAACTTCAATTTTACGAACGGACCTCTTCGTTGGATTCCTAGCACCCAAAATAGCTAGGCTAGGCATATAACTTGCCAAATTCGGGTCCGGGTCCACACCGGACTGGTGGCACGCAAATCGAGATAAAATCTCGACCGTCCGATCGCGATTTTTGTGTTGATCACCAAACAACACAATATATATATCAAACTTCTCCATTTTCCGAGTACATTCAAATATGAGGTCAAAAACACAATCTAACAGCCGGATTGACAAATTTAAATATAAAATTAAAAATAACTCAAAATTAACAAAAATGGCAAATTTTGATCCGGACAGTATGGGATCGAGATATATATACCATGTCGAAGATCGTGAGGAGACGAGTCGAACGGGACCGGTTTCACGGCGAATGGACGCTGGAATCTTCGCCGGCGGCCAAAAATCCGAAAATGGGTCAAACGGCTTCTCCTCCTTCTCCGGCCACGGTGGCTGCTCCGGCGGCTCCGCAACCCGTTGGCGTCGACTTGTGGTGGCTTGGGCGAGCTCCGCCTGCTTCCTGGTGGCCGGACGACAAGCGAGCGGCGATCGTACGTCCTTCGGCCGAGAGAAGAAGAAAGAAGAAGAAGAAGAAAAAAAGAAAGAAGAAGAAGAAAGAAGAGGGAGTCGGGGGCACGTGGGGGAGAGAGAGAAAAAGAATTTTTTTTAATAAAAAAAAAAACTGGTCAAAAGACCAAAATACCTCTTAAAAAACTAGGTTTTTACAATTTTCAATAAATATAGTTAATTTTTATGATTTTAAATTACACTAAAATTTATTTAGTCTGCCCTAGATTTCATTTTTAATTTTGTTTAGAAACATGGTAGATTTACCTTTATTATCATTTTCACTTATTTCCTCCTTTTCCTGTCTAGATTTTTTTCTACTAAGTTTTTGCTAATCAAGTAATAATGATGCATAGCACGATAATTGTTTTTCGCTTTTTTTGATTGTTTTCGTTTTGAATTATTTTGTAATTTCTTTCTTCTTTCTATTAATAGAAATTCTGGTTTGGAGGTTTTGAGTGCACGACGGGTGTGCTCTCGAGTGCCACTTTGGTTAGAGTGCTTGATGCTCAAGCTAATTCTTGTTCAACTTTGATATTATTCACTAGAAAGAAACTTAATTTAAATTAATCTTTCTTTGTTTTAAATAAACTTTTATTCAGACTTTTAATTCTAATTGTTATATATTGGATATTTTCTTCCATATTCCCTTAATTTTGGATACAATATTTCCGTTGATACCGTATTTTTGTCCTTAATCATAACTTGAAAAAGGTCAGGCCAAATGTAATCGTTATAAAATTTACTATCTTCAAAAGAAAACATAACTCTCATATTGGTACAAACCTTTGGACCAATCGACGCCCCATTTCGCTCGGCTGCCACAAGAACATCATCAAAATCATAAATTAGATCAAAATTGAATATGTATTGGAATAACAGCAATAACCTTAGTCAATATTAATTATGTAGCCTAACTAGCTCCCGAATCCCTACAACCAAATACTCATTTTAATATATATATATATATAAAAGAAAATTGTAATATTTATTAAAAATAGATTTTGAGTATTTGACATTTAAGTTTTTTGATTGTAAGTTTAACGAATAATTTTATTATTTGATAAGGGCACTTTAACCATTGTCAACAGTCAAAAGGAATTTTTCAAAATGCATAATTTTGAAACTAACTGACGGGATAAATTTTGTATTTCTAAAAACATAGGGTAGAAACTTGTAATTTGCTATTTTTGTATTTTTCCAATAACTATAATTAATTCCGTATATAAATTCTCATATATTAACGAGGATTCATAAATAAACCATATATACATTCTCACATAATAACTAGGATTCATAAATAAACCATAAACCATACTCACATGTAATATTAACTCGTGCGTCTATCAAATAGCTGTCGATTAGCAGAGAAAAAATGTTATTAAGAAAAGGTGCAGTTTGTACGTAGTAAGCAGTGAAGTAGTTTAATCCCAGAAAGTCGAATGATCCTTTAACAAGTATTGCTTCCTCTTCCGTGAACTTCGGTAATCGGTTCCTAACGAGATCTCTCATGCTACTCGGATAGTCACCATTTGTCAAGGGGTCCATAAACCTGCAATGACATATTACTATATATTAACATTGAAAAATAAGATCATAAATTTTAGATATGACTGAAGATTAAATGAAGAAAAAAATCTCTTATTTTCTAAATTCTAAGCCATATATTATGCGTGTTTATTAAGAATAAAGTAAGCTCTCTACCATCCAAACATGAAGTCAAGAGCACGTCTAGCATCAATTTGGTCGGGGTTTGCATAAGAATAGGGCACAAACCATAAAGACACCAACGTTATTCCTATGCGGCCCTTCTGAGATGCCTGCACATTTATTCAACGATGTATATATATGCC
The DNA here is from genome assembly GCA_002914845.1 of Trema orientale. Taxonomy (NCBI): domain Eukaryota; kingdom Viridiplantae; phylum Streptophyta; class Magnoliopsida; order Rosales; family Cannabaceae; genus Trema; species Trema orientale. Next base: position 447,952 of record JXTC01000223.1, read on the forward strand.
TACTTCATAAGGATTAGCTCTACTGGTCCACGAAATTTTGTTTAAATGAAAATAATGAAGGATGTGGCGTATAGTGCTAATTTCTAGCTATCATTTATTTTGATAAGAACATTAAACATAATAGTAGATAAATGCGTCTTTTTCTCCAGTCATTAATTAATAATTCAACATAATTGGAAATTACGAAAAAATTTATAGTGTATTTAGTTTCTCAAATTGGGTTAAGGTCATATTTTCAGTCAAATTTTCGTTTATTTTTGTCTTTTTTTTTTTTCCAAAAAAGAATTGAAAATGGGCAAACATATCCGTAATTGGTCAAATAGTTAGACTATCATTAAATCTACAATCAAATAACTTAAATGCCAACTATCCAACCTTGTTTTTGTAGAACTCTTCAAAAATTTCAGAAGAATTTTTTCTTTTTCCCCTTCGTTTGGTTACAGTTCAGGTTAAGAAGGTAGTATTTGATTTTTATCCGCTAAACGTATTATTGTTATTTGACAATATAATTTCGCCATATTTGACTCAAGTAATAATCTATTTTGATTTGAAAAATTAAAATAATACATTTTGCATTCCTAAAAGTCGTTAATACATTTATCAACGAGTTTAGTAGTTTTCTAATTTTCATAATAATTAACACATAGATGAGGGAGCATATGACCAAGCTATATATTGAATTCTAATCAAATTAATTCAATCACCTGATACTTCTCCTTGTAGAGTTGGACAGCGGTAGCATGGGAAAGAAGCTGATGATGAGCTACCAAATATGGCTCTCTCCCTGAATCTCCGCCAGCGCAGTCGCGTCCTTGCCACCCGGAACATCGGCCAGGGGCTGCAGTCCCGGTAACATAACCATTTACGGTGTAGGTCCATGGCTCATTCAATGTTATCCAGTTCTTCACCCGGTCCCCAAATTCCTTAAAGCAAAGCTCAGCGTAGTCCCTGAAATAGTCCCTGCAACATTTGACATAATAAACCAAATAACTAATCGAAAGACACCAAGACAATGTCATGTAGGGCTGAGTCACATGGGACCAATAATTTTATTTTTCTTGTAGATAGCATATAATTTTTATTTTTTTTTAAATAGTCTTTGCTTCATTTCAATTTAACCTTTGTCCCCCTAAATTTGTAAAATTTTAAGTATGTTCCTCAAATTTTGAGTTAGACCTTCCTGCAATTGGAATACATTTGATTTTTGTCCCTTTTGGATTAAATTCCAAGCTCCGCCCCTATGTCACTGTTGATACCAGATTTTAGTATATCAACGGGATTATAAAAATAAGAAAAGTAAGAAAAATAAGAGGATGAAAGTAAATAGAAACAAGAATTTTTAAAATGGTTCAGCCTTTGGAACAAAGAGGCTACATCTACTATAATCACTATTATTTTTGTAGAGTTGCAATAAGCCAGAATTCAGTTCCCTTTCTCTGTATATTAGCCCTATATTTATAGGCTTTTGAAATTTAGGTTTCCTGTTACAAATTTGGTAACTGAATATTTGAGAAAGATTCTAACAAAAATAAATTTGATTCGTATTTATTTCACAAAATCAAGAAATATCTTAATTTTGAATTGCCTTCCCTAAACTACCGAAATCTCAAAGACAAAGACCTCGAAATCGAGCCATCCCTAGTGCTCAAATATGAAAAAATCTCCTATCCCAATGACCTCGGCAGTATCTGTAGTGCCAACTTCTTCAAACAATCCTTCTGCTAGTGTTCTTGAGCAGCATGCAAAGAAAAAGGGAAAGAGTATTGCCGTCGAGGACCCTCCTACAAATAAGTCCAAAGCTGGTGCTCGAAGAGAAGGATTATCCAGTAGTATAAGGATGGTTTATCCGTGAGCTTAGAGGATGCTATTTTAATCGAGCAATGGTAGAGGCTTGATGAAACATCTAGTGCCGACATCCCATAAACCTTAACCCAGCTCCTGACTTTGGTAAGCTCTATATTTATTATTTTGTTTTCAAGCTAGCTTTGTAATTATTTCTTTTCTTTTACAGGCTTTCCTCTATGACCTCAAAGATTATAATGAGAATGCTCCTGCCATCGCTTCAGCCTTTGACAACCAAAAAAAGGCCAAGGAAGTTGGCAAGAAGATTGCATCCAAGGAATCGCTTCTCCTTAAGGCTGAGATTGCTCGTGATTATTACAAACAGGAGCTCCACAATGCCATAAAACAAATTCAAGAGCTCGAGTATGTTAAGGAGACGGTAGAAGATGCTAGGAAGAATTTGAAGGTAGCTAATGAGTAGGCAGCTGGTTTAGAGGCTAAACTTGAGGAGTCTAACAACAAGGTCGCTCAGATCGAGACTAAGCTCCAGGAAGCTCTACTCCAGAACTCGAGTAGGTGTAAGAACTTCAAAAAAAAGTGCGAGGAGGATGGAGCTACAACATTTTTTTATACCCTTTGGTGCTTTCATACTAAATTCCACTGCTCAATTTTCGGAGATGATACTCCACAACTTGTCTAAACTTTCGAGCTTCCTAGAGAGAGCGACGAGAAGAAGGGTGATGAGGATAAGGGCGAAGAAGAGCACGGAACAAAAATGCTAGCAGCCGAAGCTCAGCCTGAAATTGACGAGATGATCACTGAATTGAGTGGCAGACAGGTAGCTGCTTGCGATCAGGACAATACTTCCAACCAGGCTTGATGCTCCTACAAACGAGCTGGACCCTTCTTCTTCCTCTTAAGAAAAACTTATCTTAGTTGTGACATTTTTCATTTGCTTCTTTTGTTAGTTTTCCTCTCAAGTACTTTTTTCTTTGTAATAGAACTTTTCTAATGAATGAAAAATTTCTATCTTTATTTTTATCCTCATTGCAATTTTATATTTTACCTGTATTTATACTCAAGAAATAATTTACATTTCTTTTTGTATTGCAAGTAACAAAATTACTTGTTTAAGGTTAAGACCTTCAATTTCTATAGGGTATGATAGACTTTAATTCTAGTATATTTTTCCTCAAACTTTGCTTAAACTGCCTGAATTTTTCTTCATCGAACCAATTTTGCTCAAACTTTATCGACCATATAGCTCAAACCAAAATATTAGAACTAAATAAATGTGAATTTTTACCTAAATGTTTCAGTAAATCATAATGCACATATGCGTCCTTAGTTTTGAGGTGAAATAAGTTAGCGAGAAAGTAGTACTAAAGGATTTTCACTTAAGACAATTTCAAAAATATTGAATTTATCATTAATCGAGTAGAATTATTACAATTTAATAATAAAAAAAAGTAAAGCCTATTGATAATACTTTCTTAGGTGTTCGAGATTCCACACTCTAGGTAGCTCTTATCCATTCATTCGTGCGAGCTTGTAGGTCATTGGAAGAATTTCTTGTCAAATCTTATAAGGTCCTTTAGCACCTCGCTCTTGAGTATTGGGAGTGACTCTTCATAGGACTAGGTCTCCACTTCGGAACTACTTATCACGAACTTGAGAGTCATAGTAGCGAGCTACTCTTTATTAATACGCCGTGACCCGTATCTGAGCTTGTTCTCTTTTTTCTTCCAAGAGGTCGAGGTCCTCTTCAAGGAGGTCGTGATTAGTCTCTTGGTAGTATGTTTTTGCTTTTCTTATTTGTACTTTAAGTTCTATTGGAATCATTACTTCTGTTCCATATGTCATAGAGAGCGGAGTTTTGCTTGTTACAGTTCGAGTGGTCGTTCAATATACCCACAGTACTTTTGGTAGCTCGTCAACCTAAGCTCCCTTGAGTATTTTGAGCTTAATTTTAAGATTCTGCTTGAGGATTTTGTTGATCACTTCTACTTGGCCGTTGCCTTGAGGACGAACAATAGCTGAAAAACTTTTAGTTATCCCGTACTGCTCACAGAATTTCTTCGTCTCAGCACTTTTGAATTGTGTGCCATTGTCAGACACTATATTCTTTGAAACTCCAAATTTATACATTATAGACTTTGCAATGAATCCAACAATTTTTTACTCGACATAATGGATATCAATGCCTCAGCTTTCACCCACCTGGTGAAGTAAACAACTGGGACCGTAACAAATTTTGTTCCTCCTAGGCCTGTTAGGAGCGACCCAGTCAGGTTGATTCCCCAAATAGCAAATGGCCAAGGGGAGGTCATTGTAGTGAGCTCAACCGGTGGTGCCTTTTGATAATAGGAGAATCGCTGACACTAATGCCGCTTTTGGACGTATTCTGTCACATATTTCTTCATCGTGACTAGTAATACCCTTAAAGTGCGGCTTTCCTTACCAAATACTGCCCTCCCAGAATTATTGTCGCACACTCATTCACGTATCTCTCTCAGAATTCGGAGTACTATTTCATCATTTACACAACGAAGAAGGGGTACCGAGAAACCTTCTTAGTAGAGTTTGTCATCGAATAGCACATATCGAGTAGCTCGATATCTCATTGTCCTGGCTTCCTCTTGTCTGTTGGACAACTCGCCATCCTTTAGGTAGGAATAGATTGGACGGCTTTCTTTTGTCGAGGGACAAGACTGATTCTGACTCCTCGATGCTTGGACTTTTTAGGAACTATATAGGTACGACTTCAAGCAAGTCAGCATCTTTAGTTTATGCGAGCTTCGACAACACATCTGCATTGGAATTTTCTGCTCAAGGTATTTGATGAATTTTGGCTTTTTTGAATGTTGCAAGGAGTTCTCGAGCCAAATAGGACACCATCTTTGCTCCTGAAGCTTGATATTTCTGACTGATCTGCCTTTCGACCAACTACGAGTCACTGTAGATAGTGATGGCTTAGACCCTCATCTCTTTTGCCAAACAAAGACTGACCAGTAATGCTTCATATTCTGCTTTATTGTTTGAAGCCTTGAACCTGAAGCGAACAGCGCAGAGAATGTTGTGTTCTTCAAGACTGATTAACATCAATCCTGCCATCAATCTTTGCTTATTCGATGATCTATCCACGAACAACTTCTATTCAAGCAATCTTCCTCCTCTTCATATTCAACCTCTTTTGGTCGATATGTGAATTATGCAACGATGTCAGCTATGGCTTGTCCTTTGATGGCAGTCCTTAGGACAAAGGAAACATCGAACTGGCTGAGTTCAATCTCCTATTTTAGGAGTCATCATGATGCTTTAGGCTTCTGAAGGACTTGTCTTAGGGGACAGTTAGTTAGGATATAGATGGAATGAGCTTGGAAGTATGATCTCAGCTTCCTTGAGTTGATGACTAAGGCATATGCGAATTTCTCCATTTCTGGATAACGTAACTCGGTATCGAATAGTCGTTTGCTAATGTTGCAAACGAGATATTGGATCCCAATTTCTTCTCACACCATTGCCAACCTGATTGCATATTTTGATGTGACCAAGTATAGGTATAGCACCTCATTATCCAGTTGTTTGGATAGTAAAGGAGACTTACCAAGGTGTAACTTCAGCTGCTGAAAGGCTTGTCCATATCTTTCTGTCCACTTGAGTGTCTTAGCTCCTGATAGTGTGCCAGAAAAAGGAATGCACTTGTCAGTAGATCTCGATATAAATCTGTTGAGAGCCGCCACTCTCCCAGCACGATTCTGAACTTCTTTAGGTTTGTGAGGAGACTCCAAGTTGAGCAGCACCTGGATTTTCTCAAGGTTGGCTTCTACTCCTCGTTCATTCACCATAAATTTAAAGAATTTTCCAGAGACTACTCTGAAGGCTTACTTGAGTGGATTGAGCTTCATTGTGTATGACCTCAAGGTCTTAAACATCTCTTCGAGGTGCCCAATATGGTCAGCAACTTTCTTTGACTTCACATGCTTGTCGTCTACGTAAACCTCCATTCTTATCTCGATCTGATCTACAAACATCCTATTGACTAATCATTGGTAGGTCGTACCAGTATTTGTGAGGCCAAAAGGCATCACTTTATAGTAGTAGAGACCTCGATCAGTTATGAATGACGTGTACTCTTCGTTTGGCCTGTACATCGGAATTTGATTATAGCCCAAATAGACATCCATAAAACTTAGCAGTTCGTGACCTGTTGTTGCATCCACGAGCTAATCGATATGTTGGAGAGGAAAGATATCCTTGGTGCAAAATTTGTTTAGATTAGTGAAATCTGTACAATTTCTATACTTGCCCATAGGTTTCTTGACCAAAATTAGATTTGATAACCAACTCGGGTAGAAGGAGTCACGAATGAACCCAATCTTCTCAAGCTTTTCGACCTCTTCTTTGAGGGCAATGTATCTCTCTGGATCAAGTGCTCTCCTGTTTTACCAGACTAGCTTGAAGTTAAGGTCAATATTAAGTTCATGGCACATGATATTCAGGTCAATCCCTATCGTATCTATGTGGTTCCAAGTGAATACATCGAGATTTTTCTTGAGGAACTCTTCCAGGTTTTCTCGTAGTTTGTTGCTAAGGTTTTTCCCAACTTTTAGTGTTCTAGTCGGCTTAAGCTTGTCCACAGGAATTTCAACGAGCTCTTCTACAAGTCTAGATATTTCTCCTCATCGATCATACGTGGGTCCAAATTCTCATGAACTCACGTACTGCTACTCGAATATCTCAACCTTCTTTTCTGTAGTCCTGATGGAGTGATTGTAATAATCGCAAGCTTTTCATTGCCTACGACATAGAACTTCTACTCCTTTAAAGGTAGGGAATTTCATCGCGATGTGATGAATCGAAGTGATGGTCTTTGGTTCTCAAAAAGTTGGACTTCCAAGAACTGCATTAAAGGCTATCGGGCAATCCACCACTAAGAAATCAGCCATAATAGTTGTCTTCTGAGGTTGTGCTCCTACAGGAGAGTGACCTGAATCACTCCCAAATGCAAGATGCAATCACTTGTGAAACCATATAACTTAGTAGTTGTTGGCTTCAAGTGCTGAACATCGAGGCCCATCTTCTCTAGGGCACTTAAGTAGAATATGTGCACTAAACTCCCATTATCAATTAGAGTTCGATGGACGAGCATGTTGCTGATTTATACTATGTCATTATGTGGATACTGTATTTTGCGAGCATCTTCTTTCGTAAAGGTGATTGGCTCATTTTCTCTACAAAAGCTTTTTGTGGGACGATCTTCGAGGTGGAGGACTTTTGGCAAAAGGGTTTCTCAAGCCTTACAAGCAACTTCTTCTAGCTCGACTTGTAATCTCCTCCGACGTGTGGTCCTCTAAAAATAGTGCAAAGTTTACCTCGAATCTCGTTGTCCCTATTTTTGCGAGATCGTGAGGCTGCTCGTCTTTTACAACCATCTCTTTTATCATATTCCCTTCTTCCCTGATACCTCCTGAGGTATTACTGTCAAATTAGCTCCTCAATCTCATCTTTCAGGCCGTAACAGTTATTTGTGTTATGACCGTTATCTCTGTGGAATCGACAGTACTTGTTCTGGTCCCTCCTTATTCTCTTGCCTTTCAATATGGAAGGTAGTCACCTGTATGGTACTCAATCCTCAGTTGCTATCAGAACAACTTTCCTACTTTCCATCAGCTCGGTATGTAGGTAAACCTGCGGGCATGAGGAGCTTTCTTCTTGTATGGTCGAGTTTTCTTTTGCTTCCTTTTGGAAGAAGATGCGTTCTCCTCACCATCATTCTTCTTGTTATTTTTATTCTCCCTCTTTTATGGGATCGTTGGCAGTTGATGGTTCCATATTGTCTTACATGTTCTCTATGTGCATATACTTCTTTACTCTCAGGTAAAAGTCCTCTACATAGATGCTGTGAACTTTTAGCAAGTTCCTTAAGAACGGGGTCTTTGGGCAGACTCTACCTGCCAATGCCATCGACAAACCTCCTTCAGGTGCTTTTGTGACCTTAGTAGTTTCGTTGTTGAACCTCTTGAGGTAAGAGCGAAGGCAAGCAAGGAGTCGCATAGGCTCTTGATGCCTGAAATTGTCAGGTAAAGCCATGTAAAAATCGTTGCCATGAGGTAACAGATCCTTCAAACAGGTTCTTGAACCACTTCTTTTCTCCCTTTGTAAGGGTCACAACAAAACATTGGCATTCAGCTAAATGTTTGATCCCATTCAGGTCCAGCAGGTTGTTGAAGGCGTCTAAGTTGTCATGAGGGTCTGTTTTTCCCTCGTATATAGCGATTCTTCACATTTTGAAGCCATCAAGGAGAGGGGCCATATGGATCTCCTCAGAGAAAGGAGAGTATTTCCATTCGACTTGATACTCCTCGCAAGCTGTCAAGCGATTAAGGTGGTTCCTCATGCGAGCTACCTTTTGTGAAAGCTCGTCAACAAGGGGAGTGGCAGTCGCACTCCTGGTTGCACTCGATCTTTGACGGTTCAGGTGCTCGTGGAGATCACAGCCCTGTTCACAATCAACATCGCATGTAGCTCAGCCAGTTCTCTCGAATACGATACTTGTTGCACGGGTCCTTGTGTCTTCAGTTTGCTTATGTACTCGAGTATTTGTGTGAAGAGGTCTCAAAGGAAAATTTCCTATTTTTGTCTTTGGCCTCACCTAGCTCGGGCTAGGGGGTTTTGTCTGATCTAGGATACTCGAACTAGCAGACCGGGAGTCCTCACGAACTAACGTGGTAGTCTGGTCGCAACGAGTAGGAATTGGCCTCGCCTCATTTGGTCGTATGGCCACAGGAGCATTCCCTTTTAGCCTCTCCAGCAACATCTCGATTACAGTCATGAATGCTTGAACTTTGTCTAGGGTTTCTTCATGTTGCATTTGCCTAACATGCAGATCAACGATGTCATCTTGCCCAAATTTGTCAGCGTACTCCTTCCTGGGATGGCGTCTAACTTCTTCCTACTATAGGCCGACAATTTCTCGGCTTCTAATAGGTTCTAGGCAGCTTCTTGCAGTGGCAATAACTTCGGATCTTGTAGGGAGATCTGCGGTACGAGTGGCCTGCACCCAGAGGGGGCAGGTTATTTTGGCTTCTTGTGAACACCATTTTCACATATTTGATATGAGAAATCGGTGATTCTAAGAGGGTTTTGCTAGATTTTTTCAATCAAAGATCCTCCTTCTAGCGCCAAATTGTTGATACCAGATTTTGATATAACAACGGAAATATAAAAATGAGAAAAATAAGAGGATCAAAGTAAAAAGATACAAGGATTTTTAAAGTGGTTTAGTTTTTTGAACAATGAGCATATGTCTACTATAGTCACTCTTATTTCTGTAGAGTTTCAACAAGCTAGAATTCTGATCCTTTTTTCTATACATTAGCCCTATATTTATATGCTTTAGAGATTAAGGATTCCTGTTAGAAATTTGGTAACTTAATATTTGAAAAAGATTCTAATAAATACGAATTTGATTTGTATTTGTCCCATAAAATCAAAAAATATCTTAATTTTGAATTGACTTCCCCTAAATTCCCAAAACTATAAATAATATCCAGGATTTGGGGTGATTTGGATGAAAAAATCTAGTTGTGTTGATCTGCTCACATATTTCCAACACCTGAACTCCACGATCTTGACCAGCTCCAAATGAGCTTTTCCTTCCTCGAATAGTTGTAACACCTCTATCATAGCGAGTTTCGATCCAGCTCGTTAAATATGAGCAGGTGTGAAATTTGCACACAACATTCACAAATTTTATAGCTTATGATGATGATGATGATGATAATAATAATAATAATATGGGTTTTGGCATTACTATATGTACTTACACAATCTGAGTATTTAAAAATCCACCGAACTCGTCTTCTAGGGCTTGTGGAAGATCCCAGTGGAAGAGAGTCACAAAGGGCATCAGGCCTATATATATAGATAAAGAGATTTGAATATTTATCAATTAATTGTAACAAAATATGTTGTTAAAATTAACTTGAATTATTCTTTGACATATGAAGCAAAATTTATTGATCGAGAAGAAATAATAAGGAATATTAGATCTTGACCATTTGCTAGGAGCTCGTCGATAAGGTTGTTGTAGTACTTGATTCCTTCCTTGTTCACACCCCCACTAAGTTTCCCGTCTGAAAGGATTTATTAAATCTAATAAATGACTAATTAATATAAATCCTATATAATTAGGTGCATACATAAATCTAGTATGCACCATGACTTCAAATTAAAACTTACTTGGTAGCAATCTTGACCATGAGATCGAGAATCTATAAGCATCCATATTCAGTTCCTTCATGATCCCCACGTCTTCCTAAATATATGAATAATAATTTTATTTTTTTGACTAATTTTTTGAAATAGCATTAGCAACAAACAAGAGGAATTAATGAGAATAAAGATTGAGTTATCAATTCTTAGTACCTTGTAGCGATGATATTCATCGTTTGCCACATCCCCATTGCTGCCGTCCTCTATCCTTTCTGCGAAACGAAATTTCTACCACTTAGGATGTGTATACAGTTCTTTTGAAGGATAATTTTGTTAATGCTCATATAGTACAAGCTATCTCAACCGTGATTTTATGTCATTATTAGAGTTTCGTAAATTGTTATTGCATATATTATGTATATTGCCTATTTTCGTTGTCTTGAGGAAGTCGTGGAGCCATATTTCATTTTCTTTTTCTCTTTTTAGCTCTTTGAAAATATTTATATATGTATATATATATTTTTTCACTTTCTTGTAATTAAGTAAATATAACTGACGAAGAATCTAGAAATGATAATTTTGAAATACTATTATAGACCAATGTAAGATTAAAAAGAACTTTTAAAATGAGCACAATAAAAATCATCAATGCAAAGTAAGGGTAAAATCAAGTATTTTATAACAATATAAATAAATTTAAAAATAAAAAAAATTCAATGTGGTCATATGAGGGGTATTATAGAATATTGTTTTTAAATGAAATATATAGGAAATTTATAAGTGTAATTAAGTAAATATAACTGATGAAGAATCTAGAAATGATAATTTTGAAGTACTATTATAGACTAATATAGGATTAAAAAGAGCTTTCAAAATGAGCACAATAAAAATCAGCACAATAAAAATCATCAATGCAAAGTGAGGGTAAAATCAAGTATTTTATAATAATATATATAAATTTAAAAATAAAAAAAAATTCAATGTGGTCTTGTGAGGGGTATCATAGAATATTTTTTTTAAATGAAATATTTGGGAAATTTATAATTACAAAGTTTTAAGAGGGGCAAATGAAGGACTTAACCGAACTTTTGAAAACAATATAAGGTAAAATTTAATATTTCAAAAAGCCAGGAAGGGCACATGCCCCCTAAACCCATCGGGCTCCGACTGTGTTTCCAGATCTCATGGTTAATTATGTGTATGTTAAGCTAATAAAATTTGCACATAGCTTAATCATATATATTTGTATTAGGATTGGATGATGAGCTCATTTAGTCAGAGGAATAATCTATTTCTTCCATTGAATTTGTTCTGGCAAACAGAGCATGCTACTTTTTTTTTATTATCCAATAATATATGTTTGCTTCTACATAAAAAAAATAAAGAAAAGGGAAAGGGAAACAGCATCAAACAGAAAAGACGAAAAATTAACATCAACGTGTATATATACAATAAAAACTGAATTAAAGACAAAGTTTTGCATTAACATCCTATTTACTTCATTAAAAAAAAGAGTGACATTTAGGTCCCATTCAGTAAGTTCCGTTACGGTCATGAAATTAATTTATTTGTTAAGTTATTTATATAATGATTTTTTCCAGAAAGCTTTATCTTGATTATAATAATAACGTATTTATCCGGAGTAATATTATTGAATAATCATTTCCAACTATAATTGATCGAAGTCATATTATCAACAATCACTAGTACTGTGAACCTATGGATAATGTTTGGTAATAATATATACGATGCTATAACTTATAACAATAAACAAGCAAATCGCTTTTCGACATTGAAAATCAAATATGTTTGGACCCAAAACTATGTCATGAATATGGTAATTAACCACGATTGGGATTAACTAATAGGAATCGATGTCTGCATTCCCATTTGTTTTTTTCCCCTGATGTTTTCAAATAATATTTCAAGCTCGTAGGTAGGTTTCGATAGAAAAGACTCAACATGTTGAACTGTCACGTTGTTTTCTTGTTATCGTATTCTCATCAAAATTACACACTATCAAAATTTTAATTGTCATATAGTTTTAGTGGAAAAATTTGGAAAACTTGACCATTTGAAAGTACTTTTTAGTTAAGACTTACTTATAGATTTTAACTCTTTGTAAACTAATCTCTTATTTATAATTTGATCGAGCTTGTGGTCGAATTATAACTTAAAAATATTATTTTGGTAGAACTGTTTTTAAAAATTAAAGGAGTAAAAATAAAAAACTATTTTGGAAAGAGGCCTTTATTTAGTTTCCAATAATTTTATTTTAAATATCTAGACAACCACTTTTTTTTTTAATTTTTTCTCGGAGATTAGTATACAAATGGCTGAAATCATTGAGCATAATAAGGACTATTTCGTCTCCTTTTTGTGGAGACAATATAGAGTTTATTGTCTATTCTTAGTGGAGTATATCTCTCTTTGTTTCTTTTTTCTTTTTAATACAGATTGCTAATAAGAAGACTGAAGGATGCAGACTTATAAATCTCCCTCTTCAGTTGGCAAGTAAAAGCTACATATATATAGAAAGGAAAAAAGTGCAAGTGGATGTGGATTCTTTTTTTTCCTTTTTCTCTGATGTGGTGGCCAACTAGTTACATTTAGTCTCCTTAGAATAGTCTTAGAATTAGAGAATTAGTTTATTTATTAGAAGAATTTTGTCTTTCAATTCAATTTATTATTGTAAAGATAACCTTTTTTTTTTTATAATAACAGATTTGTTACTTAAAAAAAAAAAGCTGAATATTTTTAATTAGGTATGCACATTTCGTTATTTAAGAAGTTATTTTTTTTGTTTAAAAAAAAAGTGTAAAACAGAAGACGAGAGAATTAAAGCCTGAGAATCTGCTCCTTTAAACCAAAAAAAAAAAAAAAAAGGAAAAGAAAAGAAAAGAAAAGAAACCTGGGTGTCTATGAGTGTAGGTATCCCATATGCTCGGTCCTCGACCATCTTCTTTTGCAACACCTTCGTACTAAAAAGACAAAGAAAGATGTATAACGTAATTAATACAACCGATCAAAAAGTGAATAAATAAAAAATCGGTTACATATATTTGCATTATATATGGTTACCTTTTTTATCTATGTATCGATATTTTGTTTAAGCGTTAGATCAATAATCTAATTTTACTTATCTATGTATCGATATTTTGTTTAAGCGTTAGATCAATAATCTAATTTTAATTTGAGTAGTTGAATTACGTGTGTGACTAATTTTAATTGACTAAAATAATAAAAAAAAAATACACACTAGATTGGTACTTATAAATATATATATATATTATAAATATATATATATATGTATATATATACAACTTCTCTTTCTTCTCGAGAACACAGTGTACGTACGTAGAAATTAATTAACCGTTTAATTAGGCGTTAATTACCTGGTAAGCTGATGAAGCTGTTCCGAATACGAAACCAGACGGGAAACTTGTGCGATTGAGGAAAACGGCGTCGTACTTGGTTGGTATAACGTCAGCTACGCCTGCGTTACTATTTTGTGTTGAAGCTGCAGCTGAGCGGAGGAGGAGTACTAGGAGGCCTAAAATGAGAAAGCCTTGGCATGCCATTATTACTTACTAATATGATTTTGCTTGATGAGGACAAGGAGTTGTCTCCACCACGGTCTTTATATATGCACAAAATAATTAAGGGCCTGTACAATAGAACTTTATGTTAAATTTGTCTTTGAAGAGAGATCAAATGTCGTTTTTCAATTTTTCACGCGGTTTTTCTTATTGAATTACGATCAATAATTATATGTATTTTAGTACTTTTTTTTTTTTTTTTGTGTTCGTTTCTTGAAAGCTAATTAGTACAGTTTTATATATTTCGAATCTACATACCAGATATGGCCGCTAGATGACAAATATAATTGAAATCGATTAAGGTCACCCACTATGTACATCTGGTCTTAGCCAAGATATCCCGCACTTGATTCTCTTACCAAATGATCTGTACACATAATCTTAAAAGATTAATAAGCCTACTTTGGATTATCATTATCATTACTATTATTATTATTATTGCTATTATTGTTGTTAGGGTTGTAACCTAGTAGGTTTTTTTTTTTTTTTTTTTTTCTTTTTATAAGTCTTTTTTTTAGCTGTTGGATTATTATCTAATGACTATTATAATCTGAGTAATTAGGAAAAAAAAAAAAAAACTATGCATACACATTATTTAGTAGTCTTTCTCTTTCTACTTTGACCATGAAAATGCGTGTTGAATTTTAATTGATTGACCAAAACAATATGATAGGTAATAAGAAAAAGGGGATGGCTACGGTAGGGGCGTCCCTACATAGGGTCATGCCTTAATTATCGTTGGATGGGAATCTGTAGGGAATAACGGGAATCTGTGGAGAATCTATTTATATACAGATTCCCATCCAACGGTGAATAGACAGGGCCCTACGTAAGGACGTCCCTACTGTAGACGCGCCCTAAGAAAAAAATACTAGATTGGCGCCTTGTCGTTATTTTATTCCAAAAAATATTATAATATATAACTAATGTTGAGCAGGGTTACACTATGCAAACAACTATTTTCATTGTACAAATAATAGTACCTCAGTTGTTTTTACATCTTTGCCCCTGGGATCTTCTTTGTGGTTTGTTTGTTAGTGTGGCTTTTGGGTCTTTTTATTCTGCCCATGTGTGACTTGTCCAAACTGCCCTTTTGTATTTTTGTTGTCTAAGGGACTACATGTGGTTTTTTGGTCATTTTACGACCTCTTTTATTGTTGTTTTTACGTCTTTGCCCTTGGGATCTTCTTTGTGGTTTTTTTGTCAGTGTGGCTTATTGGTCATTTTATTCTGCCCATGTGTGACTTCACTAAACCGCCTTTTTTGTGTTTGTGTTGTCTGAGGGATTAGCCGTGGTTTTTCTGGTCATTTTACAGTCTTTTTTGTTGCTCTGCTACTTGATAGTTGTGTGACGATATTATCCTTTTTCATTACCCTTAGCTAAGGGTTGGGCTGTGTTTTTTGGTCTTTTGACCGGATTGGCTCTTTGGATTCTCCGTTTCACACAATTTTGATCACTCTTGTCTCTCCTCTCTTTTCGATTTGTTCCTCTCTCTCTCCTCTAAACTGTTTATCTTCCTCTCTTTTTTTGAGAATTATTCTTCTCTATTTCCCTCTTTGATTTTGCCTCTCTTAGAGTATAGGTTTTCCTTTCTTTTTTCCCTTCCCTCCGATAGTTTTTTTGGTCTTCTTCAATATTGGTTTTTTTTTTTTCTCATTTTTTAAATTTTCTGCTCTTCGATATTTTCTTATTATTTTTACTCGGAAAGAAAAAGTAAATGAATGAAAATAAAATTGGGGTCGAAAAATCAGAATTTCGTATTGAGTAAGTCTTTGATTTTTTTTTTTTGTTTTATTCATTTTTATTAGCTGTTGGTTTTATAAATTCCCACCTGTCCTTCTATTTTTTTTAATGTCCTTTATTTTTATTTTCATTTTAAACTGGTGTTTAACTATGTATAGTGAAATTATTTACCTGCTCTGTACATTTTTCTCGTTTCTATCTTATTCTTGCTTTGTATTTACTGAGTTCATTGCTCTGTTCCTTGGCTGCATTTACTGTGCCTTTATCCCTATTTTAACCTCCATATAACCTGTATCTTTCTGGAGCTGGTGTGAAAAACTTTTCTCTGCAACTGTTTCAGGTATTATGAGTATTTATTATGATCTGTTATTTTTCTTCTTTTTTTTTCATTCTGTTTGAGTTATGGCCATTTTCTGCTTTGCTCTTAATTAATGTTTATTTTATCTTATGTTTATGTGCTGTTAAAATGTTTAACTTTTTGTTGTTTTACTAAGTGTAATGTACTGTTAAAGCATTATATTAGACTATATTATTGGTTCTGAATTTAGATAAATTCCGTGGTGTTAATAATTAATAGACATTATTTCAATATTTATTCCTCTGTTTCTGGTGTTGATTTCGAATTTAATTAGAATTTGTTCTGCTATTCTTTAATACGGACTGTTTAAATGTTTATCTCTTTACTTTTAAACTACAAATAGGAGAATGTTTGCATGTTTAATTTAACGCCTTTGTGTCTGATACTGTCTTTCTTTTTGAATTTCTGTTAAACGTTTCTATCTAACCTTTATACAAATATAACTAAAGCTAAGTAGGGTTTGCATTGTCAGTATGGGCCTTTTGGTCCTTTTCTTCTATCTATGTGTGACTTGACCAAACCGCCCTTTTGTGTTTGTGTTGTGTGAGGGATTAGCCATAGTTTTTTGGTCATTTTACCGCCTTTTTTTATTGTTCCGCTGCTTGATAGTTATGTGACGATACTGTTCTTTTGTCTTGCCCTTGGCTGATAGATGGATTCTGGTTTTCTGATTATTTGACTGGGTTGGCTCCTTTGATTCTCCGTTTCACACTGTTTTGACCACTCTCTTCTCTCGGTTTTTTGTCTTCTTAATCTATCCTTCCCTCTTTTCTCTTTGATTGTTTCGTTGGTTGATAGTTGTGTGATGATATTGTTCTTTTGTCTTGTGCTTGATTGAGGGATGGTCATTCGATTGGCTTGATTCCTCTGATTCTTCGTTGGATACGGTATTGATCATTCTCTTCTCTTTGTCCTTCATCTTCTTAATCTATCCTTCACTCTTTTCTCTTTGAATTGTGCATTTTTGCCCTTCTATTTATCTGATGTTTCTTTGATGATATTTTATAACCCTTCATATAATTGGCAATGATGGTTATCAATTTCCTATCATATGGAGTAAGATGCTAACTGCCTAAAAATTGCCATGTATATCAGCTTAAAGTTCTTTTTATTAAAATGACCTATTAAAATATGTATATATATTTCATATAATCTCTTTAGTATCTAAATTTTTTCCTTTTTTTATTACTCTATTTTGAGAAGATAAAGTATTGAGGCTTTAAAAAAAAAAATGTGTTTAAGAGAAAATTACTCTTTTTTTTGTTCTCTGTAATCCTATTCTATTTTTTTTTTTTTCTGTTGACCTGTAATTTTGTATATTTGTTTTTTAGTTTTTTTCCCCAGTCCTCCTTTTAAAAATTCTTCTTTTTTAGATTTTTTTCAATTTTTTTAGCCTTTATTCACTTGGTAGTTTTCAACAGTCCTGCAGAATACTCCTATGATTTCACTTTTATTACATTAACTGATATAATGTATATGGCAGATTTTGATACATATTGATAATATTTTATATGTTTATTTAATTGCTAAAAATATTTTCCAAAAAGCAGTTTCTCAGGTAGTTAGATAAACATTTAAAAATACATTATCTTACAAATTTGCTATATATTCATAATATTTCAATGTATCTGAGCCAATTTTTATTTATTTAGATATATTAATCTATATATTGTATAATTATAATGACAACAAGAAATCAGTTGTGTCTCATTGATGGAGAATTTGACTCTTTTTACTCTCGGAGATGCATGAAGATTTTATTATGGAAGGGGACGGCAAAAGAAGAGGGAAAAAAGGGAGGAGAGATTGTAAATAATTTTGTTGTAAAATTTCGTTCTTGTTATATATTCAATTTTAGGAGGCGGCTATAGTAGGGGCGCCCCTACGTAAGGCCTCTGTTTATACACCGTTTGATGGGAATCTTTGGGGAATCTGTTTATACACAGATTCCTATCAAACGGTGTATAAACAGGGTCTTACGTAGGGACGCTCCTACTGTAGACGCGCCCTCAATTTTATTATATGTATGGTTTTATATTTTGTGCATCTAATTTGAAGGACTTTAATTTTATATATAATAAAAATATCGTGCCTAAAATTTGATTTCAACTATATGTGTATTGTAACCAAGTTTCATTGATGACCATTTTTAATATAATTAATTAAAATAATTTATATGCTTAAATATACATAAATAAAGGCAATTTAAACGTTTTATGTAATTAAAACATTGCATCCAAGATTTGATTTTGACAATTTATATGTTGTGATTAGGATTTAGTTATGACAAGTTACGCTAAAGAAAAAAAAATTATAATCAATCGAAATAATCTGTGTACCAAAGTATTTATATGAAAGATGTGATATTAGATAGAAAAAGAATAAATGAGTAAAGAACAATATAAGGAATAAAAAAAATAGAAAAAAATAATACTGTTAAAATTCCTTGAACAAATAATGCGTTATCAATAGATTTAAGTATAAGATTTTTGTATCACATATACTATCCATAAAACTTTAAAATTAAATTTTAGTTATAGAGAACACAAATAAACTTGATCTTTTGCAAAAACCCAAAAAAAAAAAAAAAAAGAAAAGGATATAAATGAATTATATTATAGGAAAAGAATAAAGAAGAGGGGGAAAGAGGAACTAAGTTATATAAGAAAGAAACAGGATAACAAATAATAAAGAGAACATAAAAAACAGAAATGGATTTAATTATTTAACCAATAAAAAACTTTTCGAGAAAAAAAAATATAACAATTATTTAAAGTAAATGCACAAAATATGTAACTAGAAAAAAAAGAAAAAAATTTTAATTTATGTTTTATGTTAACAAACAATCATAAGTAATTAAAATCAATATATATTAAGTAAAAATACATATTTTCAGTATATGTTTTTAAAAAAATCTTCCTCTTTCCCCATTATTTTTTATACTTATCAAAAATAAAAAAAAATAGAAAAAAGTAGCTACTATACATGAATACTAATGCAATAATATAATTATAAAATATAATTATAAATAAAAACAAATAAAAAAAATTGGCAAGGGGATAAGATAACTTATATTTCATATAAAACTACATTAGTATGTAGATAATATTATGACAATGATATCAAGAATAATGTCAAAAATTTAAATAAACAAAAAAGAAACATGATAAAAGAATATAATCTCAAAAACTATAAACAAAAATATTAAGAACACCTTAAATATATTAATTCTCTTATAATATTAACAATAATCATTAAAAATACAATTAGTATAGTATAAATCAATAAATATAATGAAAAAAATAAACACGGAAAAAGAAAAAAAATAAAATGTTAATTATTTTATGCATAAATAGCATTACTATATTATTCCATAAACTTAGAGTAAAAGAATATTAACATTATATTATTTTTTTATTTTCTTAATTATATAAATAATAAGATAATGTCGGAAATTTTTCATCATCAAGACGTCAACATAAATATCATCATCATTGTCTTTTAAATGAAGACTGTGTACCTAGCAATGATGATATTCTGGATCATCAATATGAGAATTCCAGTATAGTTTCAGAAAATATTCATCGATCAAGGCTCACTCCAACATCAAATTTCAGAAGTCCTGAAGGAAATTTTTTTATCCAGCTGAACCATCGGTGTCAACTAATGTCAACACACAAAGTAATCTCTTTGTTCACTTTATAAAAATAGGAAAAAGAAATATCCTTGATATTATAGGTTTACATCTATAAATATTACAGTGCATCATTTCGGTTTGATAAATCTACCAATGAACATATCCACCAAAATATAATCTATGCTATAAAGATAGAAAAGCTAAACTTCCTCCAGTAAAAAATCCTGCTCCTATACTAGATCGATTAATTGATTACCACGAAGGGTCTTTAAGTACATATTTTCAATAAAATATCTGAACTTTTAATTCTATGTTTGTTTTTACATCTTTTGGAGCAAACATAAAATTAAATACAAGAAATTCATATAGTTTTATTTTCAAAATTAGTGGTCAATTATATCGACCTTATGAGATCTTTATTGCCCACAAATAATAACCCTCCTAATTTTTCCTAATTATACATATATGATACAGAAAATAAAATTGAAAACTATATATTAACATTTTTATTTGATGATGGGTCAAAAGAATCGATCAATTAATTGTTGAAAAATTAATTAACATACTTAATGAGAATAATGAATTAGTAAAGGTTTTTCGTATTGTTAAAGATAGATACAATGAGAATGAAATTCCATCTATGAAATTAAGATTAATAGGACGGCGACCTATGGATAATAATCAATATGAATTACCCACTTCAAATGATATAGGAGGATTAATTGTGGGAGATGTTGCTGAATATGAAAAAGGAACAGACATTATAATCCAAGGCAAAACAAATAATTTATAGAGAATTACAAAATTACATCCACCTTATATGGCTCTACAAATCCCATCCTATTTCAATACAGAGAAGACGGTTATAGAATTGATTTAAATTAGAATACAGATTGTCCAGGAAAACAACCTTCAAGAATAGAATATTTATGAGAGCATTTTATTGTTATTAATTACAATAATGTGAAAATGTAAATAATATTTTATTTAAAAGCAGTAGACTTTTCTAATAATATGTAGTTGATGCATATGTCTCTGTTGAAGAAGAACGATTAGACTATATTGAAAAAAAAAACAAAATAATTTAAGATCTGAAATTTATCAAGGCATCCAAGAGGTCGTTACAAGAGGAGACACAGCTGCAAGAGCAATCGGTAAAAGAATTATTCTGCCATCTAGCCATACTAGAAGTCCCATATATATGATCCAAAATTATTAAGAAATAATGGTAATATCTCACACACACACATACAAACTCCGACTGCCGCCGCCTCTTCCTTCTCAACTAGCACAGCCTCCCGCTACCGCCATCTCCTCTCTCTGCCGCCGTCACCTCCGGTGCCTCTACTCATAGGTTAGTTTTTATTATATCTTTTTTATTTTTTATTTATTTAATTAATTTTTAGTTGAAAATTTAATTTTTATTTGTTTGTTTATATTTTATATTTATAGCAAATATTGAATAATTTATATTGGATTTATACAAAGAAGACAGGTTAGTGTATTTATTTTTGTTAAATTTTGATGAATTTTGTAATTTTCGATTTATGGGTGAAATAATGAATATGTTAGAAATTTATGTTTTGTTCGATATTTATGATTTGATGAATATAGAATATAGAATTTGGTGTTTGTGAAGTTTTTTAAATTTTCATTTTTGGCTTAGGATTATGGAATAAGATTTTTTGTTATTTAATGGAAAATATGTGGTAATTTTTTGTATGTGCAAAATTTTAATATATGGTATATTGTAGAAAATTAATTTTGTAATTGTATAGAATATTGTGGAAATTTGATTATGGATAAGTTCGAATGAAAATTTGAATTGAAAAAGACTGATAAATAAGTTTGTGATATTAGGAGTAAAAAGTTAGCAAAAGTTAGAATAAGCAGAAAAGTTTTAATGTCGTTAATAGTACTGAAAATACCTGGTTAATTATAAAAAATACCTAAAATGCCCCTAATATAACAAAATACTCATAATGTCTTATAGTCATCCCTAAGTAAAAAATATCCATAATGCCCCTATAGTCACCCATAAGTACTTTAAGTACCAATTTTGGTGCAAAATTATAGAATTACACGCACAAATTAGGAAACTAAGATTACTCCTAAGTTCACAATATTACCTAATAATAGCCTTAAATTATAAAAAAAAAATACCAAAAATATCCCTATGGTATCAAAAATACAACTAAATTAAGGAATTAACCAAAATATAATTATACCAAAAATACCCTATAAGTAATTAATTACTAAAAGTAACATATTTTCACAATAATACCAATAAATACACGTTTAATTTATAAAATACCAAAAATGCCCTTGAAATAACAAAATACCTTTTACAATAACTAAAATACTCCTATAATAAAATACCCGATATACCCCAACAACTTTAATTATACCCGAAATACCCCTACAAGTAATTAATTACCTAAAGTAACATACATTCATAATAATACCTAAAAATACACATTTAATTCATAAAATAATGAAAACGCCCCTTGAATAACTAAATACCCAAAATACCCTTATAGTATCAAATTTAAGTTGTTCCGTGGCAAGCATTTCCTATTAGACTGAACTAGTGGTTCTCTAATAGGAAAATGTCTGCCACAAAAACGATTTATATTTGATAACGATTAGGATTATTTAAATCGAGCCTAGTAGCGAGTTTAATAGCGATTAGGATTATTTATTTTTATTCTTACTCATGTAAAAGACCGATTGAATTTGTAGAATTTAATTTCAATATTCCTCTACAATTTTTAATTATAATATATTTGTCACTATTATACATCACATAGTCATGGCTGCTATTGAGCCTAGTCATCATAGTCATGATAGAGGTGCCGACCCTCCACAGCGTCCTACCAGACTCCCTCACTAGTGCAAGTCAGGTATTTTTCGTTGCATATTAATTTTTTTACTTTTTCATTACTTTGTATATTTGGACCCTATTTGCTAATATGCTTATTTATTTTGCAGAACCGATCAAGAGGAATGTGAGATCAAAGAGCAGGTCATTGAACCTATGTCAGCTATTTGAGAAAAAGAGGAGGAAATCCCTTCCTATCAAATTTGACAAATCGAGAGGCACTTGGCGCCTAGTCGATGACTATCAAAAATACTTCTCCCATTTGATTGGCATGCGTATCCGACTGAATGTAGATCCTTAGTACAAAAATTAGAAGTCGGTTCCAGCTGCACAGAAAGGAAGATCATTTTTGTTGTCGAGGTATTAAACATGTCATATTTATAAAATGTTATGAATTTTGTATTTACTTTTTACGTAATAATAATTTTTGCAATTGCAGGAATTTTTTGACTACAAAGATCTTTATGAAGATAACGACGACTTGGCCGATGTTAGGGATGGCATCCTTAGGACTTCGGTAGATATATATATATATATATATATAGCAACTAGAAGACCGAACTTAATGAGCATTTCAGGCTCGTTGGGGGTGACAAAAAAATACTCTTGACTTGGCAATGACACATTCCAAAGTGCCTAACGAGATGGATGTTGTGACATGGGGTTGATGTTGCGACCTTTTTGACTCTCTGGAGTTTAGGGTTAGTATGTAATTTTGAATTATTTTATTATTATTAAGTAATATAATATTTTATTTTAATTAATGTTTTTTATACAGGCGATATCTGAAAGAAATGTTGTGAATATGGCACGTCAGTTAGCAGTAAGTAAACATAGAACAATTTCCATTGCTCACAAACAATATAAGAAGGTAATAAAATTGTGATTTTTCTTATAATATTTTTTATTTTTAAAATAATAAATTTTAATAATAAATTATGTCGCCTTAAATATTTTTGCATCACAATCCTGCTACTGATGACTTTTAACCAATTGCTGATAGTTTCAAGGACCGTTACTTCACTAAGGGGACCAAATGGCCGAATGCACAGTTTGAAGCTAATTACGTATGTCATTAATTACTTCTTTTAAAACAAAATCTCTTTTTTTATATACTAATTTTATTCTTTTTTGCAGAATAAGATACTTGAGATTCAGAACACTTAGTCTCAAGTATCTTCCCAATGTGGTTCAAGCTCATCTGCTTCTGTCACTAAAGCTCATGTTGTGGATGAGGTTCTCGGTACACGTTGTGGATTTAGGGGAGACATCCGATGTAAGTTGAGTAAATTTGCTTCTAGAGCTAGATCTGCCCAACCAAACTTTCCAATGCTAGTACCTGAGGATGTCTAGCAATATATACAAGAGAGCCAGCAATACATGACAACAACCTAGCTGCGAGAGGTGGCCACTTAGGGGATGATTGCTCAACAACAACGATCACTAGAGGCTCAGGCAGCGCAGATAGCGCATATGCAGAGGATTTGATCATCTCTAGTACCAGATGTCAACATGACTAGCCCTACTCCTATCCATCTAGGGTCTACTTTGACATTGTTTGGCACGATGCCCTCGCCCCGCTACCTCGTTTTTCTCCTCCTCTACCACCTCAACCGACTCGTCAAGAAATTAGGATTGTAGACTTATTTTTAGTTTCGAACAACTCTATTCAATATTAGTATCATTTAAAATATTACTTTATTTATTTTTTTTAGTAATTATTAATTTATTTGGTTTACCTTAATGTAATTTTTATTTGTTTAAATTTGAATTTTTTTTATTGTTAAAAAAATAAATATGTAAAAAATAATTATTTTAAATAAATATTTAAAATAATCAATTACTTAAAAAACAAAATTCCATATAGAGCGGCGACATAATTGTTGCCGCTTTAGGTCCTTAATTTAATTAATTATTTAATAAAAATAAAACTTCACTCTAAAGTGGCGATAGTTACCGCCACTAATGGTATACCTAATAGTATTTTTGTCGACTTTTGAGCGAGGACAACTGTCGTTGCTATAAATTATCTAATACGGAGACCACATATGTCGCCGTTTTAGGTATCTATACCAATGAACTTTTGCAGTAACTTTAAAGCGGTGACTTTAAAGCGGCGATAAATATTGCTGCTTTATTCCTGTTTTCTTGTAGTGATTATTGAGTTTCTCTAACTAAATTACTAAATGACTTTCTATGAGTTTCTAGTGTCGATTCATTGAATGCCAGTGGAGCTGTTCCTAGTAAAATTGACCCCGCTAGTTCACGGAAAATAAGGGTTTATACAAGTTTTAATCCAATGAAATAAATTATTAACTAATCTAATCCAATATACATTGACTTGTAGATTTTAGAGTCATAACCAATCCAATTTAATTGGATTTAATTTACATTGGATCTAATTGAATCAGATCATTATTTTGCCTTAGGTGTGGACTTTACTCTAAGGTCTTTCCCTTCATTAAAAAAAATACAAAATTACTACAAAGTTAAATGAAGAAGGTAATCTAGAAGAAAAATAACTTGTAAGTGTAAGAGGTAATATGATGTTGAAGAGTAATGCTTGTAATACTTTCTTTTTTTGAAAGGAACAGCTGTAATACTAAAAACATTATAAGTGTTGTACAATATAAGATTGAATGTGGTCTGTGGTGAATTTTATTGCTTATCTAGTAGAAAAATAACATGTAGTAAAGCAAACTATTTATACTTAATATTATTCTTCAAGTGTATATATATAGATAGGATTAGATACTTTATTAACAGATTTCAAAAGGTTGTATCTAATCAAATCCAATCAAAAATTGGATTTGTAAAATTGGTATCTAATCCAATCTAATTAAGATTGGACTACATTGGATCTCTTACGACCTAGTTTTTGAGAAGTCTATTGTAATGATTATTTGTAGAATTTATTTATTCTCTATTTATTTTAAGCTAATTATGAGACTAATTTTCTGAGAATGTGTTGGAGGTTATTTTCCAACAATAAAGATTAATGATCATTTACAGAAACAGTAAACCACAAAGAATCTACTACGAGAAAGCTACTATAACCAGCTCTGTTCGGCATCTCCAGATATTCTCGAGCTAATCTCAATCACAAGTAAAGTATTATGACTAGCCTGGTAACTCCGAGTGTTATTGAGCCGAGCTCAATCGCAACAAAATAATTCAGGTCTGCTTAATGTCCCTGCATGCTCCCAAGTAGAGCATAAACAATCTACACTCCCGAGCAGAGCCTAAATAATCTACACTCTCGAGTTGAGCACAAATAATCTATGCTCCCGAGCTGAGCACAAATAATCTATGTCAATGAACACTCACATGCACAGGACACATCATATGCATAATCGTTTTAGGGTGAATACCTAACATGTCCGCACATAATGCCAATCTACAAGAATAGGTGTCAGTCATCCCAGATGATCGCCTAACATATCCATATATGACGCTAATCAACATGGGCAGGTATTGACCAACCCGCATCATGGAGACTAGCACACCTCTATAAAAGTATCATTTTCCCAATGATTAGGGTAAGTCTCCATTCGTACTCTAAAAAATCCTAAATCTTGCCAACATTTTCTTTTATCTCTAACATTCTCCCATTTCTTTATTTACGCCACCATGGCCCCCCACTGACTTGAGCATCGGAGAGTATTTGGTAGGTAGCACATCGGTGCCACCACCTAAGCTCGCAGCGTCGGACCACTTTACCTTTCTCTCTACAATGGTCAGTCTAACCTCGACATCAATGGTGAAGGTATTCATTTCCGACACGGAGTACAAGGTGTACTAAGTTGTTACTCGAACGAAAATCTATACCAACAGATTGGCACTAGAAGGAGGGTACCTTGTTGAGTTTTACAACGTGTGCTCTACCTAGCAACTCTGGACACCGAGAGACTTTGTGATTGTCTCTTTTCTCTTTCTTATCTCTTAATTTGTTTGCAATTGTTTGGCAAAAAAATATGGCTAGTGAATGATCTCGATCACGGAGTGAAGCATCTAGGGTTAATGCTACCACTATAATAGGAGGAACCAGAAGGCAACTATTAAATCGTCAAGCTCAGAATCTTCCATTAATTCTTCCACCACAAGCACAACAAATCAGTCAACCTGGTGTGGTGTGCATAGGCTTATATGCACGAAGCAACTTGAAGGCCAAGTCAACATGCCCATGAACTTGGCGACAACGATCGTTGCGGTGGGTGCAGTGCCAAATAGGGCCCAAGTGATCCTTGCCTTTCCTTCGAGGAATCCCCTTACTAACACAGGGGGCAGAGGTGGTCAACCTCCTCAAAGAGCTGGATTACCCTTAGTGGACAAGAGCGTGACCAGCGAGGCATGTGCCATTCCTTAAGCGGAACACCAACAAGAAGTGCAATAGTTATAAAGAAGGACTAGACGGAACACCCCTGTTGGGAGTAGAAGTCAAAATACTCGTCGAACACATATTTCCCTAGCACAAACGAATTCGTGAGATTTAGTGTTTAATCGCCTCGGCCGAGTAGATGAATACAACACAGACTTAGACACATGGGCTTTGGAGGACTCCGAGGCAAATAGTATAAATGATCTTAGGGATCAACTTAATGCAGGAAAAGCAGCTTGGCAGTGTGCCGTAGCTCAAGCTCCAAATGAATTGACCAATGACGACCGTATCGAAATGATGCAATGACAAATCAATCAACTCCTGACCCCATTCGTAACATCTTAATAGAGGCCGAGTCCCTAGCCTTGCCATCTCCAGAATTCAAAATGCAAAGTATACAACTCTATGATGGAAAATCAACCCAACATAACACATGGGGAGGTATAGGACATGGATGACTATTGCCAAGGCTGACCCACCTACAATGTGTTCTCCCATAACTTGATCGGAACTACCCAAGTTTGGTTTAGGAAATTATGGGTTGGGTCAATTAGCTTATTTGAGTAGCTCTGTGAATAATTCGTCACATAATTTTTAGAATCCCAACTGCAAAAGAAAGGAAATGATTACTTAAAATCTATCAAGTAAGGGAAAGATAAGTCTTTAAAAGATTATCTTGAATGTTTTGATGAGGCCATGTTACAATGCTAAGACTGTTCTTAAGTAGGAATTTTATTGGCTATACAAGATGGATTATATGATGGAAAACTCTTATGGTCTATATCTAAGAAGATACCAACTACATAGGCTGAATTCAAAGCCAAAGCTCATGAATATATTGGAGCAAATAAGTACATGAAGGGATAGATGAAAAAACAACTTTTCTCCAAAAAATAAGAAGAATGGCAAGGAAAAAGACAAAGGAATTAGCTTTAAAAGACGCGAGAAAAAGAAGAGAAAATAAGCTGCTTTGATAGAGCCAAATATGTTCAAACCTTTCATTGGTAAATTTCAATCATATACTCCACTTAATACCCCTCGAGAGCAAATCCTTTTGCCGATTGAGGAAAAGAAAAACTTGTTAAAATTTCCAGAATCAATGAAAGCCCCTCCCGAGAAAAGAAATATGAACAAGTATTGTAAATTTCATCGCGACTGAGGTCATGATACATCGGAGTATTTTCAACTCATGCCGCAAATTGAGACTCTAATCGAAGAGGGATATCTTCAAGAATATATTAGCTAAGTATTTGCTAACAACAAAGAAACTACCAATAAAGAACCCTAAAATATGGCTCCAGCCCAACAAAAAATAGGGGGATAGTTAGGATCAACAAAATAGAGCAAGACTTCCCTATAAGATACGCACTATATCAGGGGGATATATGACAGATGACACAATCAAGGCACAAAAGGAATATGTTCACCAAGCTCGAGTAATTTGATACAATCATCAAATCAATATGGCCGAGTATGTCATAAAGTTATTGAAATTAGAAAGTCCAACTACTTCATTCACTGAGGATGAAACTAAGTGACTTTTTCACCCTCACAGTGATGCACTTGTAGTCACCTTGCCACTTGCTAATGGGCGAGTATTTAGAATTTTGGTTGACACCAGGAGTTGAGCCGATATCTTGTTTATGTCAGATTGTAGAAGGATGAATATTGGAGGTGCTACCCTACGACCTAAGGAGAAGGAGTGATCAACCTCCTAGAAACTTTTGGAGAAGAGTCGAGCCGAATAACACACATGGTGGATTTCTTGGTTATAGACCAAAGGTTGGAATACAATACAATTATAGGTTGACCAACCTTAAACACAACTTGAGCTATAGTATCCACCTAATGATGAAATTTGCAATATGAATGTGAGTTGGGATTGTCAATGGAGATCAGACTTCAGCAAGGGAATGTTATGCGATGGCCACCAAAGCTAGTCAGAAATCCGAGATGGTCTCCACCATATATTAAGAACTAGATTGAGCCACCTCTACCAGAACTCGTCAAACATTTTGGCGACCTTGATCCAAGAGAAGATTGTCAAGAAAAAAGAGGAATGCCAGTTATGGATTTGGAATCTATTTCAATAGATGAATAGCACCCTGATCGAATGGTCCAAATAGGATCTAAATTACAATCAGACCTCAGGGCTCTCCTTGTTGAATTCTTGAAGGAATATATAGATATTTTTGCATGATCCCATGAGGACATGTCGGGGATTGACACTGAGATAATAGTCCACCAACTCAAGGTAAACCCATTCCACAAACCAGCGATACAAAAACGAAGGAAGTTCAATCCCGAAAGATATAAGACAATTAATAAAGAAATTGAAATGTTGTTGAGGGCAAAGTTTATCAGAGAAGCACACTACCCAGAGTGATTAGTGTTAACTCCATATAATTGGAGTTATCTAGTACTAATTTACCTTAGGTTTTGCTATATTCTTATTTATATTAAGTTGTTTCAAGTGTTTTTCTTGTTATTTTGATGTTTTGTGTGTTTGTGTATATAGGAGAATAAAATAAAGGTATTTGATATGAATTAAGATAAATTTATACCACCCAAATGAGTTTTTCAAACCATTAGAATCGAAATTGAATCCGATATAGTCGTAACGTAATGAAAATGGGGCAATTTTGAGCTCAAACGAAGAAATGGCGCACCCGATAAGCTACGGCGCCAGACTAGCAGAAAAGTGGCGCCGCAGTACCCACTCTCGGGAACTTTTGTACTGCAGTGCCAAAAATGGCACCAGGGCACCACCGTCTGCATCCTAGGTCAACAATTGACGGTCGAGATTAACTTTTTTACAAACTAAGGGTCTAGATTCGGCTTGTCTTAAGTTTGCACGAGTCACCTCTTTAAAACCCTATCTTTGGGTTTGAAAGAGGCATGTTGGGATACAGAAAAAGAGAGAGTAGCAGCCATAAAAGGAGAAGAAGAAGAGGAAGGAGAAGATGAAAACATGCTCCAACCAACTCCATTTCTTGATTTCCTCTACAACATCAACACCATAGTTTGTTTTTAGCTTTTTTTCTTCATTTTCTTGAGAATTTTTCTTTGTATTTTCCATATTTAGAGAGCAGTATAGTTGAGAGCAAATCTTTGAGGGAGGATTCAGGAGAGCAAAATACCAAGTTTGGAGGAGGAGATTGACAACCTCTATGAACACTTTCAGTCTCTTCAAAGAGGGAGAATTCTAAAACTCTTTCCTCTTTGATATTTATATTTCTTGATTCTATGATATTACAATGCTATTGTTCTTAATTTATATTATAAACTAAATATTTCTTTGTCTAGTTTTACTATGTGAACCAACCTTGATTATTTTATTTATTTATTTCTCTTCTATTTTATTAATCAAATCCATTGTTGAGTTATTTGTTTTAAGTTGTGCTTATTACTTCTATTTAATTGATAACTAAATAGATTAGTGAATGAAACCTTTATGAACCTGGGAACGTGAATTTAGGTTTAGACGTAGGTAGAATAACATAAGATGACCTAATGTGGGGTGAGTTTGCATAGGATAGGAATATACCTATGTTACTTATGTAACCTTTGTGTGAGAATAACTAAACTTAACAAATCAAGTCAATTTATATTAGGAGTAACAAATTAGTTTGTCTAGGTGTTCTCACTTATGTCTTGGAAAGGAATTTTTGAATACATTTGAATTCTCAGTTGACATCTCTTGTGGATTAATTAATTTAAGAGGGAAACTGGAAAATTGTGTGTTTAAAGGGTGGCTAGGAATTAGTAAACCTGGACATTTTTCTTACTACTTGCTTTTATTTATTTTGCATGCTACTTTAGTTGCTTTGTTTTATTTCTTAAAAATCTATATTTTAGTTATTTGGATAAAGTTAGAATTGAGATAATTTTAATATTTAGCTTAGACTTAGTAATCAATTTTCATGGGTTCGACACTCTAACTCCTAAATCTATATTACTTGTGACCGTGTGCACTTGCACGGGAGTATGTGAGTATAATTTATAGTTGCACATTCCAACCAATAAGGTTTTGGTGCCGTTGCCGGGTATTGAACTACTAATTCATGTAAATATTAGTACCAATCAATTTTAGCTTTTATTCAAACATTTTATTCATTTATTTAATTTTTATTTTAGATACTTGTTGATGGCATGATGAACACCGATGGACAATGACATGAATCTCCCGTGGTGTTGAACACTCAATTGAGCGAATTGAAAAAAAATTAGAAATTACGGAGTTGATTGCCCAAGTGAGTGAATTGACTAAAAGAGTTGATGATTTTGGTGCACAAGCTTCCCAAAGAACCTTTGTGAATTGCCAATTATATGGAAGAAGCCACCCAGGGGAAAGATGCCTATATAACTTACAACCGGTGCACTTTGTTGCTAATGGCTATATGCAACAAAGTTACCTGCATTCAAATTTCTACAATCTGAGTTGGGAGGCATACCATGATTACTCTTGGTACAACAATTAAGACCCATCACTATACTTTTATGATGAGCCTATGTTTTTATCGGAGTTTGCTCATCAACCACGTACACAAGAAGATAAGCCATTATTGGAGGAGGTACTTGGGCACTTCATACGAAGAATAGATACTTACCTCCCCAAGCAAGAGGAAGAGCTATTCATAGAAGATATAATGATGCAATAATTGCAAAGAATGGATGCTTTTCTCCAAGGGCAAGAGGCCTCAATCCGAAATCTTGAATATCAAATAGGCCATCTTGCTACAGTCATCAACCATCCCAAAGGTACCTTCCTTACCAACACTGACTCGATTCCAGAGGAGAAATTTTGCACCACTACAACTTGTAGCGATTTGTATGATGACGAGTCAATTTTCGAGCTTTAAGAAGGAGATTGGAGAAATGCCACCATGCAAAGTGATGTGGAGTAACATATAAATATCAACATGGTATCTTTTGAACAAATTCCAATCCCAAGGCCACCATTGATGAGAAAGCTTCGAATTGAAGACCTTAGAGAGCAATTTTCTTGTCCACAACTACTAAATCAATAATTTCCAACAAGTGGACCACTGGTAACTTATTCTCACCATTTCTTCTCTCCTAATTATGGATATAAAGTGTTGCATTCTAAAGCTAGAAGCCCAAAAGACCATATTTATGCATTGGGATGGTCAGTTGAGGATATAAAGGATAAACCTCATTCAGTCTCAACTTGTGGATGAGCCATAAGTAAAAAGGCAAGCCGAAGCCTTTAACTCAAGCGCTTCTTAGGAGGCAACTCAAATATTCCTTTTCATTTTGATGTGTTGAGCAATCCAAGGAGTTGGTGCCACTTCAAGAAGACTAAGCTTCATGGCTATGTGCCAACAAGAGGAGTATTCCTAAACTCATTCTTTTGTTCTTTAATTCTCTTATATTTTGCATGCTATGTTTGGGAGAAAGGGTAAACCTTGTTGGATTATACTTGTGGTAGTTTCTTTATTATTGTGTGTTTATTTTTCTTGTTGTGTGATTGTGTGTTTGAATGAGTAGAGGTATTTTGTGCTTTCTTTGGTGATTACCTAGTTCCAATAATAAGAACCTTGAGTGAATTAGTGCATAACTTATTAAAAAATGTGGATATTAGCTTAGTCTTATGGATAATTCTTGTGTTAGTTTCATTTTGATTGTGAAAGTTTATATTTGAGTATAATGTCTTTATCTTTGATTTGTGGGTGAATCTAGAGAATGTTTATGTGAATATGACATTTTCTTATCTCATAAATGCTCGAATTTGCTTGATAATCTGTTGAGGTGAAATCCTAGATCGTATTTTACCAAGGAAAGGATTTAGGCAATCTTTGGACTGCTCGAGCCTTTCAAGCTAACCATGATACATTATATCCCTAGTACACCCTTTTTGAGCCTAGTAAAGCCCTTTTTTTCTTTCAACTACACACATATTAGCCTAGCCTAAATTAATATCATTCAACTATTACCCCTTGAGCATATTAATTTCTTTATTTAATTATTTTGAGCTATGTTATGTTAGGGGAGGATGGGTGGAGTGAGATTGTAAAATAAAAAATAAATAAAAATAGAAAAAAAATAAAGAGTTGCACACTTGTTCATGAAAGAAAGAAATAAGTTTGGGAGTGTACAACTCAACAACAACCAAAAAAAAAAGAATAAGTATTTAGCTATATATTGATGGAAGAAAAAGAAATTTTGACTTTATTGGCATGTTACTTGGTATATGAAAGAATACCTCTACATGAGTCCTAGAGTTAATGTGCTTCAGGATGATTTGAGCTTACTTTATCCAAAATACCATACCTTCATCTAAGCTCATATTACAACCTTCATGAAGACCTTTTGATCCTTGGTGTTGTGTTTATCTACATTAGTAGAGATTGATTTGAAAAGTAAACTTATAGAACTTGATTATTTCTTTTGAGATTTTGTGCTTAATATATGTTTGCACAAACTTATCTAGATTTCACATAATGATAGGAGAAAGGCATTTACACATACACACACATGAAATTCGATCTGAGATGGTATATGCTCTTAAGTTATTTTTAATACCTAGCTAATATTTTCACTTTTCTTTAAGTTATATCATTATGTGAGTATTAAGGAACCAATTGGAAATCATCAGTGTCAGTACATTACTTCTTGTGTGTTTTTATGTGTTTCTCTTTCTCTTTTGCTCGAGGACTAGTAAAATCTTAAGTTTGGGGGCGCGTTAACTCCATAAAATTGCAGTTGTCTAGTACTAATTTGCCTTAAGTTTTGCTATGTTCTTGTTTATATTAAGTTATTTCAAGTATTTTTCTTGTTATTTTAATGTTTTGTGTATTTTTGTGTATATGAGAATAAAATAAGGGTATTTGATGTGAATTAAGGTGAATTTCTACCTCCCAAATTGGTTTTTCAGACTATTAGAATCGAATTTGAATCTGATACAGTCGTAACGCCCTAAAAATAGGGTAATTTGGAGCTCAAATGAAGAAATGGGGCACTCGACAAGCTACGACACCAGACTAATAAAAAAATGGCACTGGAGCACCAAAAGTGGTGCCACAGTGCAAACTCCCAAGAACTTTTGGTACCGCAGGCACCGCGGCACCACCGTCTGCATCCTAGGTCAATAATTAATGGCCGAGATCAACTTTTTGACAAACTAAAGGTCCATATTCGGCTTGCCTTAAGTTTGCACAAGCTACCTCTTTAAACCCTATCTTTGGGGTTAAAAGAGGCATGTTGGGATAGAGAGAAAGAGAGAGTGGCAGCCATGAAAGGAGAAGAAGAAGATGAAGACATGCTCCAGTCAACTCCATTTCTTGATATCCTCTACAACATCAACACCATACTTTGTTTTTAGCTTTTTTTCTTCATTATCTTGAGAATTTTTCTTTGTATTTTCCATATTTAGAGAGTAGTATAGTTGAGAGCAAATCATTGAGGGAGGATTCAAGAGAGCAAAATACCAAGTTTGGAGGAGGAGATTGACAACCTCCATGAACACTTTCAGTCTCTTCAAAGAGGGAGAATTCTAAAACTCTTTTCTCTTTGATATTATTATTCTTAATTTATATTATGAACTAAATATTTCTTTGTCTAGTTTTACTATGTGAACCAACCTTGATTATTTTGTTTATTTATTTCTCTTCTATTTTATTAATCAAATCCATTGTTGAGTTATTTGTTTTACCTTATGCTTATTGCTTCTATTTAATTGATCACTAAATAGATTGTTGAGTGAAACCTTTATGAACTTGGGAAGGAAAATTTAGGTTTGCACATAGGTAGAATAATAGAAGATCACCTAATGTGGGGTGAGTTTGCATAGGATAGGAGTATACCTATGTGACTTGTGCAACCTTCGTATGAGAATAACTAAACTTAATGAATCTAGTCAATTTATGTTAGGAGTAACATATTAGCTTGTCTAGGTGTTTTCACTTATATCTTGGAAAAGAGTTTGTGAATATATTTGAATTCTCAGTTGACAACTCTTGTAGATTAATTAATTTATGAGGGAAATTGGGAAATTATGTGTTTAAAGGATGGTTGGGGAATTAATAAACCTAGACATTTTTCTTGTTGCTTGCTTTTATTGATTTTGCATACTGGTTTAGTTGCTTTGTTTTATTTCTTAAAAATCTATACTTCGGTTATTTGGATAAAGTTAGAATTGAGATAATTTTAATACTTAGCTTAGACTTAATAATCAATCCTCGTGGGTTCGACACTCTAACTCCAAACTCTTTTTTACTTGTGAACGTATGCGCTTATACAGGAGTGTGTGAGTATAATTTATAGTCGCACATTCCAACCAACAATTAGCCAATATTGTGTTCGTCAAAAAAGCGAATGGGAAATGGAGCGTATGCATAGACTTCACATATCTTAACAAATCATGTCCTAAGAATTCGTTTCCTTTATCCTGAATTGATCAACTTGTATATTTTTAACAGCTAGACATGAACTTTTAATCTTCATGGATGCCTACTCGGGGTATAATCAAATCTAAATGTGCCCAACCGACAAGGACAAAACCGCCTTTACAACTGACAGAGGCTTGTATTGCTACATTGTGATGTCTTTTAGACTCAAGAATGCTAGAGCTATGTATTAGTAATTAGTAAATACAATGTTTGCAAAGCAGATAGGAAAGACCATAGAAGTGTATGTAGATGATATGTTGGTTAAAAGCTTGAAAAAGGAAGACCACATAGAAAAATTTAAAGTAAACCTTTGAAATTTTACTGAAGAACAAGATGAGACTTAATCCAGCGTAGTGCACATTTAGGGTTGGCTCAGGAAAATTTTTTGAATTCATGGTTAACCATCATGGAATTGAAGCAAACCCAACAAAAGTACATGCAATTCTCAATTTGAAATCACCTTAGACTATAAAAGAAATTCTGAAATTGGCAGGCATGGTTGCAGCTTTAAGCTGATTTGTAGCCCGCTTAACTGATAAATGTCATCTATTCTTTCAAGCATTAAACAATGGGAAGAATTTGATATGGATAAATGAATACGAATGTGCTTTCTAAAAGATTAAAGAATATTTGGGATCCATGCCTAAGTTATCGAAGCCAAAATTTGGAGATGACTTAATGCTATACGTAGCTGTATCTAAATATACAGCCAATGTCATCCTCATAAGAAAAGAAGAAAAATCCGATCTCCCATTTATTATTTGAGCAAAGCATTTGAGGATACTGAGAGTCGCTACCTTGAAATTGAAAAATTAGCCCTCGCCTTAATAACTGCAGCAAGGAAGTTGCACCCTTATTTTCAAGCACATACTATTCTTGTCCCGAGTAATCACCCATTAAGACAAGTGACCAAAAAGCCTGACATCTCCGAATAACTCACAAAGTGGGCCATCGAGCTCGGTGAATTTGAAATCAACTTTATGCCATGGGTGGTAATGAAGGGCCAAGCTTTAATAGATTTTGTGGCCGAATTTACTTATCCAACCAAGGTGAGTGCCGAGCCCAATTTACCAAGTGCGTCAACAATGATTAATCTTATCGTCCCTCCTGAGCTAACTGGTCACACTCTTGTCTGGCAACTTCATATTGACGGAGCAACCAATTCTAGTGGAAGTGGAGCCAGACTTGTCTTAAAAAATCCGAACAGAGATAAAATTAGCTATGCCTTAAAGTTTGGTTTTAACACCACAAACAATGAAGTGGAATATGAAGCATCATTAGTAGGCCTTTGGTCGAAAAAACTAAATATCAAACATCTGCACATTTTGAGCTACTCTAAACTGATGGTGAGCTCTTATAAGAGTTCCAAGCGAAAGAAGAAAACATGGCAGCTTACCAAGTCAAGGTGAAGAAAATGCTTAGAAACTTGAAGTCGTATAAGATATCTCAGATTCCAAGGGCGGAGAACTCCGATGCTGATGGCTTAGCTAGGCTTGCATCTAGGCTTGGGAATATGCCAAGGCAGGTGCCAGTAGAATATTTTGCTACGTCAAGCATTACAACGCCCGAAGTTGTCTCACATGTCGATGAACAACAAATTTCTTGGATCAATCCTATCAAGAATTTCCTGGCAATAGGAGAACTTCTTAATGACAAGAATGAGGCAAGAAGAATCAAATACCAAGTAAATTGATATTTGACCATAAACAGTAGGCTATATAAAAAAAGGTATTCACTTTCCTATTAAAGATGCTTACGCCCAGACGAAGCTGATTATATAATGAAAGAGATTCACGAGGGAGTGTGTGACAATCATTCTGGCGGTCGAACACTTACTCTAAAAGCATTGCGCCAAGGATATTACTAGCCCACTATGGAAAAAGACTATAATAGCTTCGTCCAATATTATGATAAATATCGAAGGTTTGCTAAAGTTTAGAAATGACCACCTGAACTTTTAACTAGTATAATTATTCTATGGCCATCTGCTAAGTGGGGAATTGAAATAATTAGGCCTTTTCCTCTTATCTGAGGTCAAGCAAAATTTGCCATTATAGCGACAGATTATTTTACATAATAGGTCGAGGCTGAACTCAAGGCAAAAAGAACTGAGGCAAACTGAACCAACTTCATATATAAAAACATCATTTGTCATTTTGGCATCCCCTATTCCATGGTCACTGACAATGCCAAGCAGTTTGACAACTCAAAACTAAAAGATATGTGTAAAAAAAATGGGAATTCACAAATAGTTCTCCATAACAGGCCATCCCTAAGCCCATGGTCAAGTCGAAGCCATGAACAAAACCATCAAGGAAAACACTGAAAAGAAGTTGGAGAGACTAAAAGGTGCTTGGATAGACGAGCTCCCCAAAGTACTTTGGGCATAAGAATAACAAGCCAAACCGCGGCAGGCGAAACTCTTTAACATTCAATACTGAGGTTGAGATCCCAGCTGAGGTCGATCTTTCCAGTTATTGAGTCGAGGCATACAAAGAAGATAAAAATGGAGAAGAGTTTTTGGCCAACCTCGACCTTCTAGAGGAAAAGAGAGATGACGCACTGATACGATTGGCTATCCAAAAAGAAGTGACAGCTAAGTATTACAACTCACGTGTAAAGGAAAGGAAGTTTGTCTTGGGTGACTTAGTATTGAGAAAAGCTTTTCTTAATACACAGGAATCACGAGTTAGCATACTTGGTCTAAACTGTGAGGGCCCACACAAGGTGACGAAAATTATGCGACCAGGTGTCTATGAGCTTAGTTGAATACAACTTCAATGAAGAAGTTAGTTTTTTTTTTCTTTTTTATATTTCTGCCAAAAGTTGTATTCCTCTTAGGAAATTACATTGGTGAAAGTAATTTTTGTACTTCTACTTTTATCTATTTCCTTCCAAAAACTTTTAAGTATTTAAAAGGAAACGAATGGGCAAGAAGATGAAAAAATATCAGAAGCCCCACATGTTTTAATTGCATATATTTTGTTCACTTTTGCATATTACTAGGCCTAACTGTCAAAAGTAAAGTTTAGCAATCTCCGGATCTGCAAAGTACTAAATAATAGATTCCGATTTCAAGAATTAGATCTCACTAAAGCATACACAAGATCGTCATTCTCGAATATATATTAGTGGTTGATTATTGGACAATTACTCCTAAACAATGATCTATTCGGATTTAGTCCCCAGACTATCTGAAAAATTAAAATTCTATGCTAAGGAAGATAGCATTTGATGGACTCCTAAGTCCAATTTTGAGACCTAAACTATTATGCTAAAAAAGAAAATTATTCTCATAAAGTAAAAATATAAGTACAAATCAAAATTAATCAATATAACTATGGTGGGTGAACATTCGAAATAAAGTATACTTGTTGAAAAATAAGAGATAACGAAATTGACCAACTTGCAACCATAAAACACAGGAAGTTTATACATTCATTTCCAGATAAAGTTCAGTCATCCACTTCAAAGCATAGGCATGAGCATAAAGTCTTCAAAATGAAAGCAATAAAATGAGTTCAATCTAGCTAGAAATATACATCCATACAGGGGTAAATTAAATATTCAGCCCATGCGATAGAAAGTCACATGGAGGAAGAACAAAAAGTACTAAGAAATGAAGGACAAATAAAATCAGCTTTGTCATCTCAAGCTACTGCCATCATCTTATCCTTCATGAGATATCCTTGCCATGTCCATAGTTGGACCGCTAGAAACAACCTCGACTCTCGTATAGCCCTAATCAGTAGTCATCCTGTCAATCACTGCTTTATCTTGTTGAAGCACAACCTTATCATCATAGAGAGCTTCAGTAGGAGATCTTGGTGTCCCCATAATAGATGTCGAGTCTTCCTCAAGGTCATACATGGACAAGTCCATCTCTGGATGACGCGATTTCACTTCATCTTTGAAGCTGTGAGGACCATAAATGACTGCTTGCTTATAAAGCTCCGAGGTAGTAAACTCTTAAAACCAAGCCTCTATAGCTTCATTGACAGTAACTTGATAGGCATGCTTAATCTCTTTAGCATGAGAAGTTTTAGGCTCTTCAACTTCTTGAGTCCATATCTCGTATTGATGCTTAAGGATAGATAACTCTCTCTCTCTTTCTTGCAAGAGAGCTTCGTTCTTCTTAAGCTTTCCGATAGCTTCTTTAAGCTTAGCTTCAGTAGTACTCAACTTTTTATTGAAAGAGCGTTCTATATCATGCAAGCATTCATTCTCATTTTTTATTTTTAAGGAGTGGTGAATGGCCCAATCTAGGTCAGTAGAAGCGTATCAAAAAGAGAAGAATGGGAAAAATTGAAACACAAAAAGTGAGAAAAGAAAGTATGGAAAGATATATTCAAACTTCACAAATTTTGTTGAAAGCATTTATTGTTAAGTCAAGAACTGACCAGCTAGATCGTCTCACATAAGTCTCTTCTGGTACACGACGACGAAAATAATTAATTATTGGAGCATAATATTTTCAGTTGGTTACCTTATCAATGTTCCCATCATCATAATCACGACTAGATGCTCCCTTTTCTTTATCCTCAGGCTGTTCATGTTTCTTAGAATTGTGAGAGGAAGCAATAAGTGGGGGAGGAGCCTTGGCCAAAGCAACATTTGTCGGCTCACGATTTGTCTCAATTAGTTCTCGAGAATAATCATTTCTCCTTCTTGAGTTGGAATCATGTCTTCCCCGTACCACCTCGTGAAAAGCCTCTCTGTTGCTTGGAAAAAGATACACCTTAAACCACCTGTGGTCAAAAGAAAGCCTTCTCGACCTAGCCAGAGCCATATCAGTACAACAAAGAAGATTTAGTTAAAAGAATTTCCTCCGTAAAAACACATATCTATATATATGTGTATGTACGCATAAGATATTATAGCAATAAAATCCAGGCCCTTTGTATCACCTAAGGAGAAACTCTTTATAATTTGAACTCTACCAAAACAACCTAAACCTATCGGAGTTGGAGATGGGATGTCAAAAGCTAAAGGAAAAGTATCTGTAGAAGTACAGAGTGGAATGCACAACCTAGAAGTCTCATTCCCAAACTCAACATTGTCAACGACCAAAATTCCATTTGATGGCATGCCATTGCCATTAGACTCACGCTCGATCTTAAGTACCATAATTTCAAATGGTTTAGGATTCACAGCAATATGTACTTCAAACTCTATACAGTACTTGAATGGAAACTAACCTACATACTTGAGAATATAAGGTTGCAAGAGATACTTTCTGTCTTTTAACATATTATCGAGATCTCTAATACGAGTGACATGCTCGTAAGCAGTATTGCACAAAGAATCCAAAGATGAGATCCAACAATTAGGATGTCTAAAATATGTGGAATTTGAAGAGAATGAAAAGAAGAATGACTAGCGGAACCCTCGATTTCTCCCGAGGCAAAAAACCATTCATTCTTCCAACTTTTACTCAAGTCTAAATGGCTAATGATAGACAGTCCATCCAAAGATTGCAGATAGTAAAAACCAGGCATCTTTGGAGATCTCTTGAAAGTGTATTAAGCTTTAAATCCCTCCAAAGAAAGGTGAGGAAATTACTGTGTGTGATGCACTACCCACTCTTCGATCAAATGTTTGTACAAATTTTGGTTCAGTTGGCCTGATGCTAAGTTAGAGTCAATAAGAGCCTCATTGATAAAAAGATGAATTGGAAGGCGCAAGCCACTATGGAAAAAGTCTACAAATAATATAACGTTCCCTGATGGAGGTTTACTTTGTAATTCTCCCTTGATGGGGGGATGCATGCAGATAGAGTTCAGTATAATATACGTATCCTTAAGTGATTGAATATGCACCTCTATCACTTTCAAAGTTATTCCATCTATCTAAAAAGGTTGAACAGGAGTAGCAATCGCTTGGCCAGCTTCATCTTCAATTATTTCAACTCAGCCATGACCACGACTGCGACCGTGACCATGCTTTCCACTTGGAATACCTCAAGTCTACTTCCCCTTCAGTAATTCTCGACTTAGTCCAGCCTCAGTGCTCCCAAACCACCGAGGAAGAAGAAGATGATGACTCAGAAGTATCAGAAGATTCAGCCATACCCACGATACGAGATGATCGAGTAGCCTGACTGTTAAGACAATTTAAATTCGAAAGTCGATTTGACTCCTCAAGATGAGTTTCAAGCTCCATGAACTTAAAAGAATTTAAGCATTCAGAAAGGATGTTTATCAGAGGAAATGGCTGAAGTTCAACAAGGTTTTGACTCAAAGGCGACATTATGCCTGAGCTGAAATGTTCCATATTAGAATTAGATGACAAGGTCTGACAAGGTAGCAACCGTGCCCAATTCGTCCCAGGGAACTATATGACTAGCACTCATGATGCTAATAAAACAAAGTTCGAGTAGAACTTGATTTACAAAACAAAAATACTAAGTGTGATCGGAAACTAAAGATAAGAGAATTCACCTCAAAATAATATTGAAAAGTAGGCTCACTAGATCGGCATGGCAAGGAAGAAGTTATAATGCCCAGAGAATGTGAGGGAGATCCAAAGCCCATTGAAACTTGAAAATCCACTAAAAAAAAATGGAAAAACTCAAAAATGTGTAGAAGTGTCGCTTCTTTAGATAATGTTTAAAATGTAGAAAATGAAGTCTTGAAGCTACGTCATTGACAGATCGGCACAGCAAAGTTTAACCGAGCCGATGTCCAAGCTCCATCATAAAAATATCGGCTCAGCCAAGCCTGACTGAGCCAGTATCTAAGTTGTATCACAAAATGATTGGCCCCATCTAGTGTAAGTAAGTCGACACCGAAGCTAAGATCGCTAAAGAACTAGCTTGCCAAAACTTAACTACTCTAGAGCTAAAGATCATATACAGAGCGACCATTTTTGGCAAAACATGAGTAAGTATGACCTTTAAATTTACTGCTAGCCAAGTTGATCGTTGGAGGACATGTCAAGAATACATTATCACTCGGCTGAGCCTATTCGAGCTGCTAAAAATCTGTTTTGCTCAAGGGTCACGCCACACCCAAGTCGGTAGAAAAAGTCCATCGTGCCCAAGGGTGACGCTGCACCCAAGACGCTAAAGGTCTGCCATACTCAAGGGTGACGCCGAACCCGAGCTACTAAAGTCTGTCGTGCTCAAGGGTGATGTCGTACCCAAGCCACTAAAGGTCCGTTATGCTCAAGCTGACGCCGCACTGCCCAAGGGTGATGCCACACCTGAGCTGCAATAGAATGATTTTCTCTTTTTTACAATCCATAAAATACGGAACCAAGATATTCAAAAAATAGGCAAATATAAGAATGATTGTGGAATTTTGGAAAACTCTAATTCTTTTTCCTCAAAAGTATATTCTAAAAGGGAGCCAAGAATTTAAGTATTTTTCAAAATCGAGTTCCAGTCAACAATTTAAAATTTCGACAAATCCGACCATCGAAAAGAAATATTTACAAGGAATGTTATTAGGATTTATTGTGAAAAAGCTCACATTATTTTTAAACTCAAAAATAAAGTTCAAAAAAGGGTAAATAAATTTAAGTAAAAGTATTTAAGATCCTAAGAGTGTTAGGAAGGATTTTACTGGTCACACAATATTTGAGAAAATCGCGTAGAAAAACGATGTGAATAGTTTTTGGTACTCATTTTTGTGAGACAGAAGATACAAGTATAATAAACATGAATTAGGGTTAAATCAAGGGACTTTTAGCACTAACTAAGGTTAATAGCTGATAGAAATGAGGAAACATGATTAGTCAAGAAGTTCTGAAAATTAATTTATGGTTATCTATTGTAAATACATTGTGACCATGTGCACAATAGATTATCATTCAACACTCAGGGATGGACTTTTGAGCTTGTGAAAATGGTAAGTGCAGTTATTTGTCTACAATATTGCAATATTGACTATTATTATTGATTACATTATGTTGATGACTATGTTATGATATGTATAGATACTTTTGCATAATTTCACAAGCATACACTTATAATATTGCCCATAGAAATCTTGTAGTAAGCGATGTTGAAGTACTAGATCGCAACTATGTATAGAGTAGGATATCGAAGTCATTGGGTCGTTATTATAGGTAGAATACGATGTTGAAGTTATTGGATCATTAGTGCGTTTAAAGTATGATGCTAAAGGTCCTGAGTCATTAATTATAAGCAATGACTCAGAGCAGGTTCGCTAGTTCGATAAGTATTGATGTAATTTTCTGTGAGAGTAGTTCCACTATGAACCAGGTTGGCAATGTATGTGCTTTATTTATACATTATTTTTATTGAATTCCTGTACTTTGTGAATTTTACTTGGTGCTAGAGATTTTAGTGCGGTATAAATTGATTGGCTGAGAACTAGGCTCATTTTGAGAATATTATCTTGGGACAAGTGTAAATCGTGATTGTTGAAATATTTCATAGTTCAATTAGTGAATAGATTATGTTGTTATATTTGTTTACTACCTTATTAAGCTTAATAGCTTATCAAGTATTGTTGTGTTGTAGTTAAGAGAAAAGAGAAAGTA
Organism: Trema orientale; assembly: GCA_002914845.1. Taxonomy (NCBI): domain Eukaryota; kingdom Viridiplantae; phylum Streptophyta; class Magnoliopsida; order Rosales; family Cannabaceae; genus Trema; species Trema orientale. Next base: position 491,467 of record JXTC01000223.1, read on the forward strand.
AACAATGAGCAGACCAAGATGTAGCTATACGGTGTATATATGGCAAGACTGAGTGAGATTTTTTGAGGGAAAATATTTTTGTTATAAATATGGTTAAAACTCTCTGTTTTTGGTGAACAATTTTGCAATTATAAACATTTTTAATATGATGTATTTTGTATTTTTTTTTTTGAAATCGTGCTTTTCAGTCCATATAAGTAGCGTCTCCCTATGCTATATTTATTATAAAAATTGTGTTTTAATTGGCGGTAGAGGAATATCAAAATATCGGTCGGTTATTTAATCAGATTGGATAATTTGTATACCTTTAGCAGTAAAAATATCTTACTATTAATTGTCCTATTAATACTTATGTTAATTATATTGTCTCTTTTTTTGTTTTAGCAATGGTTGTTAGTTCAAATTTTATCTCACATGAATGAAAATATGTTGCTCATAACGTTAACTTGTTTGGATCTTAATTCATTTTTTGATTTGTTTGGTCTTACAAAACTCCGGACTGAAATCATTTACCTCTTGATATGATTAGGATGATTCTTTTCATCTTTGATTCCTTAAATCTTCAGAGTTATGACTCAATACTAAGGGCTCGACGTGTGAGCATCTGTGGAAACAATATGAATTTTATTCTATGGTGATTTTCTTACTTTTTTTTTTCCCCGATTGAAAGAGACTAGTTTTGTTGACTAAATATTAGCTAGTATGCCATAATTACATTATAAGAGATACATTCTGAATTCTCCTCTAATCAGAATCAGGACGAAAGTAAAGACAAAGCATATTTAGCCAACGTTTGTATGAGATGCTTTATTCCTGTCGGAAGCGTGGGTGACGGTGGTGCCGGATGAATCCTCAAACCTACCGCCAGTATAGGAATCGCTTTGGTGCCTTATGTCCGTTGTAGAAAGACTCCTCTTTGTAAACTCACGGTGAGTGGCGTTACAAGAACAACCACTATAGATTCCACCACTCAAGAGCATTCACTGGAATTCTTTAGGTAGAGAGAGAGAGAGGAGAGAGCGTATTATTTCTGTACCGTACTCAGGCCTGTCAATCAATGAATTAATAGGAGAGAGTACGTATCTTTTCAATTCAAATAAGGATCTTTCCTTATCCCTAAAGAATAGGAAAAATATCCCTAATTAATAGAGCCATATCAGATATTCCACTCAAATATCTTATCTGATACGTAATCTACTCCAATTGGGCCATGCATCAACTATTGGCACCCAATAGGAATTTTGGGCCAAAAGTCCAATATCTCCCACTCGCACATAGTGTGTATGATATCTCTCATCATCGTCCTACCAATAATTCTATTCATACTTGGCTAATGAGCAGTGCGACCGTCGAGCCACCTGCAAAAGAAAGTTCGGGAGTACTATACCAAATCTTATGAGGACCAGCATAGAACATCCCTAAGTGTCTTGTTATGCCCCAGACTTATTCAGTCACATCGGATCTAGCACCTCTAATCCCTCATATCTATATTTGGGAGCCATGCAAAGGCCCCTCTCGTTCTTATGTTCACAATTATACTACTATACCCAGTAGCGATATAATTTGTCGAGAGTAAACATAAAACTTGGATGTATTAGTAAATAATCTTCCTTTCGTCCTCGAATCAATTAGCTTTGGTCTAATTGCTTTCCCAGCAATGTCCCTTTAGATCGAATCAATCATGACCATATGAGACATGTCAAAGTAGCATACATCAAACCTCCACTTCATGACACAGTCAAAAGTCACATTGGGCACAATAAAGTATGAGATCAAAATAAGTATAATGATCTATAAGGACTCACACAGTGAAGAAGCAGGGATCCATTCTTTCACTTCCTTATTTTGGTCGCTTAAGCACATGTGGTATGAAACACATGCTACGGTGGGATACTCCTTTAAAAAGAGTGTATGCCTCCTTCCTAAAACACCGTACAGATATTAGTCCAGTCACCTTCAAGCGCCTGACTCGAATTCTTTATATGCTCGCTTAATCTAGCACCATATTGAGTTTCGCATCTGGCTATCTAACGGGTCATATATGGATAGTGGGAACAACAGTTTATCCATAGTCGATCTTCTAAGATCTCATCTTGGCTCTTTCCAAGGTGACATTTAATTCATAATCTTTGCGCTATAAGCGAAGTGTCTCATCTTTGCTCACCGACTAGCGACAAAGGTGATTTCTCGTGTAAGAGAGATAATCAGTACCCGTTTGCATACTTTAAACCAGTCATGGTTTACATATGTGTGTGTGCTAAAATTCAGATATCATGTCTCAACAAAAATGGACAAAGAAATATTTATTCATAAAAGATATCCCAAATAACAAATATTTGACAGTGGTCAACTAAAAAATGTAAAGAAAGAAAGTCATAATCTACGCAGTCCCAAACTCCTAACATGGGTCTGGTAAGCCTCTCGAGTAATAGGCTTAGTCAATGGATCAGCAACCATGTGACTCGTAGAAATATGCTTCAGGACCACCTCATTTTGCGCAACCATATCACGAATGAAATGGTATCGAATGTCAATGTGTTTAGTTTTTCCATGGTATTTTGGGTCCTTTGCATAAGCCAACACAGCTGTGCTGTCACAATGTATAGTAACAGGCTCTAAAGTGTGTGTGCCAACTCCAAGTTGTGCAAGGAACCTCTTTAACCAAACACCTTCTTGTACAGCGGCTAAGTAAGCAACATACTCCGATTCTATAGTGGATAACGCTATACAGGACTGTTTCTTGCTGCTCCATGATATGGGCCATTGCTGAGCAAGAAAGCATATCCAGAAGTTGATTTGCGCTCATCTAGGTCATCACCCCAATCAGCATCACTATAGCCGATTAAGCGCAAATTCGACGCCTGATAGCAAAGCATGTAATCAGCTGTCCCTTTGAGGTATCGAAGTATTCTCTTCACTGCTTTCCAATGAGCAAGGCCGGGATTTGACTGGAATCGGCTAACTAACCCAACGACATAGCAAATGTCCGGCCGAGTACACATCATAGTGTTGGGATATTTGTCCTACAAAGCATACTTCCAATTATACCCTTTGAGTATAAACAACTTTCTCTTATATGCAATTATGATATTTGCTAGATTAAACTATCTTAGTTGTATAGTTTATTTAT
>JXTC01000224.1:0-70685 GCA_002914845.1 Trema orientale
ATTTCAATCTAATTCTAAATAATTTTCTTAAGATTTTTAATCTAAACTTTTTTTATCAACTTATATACTTTTAACTTATTTAATTATTTATAAATGTTTATCAAATATGAAAAAATCATAACGTATTATTTATATGTTTTTATAAATTTTATTTTTAAATTTCTAATAATTTTAACTAATTATACAAAAAATAAACTTATTTTTAAATTTTTTTTTAAAATTTGGGCCGAGGACGGGCCGGGCCGGCCCGTTTTGGCCCATCAAAAAGCCCGACCCGCATTTTTGGACGGCCCGGCCCGACCCGCTCACCCCCTCAAGTCCGTCATGGGCCGGGCCGGGCCGGCCCGCCCATTTTGCCACCACTAGGCGAAAGTCAGCTCCTATCTTTCCCCTTTTTCTTTTTTCGTTTTCTTAATTTTTTTAATTTTGTTTTTAAATTTTTTTTGGGGGTTTTGCCTGATGCACGCGTCGGGTCGTACTTAAAAAAGCTTATACCGTAATTTTCACAAAATCAACCAAATGCCCCTATTTTTTAAACTTTTTTTGGGATACCGTATTTATATAAAGTTTTGTATAATAAACCAAATCGACAGTAAAAGAACAAAATAATACTTCTAATTCCGATTCCAATTTATTATCATTAAAATCGGTTACTAAAAAATTTGTTGCGACTCTCATTAGAAATATGGTGTATGTGGGGCATTTATCTTTCCCTACTATGCGTCTCTTGATTAGAGCTTCTGATTGTCTTTGAAATATTTGAGCAATTGATGCTTGAATCTATGGAATAAAGCATTAAGAGCAGAACAAAAGGAACATATATAGGTGAGCATGCAAGAATAAACCAACCCCGAAATGTTAAAGCCCTTTTAGAATTCTGATGTCTTAGATGGTAAAATGGTTGGGTTTGATTTGGAACATTTTCGGATACTATACAAGAAGGCAGGAAGAACCTCATGCTTGGACGTTCTGTGTGTACGAATGAGATTGCATATCTCAAATTAAAGCATGCATAAACATATGAAGATCATATATACCAAGTATAGTAGCAGGTTCGAAAGTTTGGCAATTGTCATATGTCCAATATCAAAACTCAAAAAAAAGTAGTCTCATGTCACAAGTAGAAGTTCAATTATGCAATTTGACAATATATTCTTGGAAGCGACAAACTATGATCGCATACAAAATTAATGAATCCTTCATTATTTAAGTGTCACAGTCAGACACAAAATTATATTTTTTTACCATTCGGATCAAGAAAAAGCATAGAAAAATTGACTTGTCTTCGTAAGTTTTCTTATGAAAAAAAAAGTAAACTGCAAAAATATACGATCAACTAAATTTATACATTCATATTAAATATACATTTCTTATACCCTCCTCCATGCATAATTTGATGAATTTATGTTATCAAAGTACAAAATTGCTCTTCATTAAACACATAATCCCATGTTAAGATATCATATCCTTATTATCAAATAAAAATTTACCGCAACTAAACAAAAAATAAAACAAAATAAAATCAAACAAATAATCTAAATAAAACAAACCCTAAAAAAGACATCTTTTAGTCTCTCATCCTCTCTCCCATCTTTCTTTTCCCCTTCTTTCTTTGGGCAGATTTTTAGAGTAGCTGCCACTAGTGGCCTCGAGCTTAATCTCCTCTTCTTTCTTGATGGTTGTTATGGCGGTCGGCTACGTTGTTGACGAATCAAAAATTAGAATTTTGGGAGTCTAAGTGTGAGTACGAGGTCCCACCCTCACATTTTATGCCACGCGGGCGAATAAATAGCAGGACAGATGGCGATGAGTCCGCCGAGTGACACGTGTGTCGTGGATCACTTGAGGGCCACGAGGACCGCACGTGAGGGTTATTGGGCTTCCTGCCAATTGTCATGAGCTAAGGCCGAACCCATCCTAGACTTTAGATGGGCCCGACCCGACCAGACCCTCTTCTGGGTAACCGAGGATCAGAGCGCCTTGGGGGTCTTCCAAAGAAAGACCCCAGGAGGAAACGCACAGCTCCAGACCCGGACCAAGCATTTAATGCGATCCTGGGTAGGTGTGCGCATCGAGCCAGCCGTTCTGACAGAACGGTGGGGTGTCGAACTTTCCTCCTGCCAGGTTTGGGACAAGGCCGGCGGCAAGGTTTACGTCACATCAACTGGACGTGATCACGGTAACCTCGGCCCATGATTTCCGGTTCGAGTTATGATAAAAAAAAGGGTACTTGATCCTAGGGTTACGAGAAAATAGTGCATCATCCCCGGGATAAAAATATAACCTACTTTCTCATTAAAAAACAGGTGACGTTAAGCCTTAAAAATAAAAGTGCATAATCCCTGTTACAGAATTATTACTGACTTAAGCATCAGAGGGTCTTTGTAGGTACAGACCCTTGCCTTCCCAACCCGATCTGGAGTCAGCAATAACTTGGGATAACAAGGACACGTGACAGTTGGTAAGAACCGTGCCAACAGTTTGGCGCCGTCTGTGGGAATCGAGTAATCATCTCCTTCCCGAACAAAAAAGCCATACGACTGCGAATGGCACCATCAAGAATGACGACGAGAAGCGCTCGGCCCGAGGTAGAAGAAAGGTCCCAGGAGGAACGGCCCAGCATGGAACAGAAGCTAGACCAAATGCTGGTCGCTCTGATAGAGGCAAATAAGAAAGCAGATATGGCTCATGAGGCCGTCCTGGGGTTGAGAGAGGAGGTCGCAGAGATCTGCAGGGATAACGTCCGTCTCGAAGGATTACTGGGCAGCGAAGCAAGGAGCGAGTGTAGAGACGATTTCGACGAAGAAGTCCAGCAAGAAGCTCGGAGGTAGTGCAACCCATCCAGAGGAGAGTTCCCCGCCCCCTCCAAGCCAGCGGTGCACGAGGAATAGCAGAGCCACACGAGACCCCCACGGGTAGAGGCTGTGATGGGTAGACAGCGTCCTAAAGGCCCCGAGGACGCGGTTTTGGACTGGAAGTAGGAAATGGTGGCGGAGCTGAGCCGAAGGTTTGGCATTCACCACGGCCAGACCCCCGCTGATCTGGCAGAACAGGCCATACGCAGGATAAATCAGACAGCCTTCGCTGACTGGATTCAACTGGAACCTAAACCGAAGGACTTCACAACTCCGACCGTCAAACTATTTGAAGGCAAGACCGACCCCCTCGACCACATATACCAGTTCCAACAAAAGATGGCCTTGGAGACCAGGAACGAAGCAGTGATCTGCAAAGTCTTCTCCACCACCCTCGCGGGACCAGCCCTATCGTGGTTCAGACAGCTTCTAGAGAAATCCATAAACGGATTCGAATACTTTTGCAAGATGTTTCTGAAGCAGTACGCGAATGCTAGGAGGCAACAAAAGACGATGCGGGACCTGGATCGGATGGAGCAGTCTGCAACCGAGTCCCCGAGGGACTACTTGTCTCGTTTCTTGGACATGATGTCCCTAATACACGATGTCGATACGGTCCAGGCCGCGAACTCCTTCGTTAGAGGACTTCAACCGGGCTCCATGTTGTCTGACCATCTACTCCTGAATCTGCCATACGACATGGCCGACATCCAGGCGAAATCTGAAGAGGTCTTCAGAGTACTAGAGAGCCACCAGAAAGCACGCCTCTGCAGCAATCTCGACCACGCCTGTGCAGTCCCCGGCCACCCAGGGAACGAAAAGACCCGTGCCAACTCAGGAGACGTCGAAGGCACCCCCTAGTCAATCTAACCAAGAGACTAGCAAAAAGAGGAGGATGTTTAAAGAACCCCTGCCAAAGTTCGAGCTCAACACAACGATCGACGTTATCTTCCTCCAGAACAAAGATAAGGGTATTTTCAAAGACCCTCCGAAATCCAGCGTCCCCGACCACATGAAGAATAAGAGTAAGTACTGCCAGTTCCATAGGGACCATGGACACGACACCATCCACTGCCATAACCTTTACGCGCAGGTAATGATGGCAATCCAAGCGGGCAAGTTGAAGCAGTATGTGAAGGCGGGCGTAGCCCAAGCCAAGGGGGACGCCGCCGACCAAGAGAAAGGCAAGCAGACCCAAGCCTCCGGAACAGGAGAGCAGCAGGCCTTGAGGTTAGTGCCGGTAATCGTAGGCAGACCAGAACCGAACGAAGACCGGAAAAAAAAGGAGATGGAACAGAAAAGAGCTGAGGGGAGAGCAAAGCAGTTGAGAGGCCTGGGGCACTCCGTGAACCACCTAACAACGGAGGGGAGCTACACCTCAGTCACTCCCATCGCTTTCACCTAGCAGGATTTGGCCATGGTACGCTTGCCCCATGATGACCCCCTGGTGGTAAGGTTAAAGATCGACTCCTCAATGGTAGGAAGAGTCCTGATCGATGGCGGAAGTAGCGTCGACGTACTCTTCCTCAGCACTTTCGAGAACATGGGTCTGAATTGAAGCACGCTGAGGCCGACCTACCAACCGTTGTTCGCCTTCAACAGTAGCAAGATCAACCCCTTAGGTATCGCGACGTTGAAGGTGTACGCCGCCGAAAGGTGCCTAGACGTCGATTTCATCGTCATCGATTGCCAGTCCTCGTTCAATGCCATCATGGGGAGGGGATGGATCCACGCCATGCATGGTGTCGCGTCCACCCTCCATCAGGTCTTGAGGTGCCAATCAAAGGACGGTACTTACACGATAGACATAAGGGGAGATCAGACCTCTGCGAGGAGATGCTTCTCGACCGCCTTGAAGGGCGCCGACGAAGGCGCGAACGCCTCGGCAGAGGAGAGATAGCAATCACAGGACCGCCTGCCGGCGTACTTGAGGAATTGAGGAAGATCGAAGAGGAGTCTGACGAACTAGACACCATGATCGAGGAGTTGGCAACGGTCCCTTTAGAGAAATCAGAACCAGAAAGGGTCATCCTGGTGGGAACCCTTCTGCCCGAGCTAGACAAGGAGAAGTTGGTAGAAGTCCTTAGGCAGAACAAGGACGTCTTCGCGTGGTCCCATGATGACATGCCCGGAATAGACCCCTCGCATGCCTACCACCACTTAAATATAGACCCAAACTTCCCTCCTGTCAAGCAGAGGCCCCGAAGATTCGCGCCAGAGAAAAATAGGGCCATCAACAAAGAGGTCGAGAAGCTGTTGGAGAACGACCTGGTCAAGGAATGCGTGTACCCCCGCTGGATCTCCAATCCATTCGTGGTAAAAAAGAAGAACGGGGACGACCGTACATGTATAGATTTCACCAACCTGAACAAAGTCTGCCCCAAGGACAGTTTTCCCCTGCCAAAGATTGACCAGATGGTCGACGCAACGGCGGGCTACGAAAGAATGAGCTTCCTAGATGCGTACTCCGGTTACAACCAGATCCCCCTGTACGAGGAGGACCAAATCCATACAGCCTTCGTTACAGAGCGAGGTCTGTACTGTTACAAGCGCATGCCTTTCAGTCTGAAGAACGCGGGGGCAACCTACCAGAGGCTCATGAACAAAATATTTGCCGAGCTACTGGGAAAGACGATGGAGGTGTACATCGATGACATGGTCGTGAAGAGCAAAGAGGCCTCGGACCACCTGCAACATCTGGACAGATGTTTCCAAATTTTGAGACACTACAGAATGCGCCTAAACCCGAAGAAGTGCACTTTCGGCGTGTCTTCGGGCCAATTCCTGGGGCACATCGTAAGCAGAAGAGGGATCGAGGCCAATTCGACCCAATTATCTTCAATCGCGAAAATACAGAGGCCTTCGACCGTTAGGGACGTCCAGCGGCTAACCGGAAAGATAGCCGCGCTCAGCCGATTCATCTCCAAAATGTCCGACCGGTGCAAGCCCTTTTTCCAATGCTTAAGGAAAAGCTCGCCGGTCGCTTGAGGGGAAGAGCAGGACAAGGCGTTAGCAGAGCTCAAGCAGTATCTGAGTCACCCACCAATTCTGGCCTCCCCAGCAGAGGGGCAGCGTTTGTATGCATACCTGGCTGTATCTGAGGTAGCGATCCGCGCAGCGCTTTTCATAGAGGAGGATGACAGGTAGAAGCCGGTATTCTATGCGAGCCGCATGCTACTCGATGCGGAAACACGATACAGCATGGCGGAGAAGCTGGTCCTCGCCCTGGTCAACGCAAAAAAGAGGTTAAGGTAGTATTTTGAAGCACACTCGGTCACGGTATACACGGATTACCCCATCCGACAGATCCTTGCCAAGCCCGACCTGTCTGGGCGGTTGACCAAATGGGCCATCGAGCTCGGAACCTATGATATCGAGTATCATCCTCGGGTGGCGAAGAAAGGGCAAGTCGTGGCCGACTTCCTGGTGGAAATCCAATCTTTTGGAGAACCGCACGACCAACAGCAGACACCCCCGATCCATAACCATCTGACCTGGTCCTTGTACACCGACGGATCCTCGAACACCTCAGGGTCCCGCATTGGGATAGTTTTGCAGACCCCAGCGGGTCTCAAGATAGAGAAGGCTTTGATACTTGGCTTTCGGGCCACGAACAACGAGACAGAGTACGAAGCACTCCTCCAAGGCCTCGAACTGGCCCTGCACTTTGGAGTAGAGAGTATCTCGGTGAAGTCCGACTCACAGGTGATCGTGGGACAGGTCAGGGGAGACTTCGAAGTTAAGGAGCCAAGGCTACATAAGTACTTCTCCAAGGTGATGGGGGCGAAAGCTCACTTTAAGACATTCGATATTGAGTAAATACCCAGGGAGATGAACCAGAAAGCCGACGAGCTCGCCAAAAGTGCTTCGTCGGGAGGGACGGACGAGTACACCGAAGTTCTGTTGGAAAAAGAGTACACGACCGACCCCCCAGAGAACCCCGAGCGCTATGTGTTTACTGCCGCCACTGAGGGTGAGTGCTGGATGGGACCTATCACCCAGTACTTGACGTCGGGACGGCTACCGTCAGACCCCCAGGAAGCAAGGTCGATCAGACTAAAGGCCGCCCACTACTCAATGGTAGGGAGCCAACTGTATAGGAGATCGACGATGGGACCAATGTTGAGGTGCATCGGGCCCATGGAGGCGCGGAAGTTGATGGAGGAAATTCACGAGGGAGTCTGTGGCAACCACTCCGTGGGACGGAGCCTCGCCCATAAAGCTCTGACGGCTGGATACTTCTGGCCGTACATGATGACTGAAGCAACCCAGTTCGTCAAAAGTTGCGACAAGTGCCAGAAGTTCGCCCCCCCTCAAACACCAGCCCGCAGAAAAGCTTCATTCGAACATCACCCCTTGGCCCTTCGCGAAATGGGGTCTAGATATTGTCGGAGAACTCCCGAGGAGCCCCGGGGGGAGGCGGTACGTCCTGCTGGCCACCGACTACTTCACCAAATGGGTGGAAGCTGAAGCCTACACCACCGTCAATAAGGCGGACACCATTAACTTTATATGGAAAAATATCATTTGTCGGTACGGAATTCCGAGAGAACTACACGCTGACCATGGCACCCAGTTCCAAAATACTAAGATCAAGGAACTGTGCGACCTGTACGACATAAAGCTCAGTTTCTCATTCGTAAGCTACCCTCAGGGAAACGGCCAGGCCGAGGCGACGAACAAGGCTATCTTCGGAAACATCAAGAAGAACTTGCAAGAAGCCAAAAGAAAGTGGTTGGAAGAGTTGCCAGCCGTCGTGTGGGCCCACCGAACCACAGAGCGTAGATCGACGGGAAGGACTCCCTTCGCCATGGTCTACGGGTCAGAGGCCGTAATTCTGACTGAAATTAGCCTCCCGACCCTTCGCTCAGAAGTGGTGAAAAACACCCCGTTAAACGAACAGCAGCTCGGTCACAACACAGACCTCCTCAAGGAGACGAGGAACGTAGCCCTAATCCACTTAGTCTCCTACCATCAGCGAGCCAGATCCTATTACGCGAAGAAAGTCAACGCTCGCAGGTTTTACATCGGCGACTGGGTCTTAAAGGTCAAAACCGGGAATTCCTCCGAGTTGGATCCTAACTGGGTCGGACCCTACGAGGTAATCAAGCCATTAGACAACGGCGTATACATCCTAAAAGAACTCAAGTCGGGGAAGACTCTACCCAACATATGGAATGCCCAACACTTGAAAAAATACTATGTGTAAACCATGTATAAAAAATTTCGTAATGAGCAGACCTGTTTTGGGATGGGTCAAGCTGTTCGCCATGATAATTTGCTAAACTAATACATTATACACAAGGGTTTGGCCAAAGATAAACCAGACCCCTCCTTCCTCGTTTACCTAATAACCATACTGTGGGTGTCACGTCGCGCAATAGAATACTTGCCGGCAACCCGAGATTACGTACGGAAATGGGCGAGCTGTGCAATAAAATACTTGCCAGTAGACCTCACCTAAATATCGTACTATGGGCATCAAGTCGTGCAATAAAATGCTTGCAGACGGCCCAAGAAAAATGTATGAAGAGGAACAAGCTGAGCAATAAAATTCTTGCCAGCAGACCTCACCTAAATATCGTACTATGGGTATCGCGTCGCGCAATAGAAATGCTAGCTGACGACCCAAGAAGACGTACGAACTCTCTAAACAAATTTCTTGAGTAAGGAAAATCCTGAAGGATCGACGAACGAAACAACCAGGGTCTACCCACTGGAGGAAGACCCCTCAGGGTCTACCCACTGGAGGAAGACCCCTCTGGGTCTACCAATTGGAGGAAGACCCTTCTGGGTCTACCCTTTAGAGGAAGACCCCTCTAGGTCTACCCATTAGAGGAAGACCCTTCTGGGTCTACCCATTGGAGGAAGACCCTTCTAGGTCTACCCTTTGGAGGAAGACCCCTCTGGGTCTGCCTGTTGGAAGCAGACCCGCGGAGTCTGCCCGTTGGAAGCAGACCCGCGGAGTCTGCCCATTGGAAGCAGACCTGCAGAGTCTGCCCGTTGGAGGAAGATCCCACTGGGTCTGAAAGCTGGAAGCAGACCCGTATCAGTGACACAACATAAATAACAATCATGCACGATCTCATTAACACAATTTAAAAAATCAAAATCAGATTCTGATATTAACATTTATACCACAGCGTACGAACTATCTATTGGTAGGCTTCGGGCGAAGGCATAGAGACACGTCGGAGCGGTAGTGCCCCATCCGCTCCCGGTACGAGCCAAGCCCGGGCCTCTTCCCCTGCAACGATGGGTCTAAGCAGGAATCAACCAATCCTTGTAGTTGGCTCCTAGCACGATTCCACTTGGGGTCGGAGAAGTCCAGCCACACGCGCGGGTCAAATCCTGTCAAGACAAGTCATAACAGCGATTACGCATCTTCAGCGCTGGAATAGCCGGAGCTTACATCCCGATTCCTGGAGTTAGTCTTATCAATCATAGCACGAAGAGATCTTACTAACAACTCCAAATCATATACGATTGGGCCAGACCCGGAGGTCGGCCGAACTGCCGACATGGGAATGGCATCGTATATGATACCCGACCCTGACCACGAATGCAGGCAACAGGAAACAAACAAAAAATGGGGAGTAAATATAAGAGGAATATGTTGTTTTCATTACTAAAATAGATGCTTACAAAGAACGCTGACTGTGCACTATACAATTCCTACTTCTACATATATACAAAGGAGCGGGAACCCTCATTTACCTCCGCCAGAGGGAGGAATGCCAGCTTCGATATTTGGATCGGCTACGGCACGAGGTGGCATCTCAGGCTCAGACTCATCGCTGGAGAGAGTAACGGTGCCCGGTTCTCCCCCCGGCGATGCACCGAGGCCGGCAGGAGCCTCGGGTCGGCTCGTGGTCGGCTCAGTCGGGCTCGCGACAGGTACCAGCTCTTTGCTGATGGCAGCGGACGTGGAGGGCACGCCTTTCTCTTCGTCAAGCATCTTCAACACATCAGCGTGGTATACGATGTTGATTTCATCCCCCAGCTGCTGCATGTAATACCCAACAGAGTAGTGGTCCCTCTCGACCCCCTTCTGCTCGTCGAATTGGTCTGGTGTTACCACTTTTGGGTGGCCCTCGAATTCTCGGTTCTCCCAGCCAGACCTATAACTCTCGGTAGAAAGGACATCCACCTGCCCCTGGTACCTCACCTTCAGCTTGTCAGCATCCGCCAGCCTGTCCTTCAGTGCCATCAGCCTGAGCTCCGCCTGACGCTGTGACAAATTAGCCAAAAGGTTGTTAATATTGGCTAGCTCTTCGCGGCGCAAACAGGTCAGCTCAACATAAGCTCTCCGTAACTCATGATGCTCCAAATGCATGCAACTAATTACCTCGTTAGACCGATCGAGCCTACGCCGTAGAGAATGTGCCTCCAGCTTCGCTTGCGCCTCTGCCTTCCTCGCCTCCTTAGCGTCGTCAATGGTGCTGTCTCGGGCTACGACGGCAAGCCCCATGTCGGCTATGGCACTCAGCCGCTCCTGCTCCTTGAGCTTGGCCTCGGCCTGAGCCAGACCCGTGAGCTCAGCCCGAGCACGGAGACCCGGGACCTCTGCTTCGAGAGATTTTAGCTTCTCCTCCGCCTCAGCCAATTTGCCGGCCAGCTCTTCGCGACCGGCTCTCTCGGCACTCAACGCGTGGGCCACTACAGTACTGACCCGGGCCTCCTCCAAGCTCCTAAATAAGTCGAAGTCGGCCCTCAGCGCGTAAAGGGCAACCTCGCTCTGCTCTGCCGCCGCTGCCTTCACGCCCAGCTGCCTCGTCAGCTCTGCTACATGAGAGGAGTAGAAAGACTGGACAACGGCTAGTCAGTGGCCATCGAACATACCATGGCTGAGAAAGGAAGGGTCAGACCGGTCATACCTGTGCGAGGCTGCGGCTGCAGATATAGCTGACATTCTCCAGAGAGAGTGCTTCCAGCTCAGGCTCTATTGTTGGACCCCCACCCTGGGCATTCTTCATGTCTGAGGAATGCGGCTCCTCCCCATCGGTTATGAGGATACCCTCTCCGGCTTCCGAAGACACTCCAGCAGCATTTCCCGACGCTCCTGAAGTGGGGGGGATCGGGGCAGCCGGGGCAACGACCGGCGGTGCACTCCCAGTAGCGACCGGAACGGACGCATCCTTAGCAGCCGGAGCCTCCGCGACGATTGCCACCTCAGCGACTCCGCTAATCGCCTCCAGGGCAGACCCGCCGGCTTGTAATTTTTCGGTCTTGTCTAGACCAACACGCTCGGACGGACCGCGGCGCGCAGACCTTCTCCTCCTCAGAACAGTCAGGGTGGCTCCATCATCCTCACTATCCGAGGAAGGGACGGTTTTGCCCCTCTTCACCGACGGCCCCTTATCCGCCCCAGATGGATCAGCCTCACGACCCCGTTTTGCAGCAACCGAAGAGGGGGAGGACAAGTGGGACTTCAACCTGGGAGCCCCTCTGCTGAGTTCAGCGATCTCCCCACGGGAGTGGGCAGATCCATACCCCATGCTCGCCTTCGATCCAGAGCCGGTGGTTGGAGAAGCTGCTGCAGTGAGCTCCTCAGGCTGGCCTGAAGACGACCCTCCGCCGTACTTTATCCTGATGGCTGGCACCTCCTGGGTCGCAGGCCCGCCCGTCCCTGGAGGAGGCACTACGGGGATGTCGTCCCCAGACACAAATAGGCCTTCTAACTCATCGTCTGAGTCTGTTTGTTGGGCAATGACTCCCTGCTCCGCGGCCTCGTCCTTAGAGGACACCACCAAGCGCCGACCGGTGGGGACCTTGGGCCGGGCCCGAGAAGCAATCGCGCCCCCCTTAGCAGGGGAGGGCTCCGCCGAAGGGCCGGCATCCGAACCTGCAGAGATAAATGAAAACAAAGTTAGAAGACAGCCCAGACGTGACTAGCACGGCGCTCGCCGAGAAAGTGGACTCACCCCTGATTCTTTTAGGGGCAGCGGCTTCTACGCTACGGAGCCTGTCACACTCCCCAGCCATGAACAGCACAACCTCTTCAAGCTCGAGTCTAGTCGGCGCCACCAGGTCCCGCCAGTTGGTTCGATGCCATGACCTGGCATCCCACCATGGCGACGCGATTTTGCTTGTCCCGGCGGAATCGGTTTAAGGCAGTGGCATCGAGCTTGCCCCTGAGATGTTTGGTGACAGCCCCGGTGTCCAATGGGAAGGGGAGATGCAAAACGGCCCTCGGCATCATGTTCATCATCTGGGGGCTCAGGACGGCCTGAATATGGCGGCAGTCCCCAGCAGACCCAAAGATGACGATGCCCTCCAGCTCCTGGAGCCGACCTGCCGGCAGCCGCAGGTCGAACCTGCCGTCCTCGGCTGTACCTGCAGGAAATCAAGCCTTGTAAGAGAAACGAAATTTGGGTGCAGACCCCGAGAATCGAGGGTGGCCAAACACTTACTCTGTGAGAAAGACGGGGGAATCTGGAAACGCTCCCCGTTCACCCAGGGCGAGCACCACGCCCCTCCAACTGCGTACAGCCTGGAGTGGGAATCCCACTACTTGTCTGACTTCGGCAGACCCCAGAAGATGTGACGTCCCCGGATCGGCTGGAGATAGAAAGTGGGATAGGAGCTCTTCTTGGGGATGGGTGTAAGCTTGTAGGCGTAAAAAACCACCTCGAGGTCGATGTGGATGTTGAGGAGGACTGATAGAGCAGAGAGCCCCATCAGGATCATGACCCCGTTTACATTCAGCTGCATCGGATGGATCCCCGTGAGGCTAAAAAACTGGTGAACAAGAGGGGAAAGGGGGAAACGTAGCCACTCTAGGTGCTTCCTCCCCAGCACAATGGAGTCTTCAGGGGCAAAAAGGTGGAGGTACCAATCGGTAGGCCCCTCAACCCTCTGTAGGGTAACCCCTCCAGGAAAGCAAAGTTGCCTCCTCAGCGCAACCAGCTCAGAATCGGCGATGGGGCGCAGTAGGCTCTGGTTTGAAGCCATTTCAGAAATTGCTGCTCGAGAAATCGAAAATTTTGGAAGAAAAGGAGACTCAAAAACCCTAAATAAGGAGGCGCTAAAGCTTTCGAGAGAAAAGAAATGAGAATGCTTGGAAGCGTTGGTAAAGGGAAAAACGAGTTCAAGCATGCCTTTTATAGAGGGGGAACCCAAGAGTCTCTCCAATACTAAACAAGGGAAGTGGGAACCTTTGAATTTCAAAAATTTTGGGAACCGTGGTACAGCCCAACGAGCGTCAATATCGGTAATCAGCGAGTGATGATGGAAACGGGCCGCGTTCAGCTCCTACATTGGTGGGGAGTGATTTCCCCACTTGATGGTCACCAACCCATCAAATAGGGAAATAGGGGCAGTTGTGGGGCCCATTCTTAAATCGTATGCCGCATGGGCGGTTCGCCAGGTAGTAGAGAATTCGCCAATTGACATGTGTGCAGGAAAACCACTCAGAGGCCATGTGATTCGCACGAGATGCTATAAGGGCCTTCCAGTTGTCGTGGGCCAAGGCTGTACCTACCCGAGACCCTGGATGGGTTCGGCCTTGTCTGACCCTTGTCCCTACAGCCGAGGGTCAGACACCTCAAGGGTCTTCCGCTAGAAGGCCATGTGAGACAACGCGCAGTCTAGACCCAGACAAGGTATTTAATGCGATCCTGGGTAGGTGTGCATACTGGACAAGCCGTCCCAACAGAGCGGCGGATTGTCGATGTCCTCTCACATCGAGCCCATACCGGAAACAGCGGTAGAAAGTAAGTCATGTCAATCAGAGGAGATTACAGCAGTCCAGGCTCGTGATTTCTGGAATAAATCATGATAAAAGAAGGTACTTGATCCTGGGGTTGGGCGCTAATAGTGCCCCGACCTCTGTGATATAAATACAACCTATTTTCCCTTCCGAGGGACATAAGAAAAAAAGAATACAAATATATTGCTCTTTGAATATCCTTGCTACTTCTCCTAGTGGGCAAATATCTGACTTAAGCATCGGAGAGTCTTTGCAGGTGTGGACTCCCACCTCTTCGGCCGAGCTTGAAGTCAGAAGCAACCCAGGATATCGAAGACACGTGGACAGTTGGTAAGAACCGTGTCAACACTTTAGTGTTTCTTAAGCATAAGTATTTCAGGAGGAATAAATTTCCCACTTCGTTTTGGAGATACTCAAGAGGAACATCTTTGAGATCCAACACCTTCAAAAGCTTAGGCTTTCAAGCCAGTTGACCATGAAAGCCACCATGCAAGCCTTAGTCAACCCATTGATGTTAAAAAGGGACATGGAACGAGCACCACAATCTTCAATACTCCCCATGATGTTTTTGGCAGCATCATAGATTATTGATAGGCTGCGAATTCTCCCTGTAATGGTTGATTTATTTCCATCCAAAGTTCGACAGATTGTTCCTTGAAAGAATGAAATCATGTACTAAATCATGTACTTGGCAAAATTTATCATACCTACCTAACAAGCCCTATATTTGAACCAAGTTTCGTTGGATGAGTTCATTCAAGTATTCTTCGGCAACTTGTTCTAATGACTTATTTCTTTTCTCTTTAATGAAACTTTCTACAATCCAGTATTTATATAATCTTACATATGCACTCAAACAATCTTCAGGAAAGATGCGAAAATACAGGAAGCAAAATTTAAGATAATAAGGCAATTTATGATAACTAAGAGAGAGGATTTTTGAAATGTTTGAAAGTTCAAGATTAGTTGTTGA
Organism: Trema orientale; assembly: GCA_002914845.1. Taxonomy (NCBI): domain Eukaryota; kingdom Viridiplantae; phylum Streptophyta; class Magnoliopsida; order Rosales; family Cannabaceae; genus Trema; species Trema orientale. Next base: position 14,540 of record JXTC01000224.1, read on the forward strand.
ATATTTTAGGATATCTTTTTATTATTTGTTTCCTTAGTTAGATAGCCGAAATATCTCTAATGATTTCAGATTTGATTCTTGAGATATTTTAGGAAATTATCTCCTAATTTATTTCAATTTATTTCTGTTGCTATTTTTTAGGCTAAGATTGGTGTTTGTGTTGTGACTGATCAGTCTATAAAAGAAGATTGTAATTAGACCTGAAATACATGAAGTACTGCTATTTTTTGCCTATTGTTTCTCTCCTATTTTGCTCATATGGTATCAGAGCAGAATAGTTGAGGGAGATGTATAAAATGGCACTTACCGGAGTAGTAGGGAGCCACTAAAAGGTTTTATTCGAAACTATCTAGTCAGCACCCACAGTTGCTGCCATAGCTACTTCTAATCTGTCTAACTCTTCAACAATCCTTCAAATTATGTCTCACAAATTTAATGGAAAAAATTTCCTCTAAGTTCAGATGGTAATTCATTGGTGTGGCAAATTAGGTTATATCAATGGCACTAAGCCCAATCCAGACGAAGAAGATTCTACATTTCATACTTAAGATGCTGAAAATTCCATTGTTATGGCTTGGCTAATTAATTCTATGAGTGAGGATATGAGCCGAAATTTTATGTTGTATCCTACTGCAAAAAAGATGTAGGATGCAGTTTGTAGACGATACTCTGATTTGGAAAATTCTTCTCAGATGTGTGATATGAGAGATAGGGCGAGAAATCTGAAAAAAGGAGATTTGAGTGTTACGGAGTATTTCAATACTCTCACAACACTATAGTAAGAATTGGATTTGTTCAGCAATCATAATTTGAAGTGCAAAGAAGATGCTACCATGTACAATTCCATTGTAGATAAGGAGAGAATCTACTATTTTGTCTCTGGCCTGAATAAGGATCGTGATGAAGTTAGAGGCCGAACTCTTGCTCTGAAGTTGTTGCCTCATATTGACGACATATTTGCTGAAGTGAGATGCGGAAAATGTCAGAAACAAAAAATGCTTGGTTGATCAAATGACTATATTGTCACTGATAACTAAGCTATGGCTATGCACAGCCAATATAATTCCAGTAGCAACAGAACTCGGACTAGACAGAAAGGAAGAAATCTCTGATGTGATCATTGTAACAGACCACATCATACCTGTGAGACCTGCTGGAAGCTTCATGGCAAGCCTGCCAATTGGAGGGAGAAGATAAATAAGCACGATGGAAGGGGTCCCCAAGCCAATACAACCGAAACAGATTCCCCAGAGAAGAAGGCCAGCAATGAAACACACCAGATTACTCTAAGCAAGGAACAACTGGAGCAGTTTTACAAACTTTTGACTCCATCATAGCCACATATTCTCTTTTGGACCAATGACATATTTGTTTATCCATTAGGAATAGACTTGCTGAGAATCTTGGGTCTTGGATTATAGATCCTGGGGCTTCTAATCACATTACCAGTAGTGGGAGTTTGTTTTCTTTATATACTCCTAGTTCTTGGCATATAAAAATCAGAACTGCTGATGGTAGTTTCTGAGTTGTAGTAGGGATTGGAACAATTCATATTGCCCCAAATATCACCCTTAACTCTATACTTTATGTCCCTAAATTGGCTTGCAATCTTTTATCTATCAGTAAGATAATAGACAATTTAGATTGTATGGTATTATTGTCACATCATGAGTTTTTATTTCAAGATCATTTGGGGAAGAGGATTGGTAGTGCTAAGGAACATGGAAGGCTCTACTACTTTGAGAGAGACTATTGTGTGATTAAATGAGCTATATTTGCTAGTTGTAATTTTTCTTCTATGACAAAGTATCAGAAAATAATGTTGTGGCATCATAGGTTAGGCCATCTAAATTTTCCTTATTTAAATGTTTATTCCCTGAATTATTTCTCAATAGAGAGCTTACATATTTTCAATGTGAAGTGTGTCAATTAGCTAAGCATCATCGTGCTACTTTTAATCCTCAATCTTATAAATCATCCAAACTTTTTGCCATGATTCATAGTGATATTTGGGGTCCCTATCATGTTTGGAATCAAAGAGGCTTCAAATGGTTTATTACCTTTATTGATGATCACACAAGAATGTGTTAGGTATATTTAATGAAAGAGAAGTTTGATTCAGAACAAATTTTTAAAAATTTTCATGCCATGGGTAGGACCCAATTTCAAGGGAAAATTCAGATTTTGCACACAGATAATGGGAAAGAGTATTTTAACTCAATACTTGAAAACTATCTTTTAAACCATGGCATAATACATCAAAGTTCATGTAATAACAACCCACAACAAAATGGGATTACTGAGAGGAAAAATCGCTATCTGCTCGAGGTTGCCCGATCACTTATGTTTACCACCAATAGAATTCCTAGTCCTCTTTCAATACCAAACTGCACCAAACAAATTTGTGAGTTTCTTTTCCCAAACAAAGCTATTCACTTCTTTACCTCTCAAAGTTTTTGGATGCATTTCCTTTGTTCATGATCAGTCACCAAATAGGTCAAAGCTAGATACTAGATCCTTAAAATATGTCTTTCTTGGCTATTCAGCAACACAAAAGAATTACAAGTGCTATTCACCAGAAAAACAAAAATATTTTGTTTTTATGGATCACCTTTTTTAAAAATTGTCTATTTTATGCTGAAAATTCCCTTCAGGGGGAGAACATACTCAAAGACAATTTTTGGGAACATGGCTTACCTATGCCTTTATTACCAACAACCACAAACAACAACCACAACTGCCTATTTCTAAATCCATCTCTAGCCCAGCCAAATCCATCTTCAGCTCAACTTCCACTAGAAGCTGAAACTGAACCAGCTGCTGAAAATATGATGCCTTCAAATCACAATGATTTGTCGACAGGCAGAAAATCACAATAGCAAAAGGAATTGATTGTTTATTCATGCAAGAAAAATATTCATCGGATAGAAAATTCTATGATTCCTTTGCATGCTCAAGAATTTGAACCAGAACCCAAAATAGGTACAACACCATTTTCTAGTTCTTTGCATGAAATAAAAGATCTTGATCTTCCTATTGCCTTGAGGAAGGGTGTCTAGTCATGCACTCAACATCCTATTTCTCATTATGTCATATATTATTATTACTAGCCTTTTAGTTTTTGAAACCCCACATAACATTGAAGAAGTCGTGAAAATTCAGTATGGAAACAAGTTGTTTTAGAAAAGATGAAAGCTCTAGAAAAGAATATGACATGGGAAATTGTGAAGAAGCTAAAAGGTAAAGTTCTGGTGGGCTACAAATGGGTCTTTATAGTCAAATATAACTCCAATGGCAATGTTGATCGATACAAAGCCAGATTAGTAGCAAAAGGGTTCACACAGATATATGATATTGATTATCAAAAGACCTTTGCTCCTGTCACAAAATTGAACACTGTGCAAATCTTATTGTCTATAGTTGCTAATCGTGACTGGAAATTGAAACAATTAGATGTGAAAAATGCCTTCGTTAATGGTGATTTAGAAGAGAAAGTTTACATAGAACTTCCTCCTAACTTTGACAATTGGAAAGAGTCTGGTAGAGTGTGCAAACTGAAAAAGTCTCTACATGGTTTGAAACAATTACCTCGAGCCTCGTTTCATAAATTCACAAGAGCAGTTTGACAACAAGGTTACAACCGAGCACAGACCGATCATACCTTGTTCTTTAAGCATATGGGAAATAAGCTAGCAATACTCATTGTTTATATTGATGACATCATTTTATTGGAGATGATGAAGATGAGATGATTAAATTAAAGAAAAACCTTGCAAACAAATTTGAATTTAAAGATTTGAGACAATTAAGATATTTTCTGGGAATGGAAGTATTGAGAAGCAAGTATGGTATCTCGGTTTTCCAAAGGAAATATATACTTCACCTATTGGCAGAAACAAGTTTATTGGGAAGCAAACCTGGAAAAATACCAATGGATCCAAGTATCAAATTAGGAAAATGTTCTGGTAGAGCTCTAGTTAAAAAAGGGAGGTATCAACATTTAGTAGGTAGAATTATATATCTTTCTCATATATGACCTGACATTGCATTTACTGTTAGTATTGTTAGTTAATTCATGTGTACACCTTGTGAAGTACATTTGGAAGCTGTCTACCGAATACTAAAGTACTTGAAAGGGACACCAGGAAAAGGATTATTCTTCAAGAAAAATCTTAAAAGAAGCATAGAAGCCTTTATTGATGCAGACTGGGCCGGTGCTGTTGATGATAGAAAATCAACTTTGGGATATTGCACATTTGTTTGGGGGAATTTGATAACTTGGAGGAGTAAGAAGCAATCTGTTATTTCCAGAAGCAGTGCTGAAGCTGAGTTTAGGGCAATAGCTCTAGGAATATGTGAATTGTTATGGTTGAAGATATTGTTGGAAGAGCTCAAGGTGACTAAGGAGGAACCGATGAAGCTTTTTTATGATAATAAGGCAGCTATCAATATTTTACGTAATCCGGTATATCATGACCGAACCAAACATGTTGAGATATACAAACATTTTATTAAGGAGAAGATAAAAAAGGGATTCTTTGTATGTCCTATGTCACTTCATCAGAACAGGTTGCAGATTTGTTGACCAAGAGTCTCTCAAGGCCTATCTTTGAAAAATTGGTTGGCAAGCTAAGTATGATGAATTTGTTTAGTCTAGCTTGAAGGGGAGTATTAAATATTTTATGATATCTTTTTATTATTTGTTTCCTTAGTTAGATAGCCAAAATATCTATAATGATTTCAGATTTGATTCTTGAGATACTTTAGGAAATTATCTCCTAATTTATTTCAATTTATTTCTGTATATTTCTGTTGCTATTTTTTAGGCTGAGATTGGTGTTTGTATTGTGACTGATCAGTCTATAAAAGAAGATTGTAATCAGACCCGAAATATATGAAGTATTGATATTTTTTGCCTACCATTTCTCTCCTATTTTGTCCATAATTTCCAACTCTGAACAAAGAGCATCATACATCCTTTCCCATTCAGATGCAACCTTCTCCTTAAGGGACAACAAACTACCTACTATTGCAATTACAATTAGCAAGCCTTTGTATTTCCTAATAATTTCAAGAGATAATTCTTCCAACTCCTTTGGACAATGGCCATCAAACTAGTACCAGAATGCCTTCTTGCAAAACAGTTCCCAAGCCATTTCTTGAGACCAAGGTTGTAGCTTTATGACAGGATCACATAATGTCGTTTTACAATAAGTTACAGCTGTATCATTTTGCATTGTGATAATTATTCTACTAGCTTTGTGATTTCTAGGCAAAGCATGTCTCATGATTCACCAAAAATCTGTTTGCCAAATATCATCAAACACAAACAAGTATCTCTTTGTTAACAAATACTGACGCATAGGATTGATTAGATGTTCGACGATGTTAACTTCACCTGCAATATGTCGAGCCATTAAGCAGATTTGTTGTCTCATGATTCTTAGTAGCTTCTCTAGATTGTACGAATGACACGGTTATCTAGGCATAACAATCAAAGTGACCTTTCACCACTTCGACATCGTATACTTTTTTAACAAGAGTTGTCTTACCAATGCCTCCTATGCCTATAAATGAAATCACTATTGAGTTGACGGTCTTTCAACCAAATGTCTTATCAGTTCATCCCGAGTGAAATTTACATCAAGAAACTCATCCTCCTCAACAAATAAGGAGCTAAACCATGGATCGTGGTTTCCAATACTCGTGACACTACTTTTGCTACTTGATTCTATTTGATTCTTCTTCCAAGGAATTGAAGCCATATCTTTCACCTCTATCTTTGATCTCGCGTAAAAAAGCTTTGATGCTTTTTATCTCAAAAGTTATGTTATGACGCGGCTTTAAAGCTTTGAACCAATAACCTGGTTTTTGGAACAAAAGATGAATCCACCCTGGTAATGATATTGTGCCATATGAAGAAGGTATTCATCTATGACATATTCTATGTGATAAGCCTCTTCCCTTACTTATTTCACCCATGTTTTCATGCCTTCCCTCGTGTAACCCTTTTCCGACTTTTCTTCTGCATCCTTGGGAAAATATTCAATGCTCTCTAATTTATCCTTTAGACTCTTCACTTGTCTATAGACACCCTTGAGTAAATTTGCTTCTTTGATTAATAGCTCAAGCAACATATCGATTACCGGAGTCATCACAGTTACGATTTTTGCCATTTATCCTCTCTTTTTTCTCAAAGAAAGATGACCATAGAGCAAACAAAAGTAACTATTTTTTTCTCACAAGAAAAGTTTTTGAATACTAAAAGTTATGACCTGCCAATGTACCATTCAATAATGTATTAGAGTAGATGTGCTATCACATCTTTTTTTCTTCCTTTGATATACAGACAAGATAGTCAACTATGACTTACTACCTAAATTAAATGTTTTTTCTTTCTTTATTGACTTTCTTTTCTACTGGACTTCTGTGACTTCCATGTTAGCCGAGTGAGTGTGTATTATTTAATGCCATGTTAAAAGACGTACAAATAAAATCTATGTTCTTGGACCACATTAAATCACTGACTTCAAAGTCGTAGCTTATTTTGTACAAAATTGCCCATTACGATGACTTAATATAAGACTAATTTTCTAATTAATTAACTGCCGAACAAGTGGCCTAGTGGTAATGTGTTTATCCTAGGAGCTTAAGGTCATGGGTTTGAGTGTTAGATGGTTCCTTCGAGAGTCTTAAATGTAAAGGCTTGTTTCCTGCTAGCTCGATGAAGAGTGCCCCAAACTTATTTTGCTAGGGTGCCATTCCCTCTAGTTATTCGGTGTGGTTCCAGTGACGCATCCCATCTTGTTGTTCGGTGTCATTCCTACTAGTTGTTCGGCGCGGTTCAAGTGATGCATCCTATCCTAGTTGTTCGGTACAGTTCAAGTGACACACTTCATCCCTCAGTGGAGGCGATCCGCCATTTAGGGTCCTTAACGAACATTTCTGGGTAGGGTTAGAGCTCTTTTAGTAATGCCTAAGGAAGCTAGCCACATTGGTCACCCTCTCCTCCTCTTTTCCTTTAGCAAAAAAAAAAAAAAAAAGTTCCCAAGTAATTAGTCAGATATCTTCTTGAATCATTATTCCAAGTCATTTATGTGAATATATGATCTTGAATGAGTTCAACAGAAATACCAGATCAAAATCCAATTACTCACTTCAAGGTGTTAGTGAAAAAGAATAAATATTTATTTTGGGATAATGATCAAATGGCTAATATTACAAACACACTTTTTTTCTTTTGATAATAATATTGCTGCAAAAATGTCATAAGGACAAACAGAAACTTAATATTAAGTCATTAACTAGATCGACTTTTTGTCTGTTGAAAACTACATCAAGACTTGAAGACTATAGTCCACTTTGAAAAATGTTAGAAACAGAAATCTAAATGAAAAGAAAGATTTGGTTTAGTTAGTCCACTTAATATTCTCCACATAGTACATAATAACACGAACTTAGTAATTTTCAGTAGCATGAATGATCTGTTGCTGTGTTCATATAGGAATTAAAGCATGAAACTTGACTAGGAATATTGATTTGAGAAAATGACTCCAGCTTTCTAACCCATCAAGTTTGAAAAAAATCAAAAGAAAATGGTACGATGTTGGTGAGGATGTGTGTACACGACATGACCAGAAAGAGATTCGAAGGAACTAATTACTACAGATCAAGATCTAAGAGACACAAACCTATCACGGTTTTTTGATGGGAATGGATGACAATGTCAAAGATTTTGATGAAGACAATATTAAGACAAATCTAATCTAATAACTATAAAAATATCACATACTTGGAAAAGACCGCTTAAGCTTGCTCAAAAGGGAGCTTTACCAATTCTAAAATCAGTCTCAACCCATGGCATGCCACAAACACTACATTTCTAATACCGATAATAGCATATGTAGTCAAACATACAAGGAACCAAAAGAACAAAAAAGAAAAAGATTAGAAAAAACTATAAATTGCTAGGGATAGAACATAACTGCAAAATATAGTATTCCAGCAAAAGAAAAATCTATGTAATATAGTACATAATAATTGCACTAAAATACAGTAGGTAAAAAAAAAAAAGAAAAGAAGTAAATCTCTCAAGACAATCCATTAAGCATATTGAAAATTAATCACAATAAACATAACTCAAAAGTCTCCTCCAAATAAATAAATATAAAAAGGTAACAAATAAAATCTCAAAGTTAACCAAAAGCAGATAATGAATAGCTTTGCTTTTTGAGGGTTGATCTGTGTATGTATGTCACATCCCCCGATTCCACACATGTACGTAAGGATATTTGTATAAATATTTAATGAGATCCGGAGACGTTACTCAACTTAGAGCTGATAAAATAGTGGAAAATTAAAACTTTTAAAATTTCCTACAAATAACAGTAAAATTCCATTCATCATTATACATATAGTTAAACATATATATACATATATACATACAGAGTGGACCTCTCATATAGTCACTCATAATATATATAGACGAAATAGATTCAAAATTCTCTCTCAGAGAACCACGGCGTCAAAATGCTTATATACATAAGCAGTGGTCAGAAAGTCAGCGCTCCTCCTCTAACTCATATAGCATCAGTACCCTCTGCAATGTAAGAATATTTGTGAGTATAACACTCAGTAAGTAGTGTATGCAAATACAGAGTACACATGACAGAGGACAGATAATTATATGATTAGGATCCTTGTGTATATTGTATTGCCTGACAAGACCGTGAATTGCTTACTGAGCCACTCAGAGAATGTATAACATATCATGAGCTATATGGAGGTCTCGAGCTCTAGAAAATCCTCTTTGTGTATAACAGAGGTCCACCCCATACCACTGTTAGAGTGTTCCCGAAGGAACCATAATGTCCTCGAAAGGACTAATGCATTCCCAAAGGAACCAGAGTGTCCCCGAAGAACCATATCACATATTTAGGCCCTGGCCTACCACACCTTATTCACCAATACTCGTCAGACAATATAAATACACTACGTGTTCATGTCTAATGCAAAGCTGAATGATAAATATGTATGTACGCATATCCACAGATTCTATATCCACAAATTTCACAAATTCACAGAAACTGAGAATTTCTTACATTACAGGTGTGACGTTACTTACCTCGAGTCCAAGCTTTTATATATTTTTCTGTGAAATGCTCTTTACTCTTGGTACAGTTGACGTGCCCTATTATTTCAAATGATTTCATTATGCATGTGATGCTACAAAATTTGTTTTAGATTTTGCTTAAAAAAATGACTACTTTCCAATGTGTTTCTAACTAAGAGAATACAAAACACCAAGTAATTAATCACACAATACAATTTCAATACACCAACTGAAACTACAGAGAAAATCAACCTACGAAAAGAAATAGATTTGACCAAGAGTTTCATACAACCATTATCATATTCACAGTTTTATATAAACAATAACTGCAAAAGGATTAGTAAAATCTATTGAAACATAAAGTCCAAGAGAGCATCAATTATTATAATAACTAACAAATATTATATTTTCTTGACACATCAATCATTCATGATCTATACAAGTATATGAAAAACCAGTAAGGAGGTTAACTAGACTCATCAGATTTTTATCAACTATGCACATAAGGCTAATCCGGTTCTACTTAAACAAAGACGTAAAATAAAAATCAAGCTAAATCCACGACTAACATATATAGATGCCTCTCTATTACTCTTAATTCTATTTTCTACGTCTAATTCATGTATAAGTTTATATACCTAACAATATGATAATATTTAAATAGGAAAATTTCACTCTTTTCTTTCCTTTTTTTTTTTTTTGAAGAGAAAAAAAAATGAAATATATGTATATTGGTTTTATGTAAACTATCACTACAAGCACGAGCCATGAGTCTTCTCAAAAGAAAAATACCATGATAATAATTAATTAAAATAAACAGAAGAGCTTTTCATATTTAAAAGTATATATATAACTAGGTCCTATAATCTACTATCCAAAAGAATACTCCAAACTTTCTTCAAGTGCACAAATTTACAAAGCAAAATTACGAACCTAAATATTTCTTTAATGGCTCACCTGAACCGACGTGTTTCTACATAAACAAATGATATATATAAATTCTATTTATTAAAAAAACCTTCTCAAATTCGCTTCAGACAACATCACATAGGCAAAGTAATCAAAGTCAACTATCAAGAATCAATCTAAGCTATAAATAAGATAACGATTGTTAATTTAATCTATTGAGAGATATTATTAAACTTTGCACGTATGGCTGAAACATATTCATATGTATGTATAAATGATATATGTCAAAGTGCCCACCAACTAAGTACACATACTTTATAGAATAAAGAAAGACTATCTGTTAGTGCTTAATCTTATAAAAGGAAATATAGTTGAACCGACTTTTTTGTGATTAGAAAAAGACTTATGTGCTAGCAAGGGATATATCAGGGATGACAATCAAGGATGACAAGAAGATGAAAAACTTTAGCTGGCGGTGAAAAGAAGGATCCGACTAAAACAAATAGAGTCAGAAAATATATAATGATCTGTAGGGTTGACCTAATTAAAGTCGGCTACCAATTCTCTTTTCTTTTTTCTTTTTTAATTTTTTTTTAAAATCATGCCTTTTTAATAAAAAAAAAAATCAAATAATCAAGTTAGGATAATTGACATATTACACGTTATACTTGTACCAATGAGCTTATTTTGGGTATTTCACTGTAAAAATTATTAAAAGAATAAAAGTTAACAAAAATAATAAATATTCAAGTACTCGAAATTATACGCACATAAATGCCTAATATATATAAAAGAAAATATTATGCAATCGTATTATTATTGGCTCTTTAATTATGTGAGAAACTGGGTGTCGTTTAGAAGTTTAGGATATCATAATATAGTCATGCATCTCGTTGATCATCAACAAAATCTAAAACATTAAAATTTAGTTATACAACATTGGTATTATTCAACACAAGAGATCATAAATATAGTGAATGCATTATTTACCTGTCAATATTCCATTTAAATATGCTTTCGTAGAAATCATATGTAAATATGCATCTCTTTCATCTCTGAACCATAGTAGGCTACAACCTACACAGTACTTGCCAAACTTTCCATTGTTGTTGACCTTTGTCTGGTTTCATAGCAAGCACACAAATTCCCTTGTCATGTCGAAAACTTCTATTAGTTTGAGGTTTTACAGGTGCTGTTAAGGCAGAGGTTGTTTTCAGCATAGCTCTTCAAGAAGGGGCAACGTTCCTGATGTTATCTTCACCTCCTCCAATCATTCCAACTTGTTTAAGTGAAGTAGCTTGAGTTTCTATAAACTGCCTTCCTCTATCAAAAGATACTTTAGATTTGGGAAGCTTCTAAAGCAATTTTATATTTTATCATTTATTTCTAGATCAAAAAAATTATAACTGTTAGTACTCATTTATTCTTTTTACAGAAAATCTGTTACAAAAGTACATAATTCAAATGGTTCCTCCAAATAATCAAAAGGTTACAAACAAAACCATGAAGTAAAAAAGAAAATATTGAACAATAAAAGTTAGAACAATTAATAACTACTTCCAAGATTGATTTGAGAACAAACTCACGCGTAGCTGGTTAGGAAAACCTGAGATATTAAAAGCCAATTATAAAACATTATTTTTGTACAATGCAAAGAGAAATTATAAGGTTTGAAAAAAAAAGAAAAAGAAGAATAAATTAGAAGTGTAAGTGTTTTACCTATCAACATTCCAATTATATGCACTCTGGTAGAAATCATAAGCATCTCCTTCACCTGTGAACCACGCAGCGTATGGTACATGCCTAACTGTCCATTGTTGTCGACCTGTATCTGGTTGTAAATCAGTAACAAACTCGCCTGGCATATCAGAAATCTCAATGAGTTTGAGGCTTCTCAAGTGCTGCAAACCAGTTGCTGTCTTCAGCAGTGGACAAGTCCCAATGCAGAGCACTTCAAGAAGAGGCAATGCTCCTAACTTCACTTTCATAATCTCTAATCTGTCCAACTTATTTATCTGAAGTAGCTTGAGTTTCGGAAAACTACATTTCTCAAAGTGTAGTTCTTCCCTTTCGTACGTATTCTCAAGCCAAAAATGCTCCAAATTTGGCAAGCCTCCAAGGATTTTCAAAGGATTGTCGACTAATCTTGTATCATTCAATCCAAACGTCGATAAATTCTGAAGCTTCGAAATCCAGCTTGGAAAACTAAGTAACCGTCCGCTTCTCAATACTATATGGTACAACAAAGAAGGTGGAGACAAAATGGATTGCAGATCAAGAATCTCATCTGTACTACTCGATATTAAAACTAGTCGCTCGAGGTGGTTCATCTTTTGGATCGACACACTGAGAGCCCTTGCATTTTCTGCCGTCAAGTTAGAAATTGACAACCACCTCAACTGCCGTAAATTATCTAGCTCTTTGATAAGACTAACCCCACCACAACTTGAATCTACAACACACAGCACATGTAAGTTATTCAAACATCCAATACCCTTTTTAGCTCTCAATCCATGAACAGCATCCAAATTTAATCCCATCGTGCGATCATGGTATATTCCCATAAGAAGTCGTAGATTTCGAAGCTTATTAATCTCGATTGGTAGCTCCAATATTGGGCTATAGAAAAGATCCAATATTTGTAGATTCTGGAGATTGCCTATAGACTTTGGGAGCTTCTTAACTTTCGTGTTTCTTAAACATAAGTACTTTAAATGGAACAAATTTCCCACTTCTTTTGGGAGATACTCGAGAGGAACATCTGTGAAATCTAACACTTTCAGAAGCTGAAATTTCTTAAACTTTTCAAACCATGTAAGCATGAAAGCCTTAGTGAGCCCGTCAACATTAAAAAGAAATATAGAACGAGCACCATAGTCTTCAATTGTCTCCATAGCATTTTTGTTACTCGTGTGGATTGATAGGCGACGACTTTTGCCACTAATCATCGACTTATTTTCATCCAAAATCTGACAAAAACCCAATTCATTTGCCCTTGACAAGATGACATCGTGTACTAAGTCATGAACTCGACACAACTTATCTGAATAACCTAACAAGCCCCATACTTGAACCAAGTTTCGTTGGATGAGTTCATTTAAGTACTCTTCTGCAACTTGTTCTAGGGTTTTACCTCTCTTTTCTTTGACAAAACCTTCGCCAATCCAATATCTATACAATCTTACATCTGCAATAAAACGATCCTCAGGAAAGATGGCAAAATACAAGAAACATGATTTGAGATAATAGGGTAAGTTATTATAGCTAAGAGAAAGGATTTTTGAAATATTTGAAAGGTGGGGATTAGTTTCCAACTCGGAACAAAGAGCATCGTGCATCTTTTTCCATTCAAACGCACTCTTCTCCTTAAGGGACAACAAACCAGCAACTGTTGCAATTACAAGCGGCAAACCTTGGCATTTTTTAACAATTTGCATAGATAATTCTTCCAACTCTTTAGGACAAGTTCTCTCAAACTCATACTTAAATGCCTTCTTGCAAAAAAGTTCCCAAGCCATTTCTTGAGACCAAGGTTGTAGTTTTATGACAAGATCACTTGATGTCTCTTTACAAGAATCTGCAATTGTATCATTTCGTGTCGTGATGATTATTCTACTACCTTTGTCATTAATAGGCAAAGCATGTTTCATAACACACCAAAAATCGGTTTGCCAAACATCATCAAACACAACCAAGTATCTTTTTGTTTGCAAATGCTGACGTAGAGGATTGATTAGATATTCGATGATGTCGACTTCACCTGCAACACGTTCAATAGTTGAGCTAATTTGCTGTGCCAAGATTCTGAGAAGTTTTTCTATATTGTATGATTGAGACACAGTTATCCAAGCGCAACAATCGAAGTGTCCTTTCACTACTTCAACATCATAAACTTTTTTAACAAGAGTTGTCTTACCAATTCCACCTGTGCCTACAAATGAAATCATCATTCGGGCCAACGCTCCTTCAACCAAACATGCTATAAGTTTGTCGCTAGGGAAATTAACGTCAAGAAATTCATTATCCGTAACAAATAAAGAGTTCAACCTCGGATCATGGTATTCAATACTCGTGACACTACTTTTGCTACTTGATCCTTCTTCCAAGGAATTGAAGCCATATCTTTCTCCTCTATCCTTGATCTCACGTAAAGACGCTTTGATGTTTTTGATCTCAAAAATTATGTTTTGATGTGGTTTCAAAGCTTTGAACAATTGACCTGTTGATGTAGAACAATTGTGAGAATTTAGAAGAGATAAGAGAAAGAATAGAAAGAGAGACATTTAAGAAGAAGAGGAGAAGAATTTTAGAGAAAAGAGAAGAACTTTAGAGAGAGAGAGCAAGAATATTGGATCGGTAATTTCTGAATAATTTATATATTATTAATCAAGTCTTCAAAATAATGAAAATAGAAGAATTTATTTATAGAGAAACTCTTAGACAAAACTAGGAAACTAACATTTTCTAGAAACAAAGACAAAAGGAAAACATGAAACTAGTTACTTAAAACTAAATAAGACATAATAATCAAATAAAACATAATTAGATAATCCTAAAATAATTTAATTAACAATAATATTATAGATTCCTAATTTATTGTATTTGTATTCCTCATCATTTTTCTAGGGTTTGATAAATCGATTCTTGTGAGTTAAAACTTTAATAAACCATGAGGAAGTCATCTAAAGCGTAGAAAAATCTTCAATTTGAAAGCTTGATTCTTGACGAAGAGGTAGAATCAATCTCAAGACTTAGCACACATTCCACTTTACTGACAACAAAAATGTTGAGAACATGGAATATTGTGGAGCATCCTGCATTGCAAATAATTCAGTCGCATGGAATGCATATGGTGGCATGTGATCAAGAAAAGGTGTGTTAGTGGCATACAACGTTAGTGGGCTATAGTTGGGGCAAATTTCTGGACGAGAGAAAATAAGCGTAAAAGGATTATGATCACAGTGTGGTAGATGCGGATTACAACGATGAAGTGGACAAGAAGCATAAGGTTGTAAAATAACAGATGGTGGCAGAGATAGTGTAGCAAGAGGAGCTTTGAGAAAATATTGGGTACAAACCATGGAAGAAATATAGGGAAGTGAAGTGATTGGTGGTGTGGTTAGACTTATTTTAAAAGCAGGTAGAGAATCGGGAATTAGGGGTACATGTGGAGGGAGAGGGGGCCATACTTGTGGATGATGTCAGCACACACTCAATTTATTTTGTCGCAAGTTGCATCGAACTTGAGGATTGGTTTAACTAAGTAAGCCAATTGGTTAACTCGAATACAATTGAAAAATACAAATTTTGAGAAAACATTTTACTTTAATAATTATTTATTAAAAGTGTCATTTGTCTAAAATTACTTTAGAAAAGTGATATTTTTCTAAACGATCCAGAATTTTTTAACAAATTCGGCCATCCAGGATTTTTCAATTTTTGGAACTATGGGCTTAGAAGTTTTGTAAGAAGCCCAAAAAAAGAAAGTGAGAATATACGTAACTTTTTGGCAATATACTCAAGCGACAAATTAGTGATTGCCACACGGTATGTCAATCAAGGCCGGCTCCAAAGGTAGGCCACTAAGGCCATTGCCCAGGGCCCCTTGAGAGGTAAAGCCCACTAGGAAAGGAAAAATTAACATAAGAAGGCCTCGTTTGGCAGCTTAACTATTAAGGTTTTTTTTTTTTTTTAAAAAAAAAATGGGCCATATACAGCACTCATAATTATTTTTAAGACTACATCACTCCCACATATTATATTTTGTCGGCGCTAATCTTAAAAAAACAAAAACCAAAATATATGCATAAAACATTCAGCCCATACTTCAAGCCCAAAAAAAAAAAAAAAAAAACTTACACACATACAACACTCACAAAAGAGGAAACAACTAGGTTGGGAAAGTTTCAAAAGAGTTTTTCTTTTCTCTTGTTTGGACATAGGTTAAACAACATAAGATTGCCTAGTATGGGGTGAGTTTGCATAGGATAGGAATATACCTATGTGACTTGTGCGATCTTGTTGTGAGAATTACCAAGCTTAATAAATCTAATCAATTTATTTTAGGAATAACGTATTATCTTGTTAGATATTTTCACTTTTGTCTTCGAAAAGAGTTTGTGAATACAATTGAATTCCCGGTTATTAGCTCTAAATGGATGATTAAACAGTGAGGAAAACTAGTAATTGGAGGAGTTAGAGGGTAGACTGTATCCATAGGATTTTTATCATTGTTATTAAAACTATTTTTGGTTGCTTAGTTTTGATTTCTATTATTGTCTTTTACTTTGAATTTATATTTTGATTATTGCTCAAAACAACCATTTATTGTCATTTGGATAAATTGACAACTAATTTTGTTAGTAGTTAGCAGTTGTGAATCGTGTGCTCCTCATGGGATCGATACTCTCTTACTATTTATATTACTTGTTGCGACTTGTATACTTGTGGTTGTGTGTTAGAAATAACCCAACAAGTTTTTGGCGCTGTTGCCAGGGAGTACAGTGATTTACTACTTGTTAATACTAATATCTATTAGTTTTGATTTAATTCAAATCTTTTTGTTCTTGTTGTGGTTCTCAGGTATTATTTTTACTATAATATGCACAAGGAGTGCAGAATTCATACCATTCAATTATAAGATTGAGCATACTTTGAGGAGAATTCGAAGACAGAGGAATCAAGGTATCAACCCTTAAGTAGCGATTGGAGACCAAGACAATGCTAGACTGTCGAGGAACTTTGACGTTCTTGTTATTGGTGGGTTTGGTCATAGTACTCGAAAGCCGGCTATAAACGCTAGCAACTTTGAGTTGAAACCGGCAATCATTCAGATGGTGCAAGCTATGTGCCAATTTAGTGGTTTGCCTAGTGATGATCTTAACCAATACATTATGAATTTTCTAGAGATATGCGACACTTTTAAGTACAACGGAATTAGTGAGGATGCCATTCGCTTGAGGTTGTTCCCATTCTCCTTGAGGGAGAAGACTAAGGGTTGGGTAAATGCCTTACCTTCGAGATCAATGACCACTTGGGATGACTTAGCTCAGAAATTTTTTACCAAGTTCTTCCCTTCGGCTAAAACCGCTAAGTTAAGGAATGCCATCACGTCCTTGTGCAATTTGACAATGAATCCTTGTACGAGGCTTGGGAGCATTATAAGGAGTTGATGAGGAAGTGTCCACACTTGTTCAAACATTCTATAATGAGTTGATGGGTTATTTGAGGACTATTATAGATACGACAGCCAGTGGTGCATTGATGGGTAAATCAACAGATGATGCTTATGAGTTATTGGAGGAAATGGCAGCAAACAACTACTAATGACCTTTTGAGTGTATCAATCCAAGGAGAGCCGTAAGTGTCAATGAGTTAAAAGTTATTTATTTATTGGTAACTCAAGTTAATGTATTGACAAAGAACTTGGAGTCAATAACCAAGAAGCTCGATTCTATGGCAGTCCATGGAGTTCATACAATGCAAAGCTCAGCTAGAGCTTGTAAGCAATGTGGTGACAACTACTTGAGCTCTTATTGCCTTTTGAACACGGAGTCAACTCACTTGTGGGAAACTACAACTAGCAGCAACACAACAATCCCTACTTCGACTCTTACAATCCGGGATAGAGAAATCATCCAAATTTCTCTTAGAGTAGTCAGAATCAACAAGGGCAGAACCCAAACATAAGATCGATACAAAATCAGGGGTTTCTGATTTAAGAGCAACCACCGCAAGAGTAGAGGCCATTTATGGAAGAGATACTCATACAATACATCGCCAAGAATGAAGCCACCTTTCAAAATCAAGCGGCCACCATGAGATCTTTTGAGACACAACTTGGCTAATTAGCCAATGCTATGACCAACTGGCCTCAAGGAGCACTACCTAGCAACACTAAAGTAAATCCAAGAAATGAGAGCAAGGAGCATTATAATGCTATCACATTAAGAAGTGAGAAAGAGTTATTAAAGATTATTGAGAAGCCTACTTCACCATCTAAGCCAATGATTGAAGAAGTTTTTAAGGAAGAGCGAGCTAAAGAAAATGATAGAGAGAAGCCAATTGAAAAAGTGAGCGTTAGGAGTCCTTCAACATCATTATCCAAGCCACGTCCTTACAATCCACCATTACCGTTCCCTCAATGCTTTCAAAAGAAGAAGCTGGACCAACAATTCTCATAGTTCTTAGAAGCATTTAAGTAATTATACATCAATATTCCCTTTGCTGAGGCATTTGAGCAAATGTCCAGTTATGTCAAGTTCATGAAGGAGATCCTTTCCAAGAAAAGGAGATTGGAGGAATATGAGACTGTCGCTCTCACAGAGGAGTGTAGTGCCATTCTTCTAAACAAGCTTCCTTCTAAGCTTGAGGATCTGAGGAGCTTCAACATTCGTTACACTATTGGTGATCATTTCTTTGGTATGGCGTTGTGTGATTTAGGAGCTAGTGTCAATTTAATGCCATTTTCTGTCTTTTGAAAACTTGGTTTGGGTGAAGCAAGGCTAAGTACAGCTATACTCCAATTTGTGAATAGGTCTATCAAGTATTAAAGAGGAATCATTAAGAATGTGCTTATGAAGGTGAACAAGTTATTCTTTCCAGCTAATTTCATTGTTCTTGACATGGAGGAAGATGAAAATCTTCTAATTATCCTTGGAAGACTGTACTTAGTAACTGGGAGGACAGTCATTGATGTGTATAAAGGAGAACTTATCATGAGGGTGGAAGATCAAGTCATATCCTTTAATATATTTAAAGAGAAGGATTTCCCTAGTGACATTAATGACAATTTTAGAGTAAACTTGGTGAAGAAGAGCACTGAAGACCATGCATTGAAGGAAGTTCCATTGATAAGTCATGAGGCTCTATCGTTCATCCCATTGTCGAAGAGGTAAAGAAAGTTCTAGGAAACGCCAATATTGTGGAAGCCCCACAATAGTCTTCTAAGTCTAATTCTCCAGTGGAAGTCATAGGGCCTTCAATATCCTCTTCCAACTACCACAAGCCATACAAGAAGAATACAAGAAAGTGGAAGATGAAGAAGAAGAAGTATGGTGATCATCATTTTGAGCCAAGACCAAAAGGTGTGCTTAGCTCGTCTCGCTTGAAACTTTTCCTGGGCAAGCTTAAGTCAAGATGGTTGAGGCCATTCAAAGAGACTAATGTGTCTCCATATGGTGCAATTAAGGTAGACAATAAGAGCCTAACTAGCAGAGTCAAGGTGAATGTTCAAAGGCTCAAGGAATACTTAGGAGGATAGCTTAATTGAGCTAAATCATCCATTACCGTAAATAATTCTCAATGAGGAGTAGCAATGTCAAGCTAGGGATGTTAAACAAGTGCTACTTGGGAGGCAACCCAAGCTTTTGAAGTTAATAAAGAGGGAAGCAAGTTTTGAAGTTCTTATAATATGTTTGTTTTGAAGACAAGTGATGAAGGTGTTGGTGAAGGGGCTTAATTGCAGAAAAAGTGAAGAGTTGCTGTCATTTTGGCACCTCAGGAGCTCAGTTTGGTGATCCAATGCCACTCTGGGGCGCCACAAATAGAGACTTAGCACCCTAGTGCCATAAAATGGTGCCCTAGCGCAAAATGTTACTAATTGCCCAAGTGTTGGTGCCCCAGAGGCTCAAAATGGTGCCTTGAGGTGCCACAATCAGAAACTTGGCACCCCAGCGCCATAAAATGGCACCCCGGCAACAATTTTTGGCGCCACAGCGCCACCCGGAGCGAAAAAAAAAAAGGAGCGAGTTGGTGCTGCAGCGCCAATTACTGGTGCTATAGTACCACCCGCTGGTAGAAAAGTTTTTAAGGGAGTCGTAGCTCCCTTCTCTCCCAAAACAAAATCCCTTTCCTCTAAAATAAATCCTCTCTCACCTTTATACTTCCACCAATCTCCAGCCAAGCACTCAAAATCTCACCATCTTCTTCTCTCCATCAACTATTTCCACCTCCAATCTCCACCCATTGTCACTCAACTCCACCATTATAATCTCCAACCTTCAACTCCATTGTTGGTGCATCACACAAGCTGCTCCAGACAACACTTCAAGTGAGTTTTTTTCTATTCATTTTTGCATTTTTGGTAGAGTTGCTGTGTTTATGAGAATGCTCGTTTGGTAAGTTTTGAATTTGGGAATCATTGTTACATCAAACTCACAGTTACAAGCTCAATTTTTCTATGCACACCAATTATTCGACGAAATGTCTCTATAGTATTTGGTGTATGAATTTGCTATATATGAGGAGATTTTTAGTGGGGAATATGAACTTGAAGCTACTAGGGAAGAGGGGAGTGATTTGTGGCAACTTTTTCCTTCGAGTAAGTTTGGTTTGGAGGAGATATACTATCTTGTGTTCTTAGCTTACCCTTTCAAGTTGGTGGATTTTTGAGTAAGGAGTTTAAGCATCTCTTGTGTCATTTTAGCTCCTTGTGGATGAAAGTTATTGTTGGCCTTTGAGGAGAGCAATTTTGTTGTTAAACCAAGAGCATACTTAGTGTTGAGTTATGGGTCGTTGTGCTCTTCAAGTGAATTACATGAGTGCTTGTTGGTATGATATTGTGGCAAAGTAATAGTTATGCTACTATTTAGGGGAATCTAGAAGGCTTGAGCATGGATACAATGGTACTAAAGAGAAAGACTGCAGCTGCAAGCTCCAGTTTTGATCAAGATCACTTTATTTCCTTGGAAGCTTCAAACCGGTTTGGGATGTAAAAGGGCAGTCATTCTTGAAAGAGGTTTTGATATAGGCAAAGATAGTTTCTCTGACATTGTGGCTGAAATTAAAAGAAGAAAATGAGAGAAACTTTGTGAGCAATCTAATGTAGCGGTGCGAGTCATTGTGCAAGAATTTTATGCAAACGCAACTAAACATAGAAACTGTATCATCAAGGTGCGTGGGCAGAAAGTCTCAATCAGAAGGGCTTTCATCAACTGCTGTTTTAAGCTACCTAATATTAAAAATAATGATTTAGCCTACTTTGAAAAAGCACCAGACCATGATGATGTACTGAAGGTTCTATGTGCACCAGGCACTGAGTGGGTATGGCACAAAGATGAGCGCAAATGTCTTAAAACTAAAACCACTACTGCCTCTACCAAAGCGTGGTATTATTTTCTCAATGCTCGCCTCATGCCTGTGTCTCATCACAGCGACATCATTCCCGTCCGTGCTATTCTTTTTTATGCCATCATAAAAGGCTTATCTATCGATGTTCAGAGAGTTACTAGATGCTTCATCTTACATGTCATTCGTAAAGTGAGAAATGGAATGTCGTGACCCTCGTTAATCACTGAATTATGCTCCCGAGCGGGAGTAGTTTAGGCACCTACTGACGAGTTAGTCCTCCCTTAGCATGTTCTCAACTGCCTTGCCTTAGTGAGATTATTGAAAGATGAGTCTGCCTCCTATTCTTCAGCAGGAGTTTCCTTTAGTTAGCAGTGTACCATTGCTTCAGCCCTTGAAATCGTAGCAGAGCCAGATGAAGAAGACGGAGAATCGGACTCTGATTTTAGTGACGAATCAAGCTCTATGCTCCAGCAGTTGACTTTAGTGGAATAAGGCCTCAATGAGTATCGCCAAGAATTCCAGTAGTTCAACCACCAGTTTTAGGCATACTAACAATGGTGCTACCAGTGGGTGAAGTATCAATCAAACTGTATCAACATGTTTGCCACTCACTTTGGCATGAATACAGCACACTTTCCAGTGCAGCTGGGATATCCGATGTACCCACCAATGCCCCCACGACCACCAGCGTCCTCCCCTCGACCCGCACCAGGAGGTCACCCCAATGTTGATCCCACCATGGAGACCGACTAAGCGGTCTCCCATCAGGTATGTACTTCACCCCTTGCTCTTTCCATGTCTCATGCCTGGGGGACAATGCACATACTAAGTTTGCGAGAGTTCGTTAATATCTCACTTTTCTTTTTGTTTGTTTTATTATTTGCATCATTTGTGTGTTTTGAGCTTCTGAGCAAGGTTAAATGTCAATGATATGGTTAAGAGTATGTGTGTAATAACTCTTTGGAAATATCTAGTATCATGACTGTTTGTGTGCACAAATCTATTGTGGTTTTGCTTTGTGAATAGCTCTTGAACACTTTTTGTGCGTAGTTGTGGGCATTTTATCTTGAATTGTTTAGAGTGGCTTTATGTATGTGACTTAGTAAAATAGTTAGTCTTATATCATCTTAGAACCTGTTTAATTGTCAATCGAGGCGAAATCTTAGGTAGCATGAAAATCGAAGAAATGATGTAGGCTACTTTGGACCGGTTGAGCCTTTCAAGCCTATCCGTTAAATGAAATATCCTTAGTCACCCTCTTTGAGCCAATTTCTCAGCCTTTTTCATTTTGTTAGCCCCATAAACTCTTCTTACTAATAAATAATTTCCCAAATTATCTCACTTCATACTATAGATACATGGAAGTAAATTATGAACCTATGGTGAAGCCTGAGCGGTTTATAAAAAACAAAAAAGAGAAAGTCTTTTTGAAGGAAGAAGTTCAACTACCTTAAATTGGTGGCTGATTGTAAAAAGAAATAATAAAAAAATTAAAAAAAAATGAAAATGGGTCAAAAAATAGAGTTTGGGGGAAATTGTTGTGGTATGCTTGAGAGAATTGTATTCATTGAGCAAAACAGGGCATCCATGATGTGAATAAGCCTAAATGATACCATTCCATCTACTCGTACCCAAGTCTTACATTACAAGCCGATTAAAGACCTATTAATCTTCGATTTAGTATTACTCTACATTAGTGGAGATTGACATAAAAAGCAGGTTTATGAGATAATTACTTCACTTTTATTAAGACAGCTCTAAGTATATATCCTAAGTCTGCATAAAGCGATCCGAGTATGAAGGGTTAAATGTAAGCAACTATTACATACACACACATATTAAGAGTTGATAACAAAGCCAAGCTATTAGAAAGATTGAAATTCTAAACTGTTATGATGCTTTAAGTTTTCTTTGAGTTATATATATTTTAGAGAGTGTTGAGACAAGATTAACCTCATTCAAAAGCTTTGTTTGTGTGTCTTAATTTTGATTTTGTGTTGTTTTAGTTAATTCTTGCTTGTTCTTTTTTGTTTTAGCTCGAGGACGAGCTTTTGCTTAAGTTTAGGAGAATTTTACAAGTGTATTTTACACTTATCTTTACTATCCTTTTGAGCTTAAGAATTGCTCGTCTTTGAGTTTTTTTTATTTGTTTTGTTATTTTTGATGCATATTTCAGGTGAGAAGCCATTGAGCAGAGAATGCCGACTTTTTGAATGAAACTGAGGCTAAATCATAGCAATTTCGATTAATCGCGAGCGAAGACAGGATAACGACATCTCAATAGTGTGTAGCAGTACCATATTTTGGGAAAATTGAGCCCTACAACACCACTTTTATGGCGCCACGGCGCCATGTGTCAGATGGTGTGGCGCTGCGATGGGGCTGCAGTGCCGTTTTGTGGCACCGCGACACCATCTACTGGGTTTTGTGGCGCTGCAGTGCCATTTTGTGGCACTATGGCACCACCTCTCAATCATTAGTGGCACCATAGCGCCAGTTGCTCAACCGTCTCAATGCTGCGGTACCAAATTTAGTGCCGCAGCACCAAAAAGTGCAGAACAGCTTGCTGAATTCCTAGATCTTGACCTGTTGCCTCTAGAATTTAAGTTCTCTTTTGCTCATCTAAAAAAGGGAGACAAAAAGACCTAGCAGCCAAATGGTTTTGAGAGCCATTCCAAGGAGAAAACAATAACAAGAAGGAGGATTCAAGAGGAAACAACCAGATCGGAAAAGCTTCGAAAATTTTTTTCTTTTCTCTTGCTTTTATTTCACTCTCCATCTTCTGCCATAAACGTATATCAATTTTATCACTTCAGTTGTGTTTCTCTTTGTATAGCTATGAACTAAATTTCATTTCTAGGGAGGCAATAAAACCTCTAATATAATCCAGTTGCTTTATTTTCCTCATTTGTTCTTGATATCCATTAATGGGTTAATTTTTCTACCTTATGCTTAACGCATCTATTTACTTGACCACTAAATAGAATTGTTGAGTGAAACCTCTATGAACTTGGGGCGGGGAATTTAAGTTTGGATATAGGTTGAACAACATTTGATTGCCTATATGACTTATGCAACCGTGTTATGAGAATTACCAAGCTTAATGAATCTAATCAATTTATGTTAGGAGTAACATATTATCTTGTTAGATATTTTCACTTATGTCTTAGAAAGGAGTTTGTGAATACAATTGAATTCTCAGTTATTAACTCTAAATGGATGATTGAACAGTGAGAAAAACTAGTAATTAGAGGAGTTAGATGGTAGATTGCATCCCTAAGCTTTTTATCATTGTTGTTAAAACTATCTTTGATTGCTTAGTTTTGATTTCCATTATTATCTTTTACTTTGAATTTATATTTTGATTATTGCTCAAAACAACCATTTATTGTCTTTTGGATAAATTGACAATTAATTTCGGTTAGTAGTTAGCAATTGTGAATCATGTACTACTCGTAGGATATACACTCTCTTACTATTTATATTACTTGTTGCGACCTATATCCTTGCGGTTGTGTGTTCGAAATAGCCCAACAAGATATATTAACATAGCAATAGAAATTTTTTAAATCTAATTGAAATGATTGCTGAATTTGATCCAATAATGCAAGAATATATTTGACGTATACAAGATGGTGAAATTTATAATCATTATCTTGGACATAATATCTAAAATCATTGTCACAAGCACGTTGGGAAAGTTGTATTGAATGTGATAAAGAAATTAAGCTTCAAGCTCCAAAAGTAAGAGATGCTTCACTTGAACTAGCTGAAACTAGCGAAGATCCTAAAATAAAAAGCGAAGCTAAATGTCTAGCATTGTATGAGTTAGAAAATTTTGAATTTTTGTTGGGTATGACTTCTTGGTATAATATATTATCTGCTATCAACTCAGTTAAAAAGACCTTACAAAATGCGGATATGCAAATTGATATTGCTATAGACCAATTGAAAGGTCTTCTTTTATTTTTTCAAAAATATAAAGAAAATAAATTTATATCAGTTATGATTTTAACTAAAGAAATTGTAAATGAAATGGAAATAGAACCTAAATTTAATGAAAAATGAGTAATTCAGAGAAAAAGTCAATTTGATGAGAATCTTAGTGATGAAAGAATAATACAATCTGTTGAGAAGTCTTTCAGAATTAATTATTTTGTTTACATAATAGATCAAGCAGTTTTTTCTCTTAAAAGTAGATTTGAACAGTTTAAAGTATACGAAAATATTTGCGGATTTTTATTTGATTTTAAAAAATTAAAGTCCTTAGAAGATGATGATCTAAAAAGTTATTATCTTAATCTTGAGCATGTGCTAAAATATGGTGATGATTCTGATATTGACGGTTTAGATTTATTTTCTAAATTAGGAGTACTAAGAGAAATTTTTCAAACAAAAAAAATTAACCCAATTGAAACACTCGATTATATAAGAAAAGTAGATTCTTTTCTAAATGCTTTTATTACTTATAAAATATTGTTAACCATTACAATAACAGTTGCCTCTGCAAAAAGGAGCTTTTCTAAATTAAAAATACTGAAATCTTACGTTAAATCTATAATGTCATAAGAAAGATTGAATGACTTAGCCATATTATCTATACAACAAGATATATTAGCGAATCTTGAATACAAATAATTAATTAATAATTTTGCATCTTAAAAAGCTAGAAAAATAGGTTTTAAGTAGAAAAATTAAAATTAAAATTATAAGGCCCCATTCAAAAAAAGAAAAAGCCCCATGACAAGTTTTGCCTAGGGCCTGAGACGACCCTGAAGTCAATGAAGGGATTGTGGCTACGAAATAGATGCAGTGATGCGGACTTCTAATTGCAAGAATTTGCAAGGCTGGGGTCACAACGACTAACATAATACGTAGTGAATTTGGTCGAAAACTTTGGGTGCGGAGCTTAAGCGATTTCCAGCAAGGTCGGTTGTGAACAAGGAGTTGCATTGGATTGTTTGAGCTTCGATGGCTGGAACGATGGAACTGTGGCTGGAGCGAACTATTGCAGGCAGATCCAAAACTGGATGTTTGTTGTGATGAAGTTAGCCATGTGAATCAGAAGGATGGCCGGTTTGAAGTGACTTGCAGCAATTAGAGGTGCGGTTTGGAGCGGAACTGGTCATACACCTCACTGTTTCAGGGCGAGAATGGATGGCGACAACGCAAATCAAATAGGCTTTAATGAATCTCATCGTAAGTATGCTTTTGCCAACGAAGAACTTCGGTGCAGCGGCGTCTTGGTACAGCGGTCGTTGGCGAGGCAGAACGTGGATGATGGCGGATGGTAATGGCAGAAGCTTGGTGTTGGTGGTGGTTGTATTGGGGAAGAACTAGCTGTATTTTTCTTTTCGGGACGAAAATAACAAAAATACAAAAGTAGAGCGAGGAAAGGAAAAATATTTGGAGAGATTTCGACGGAGATAACAAATCAGGAAAAAATAATTGAACGAGGCTATGATATTAAATGATGTAGAACAATTCTGAGAATTTAGAAGGACTGAGAGAAATATGAGAAAGAGAGAAATTCAGGAAGAAGATGAGAAGAATTTTAGAAAAAAAGAAAAACTTTAGAAGAGAGCAAGAATATTAGAGACTGACTTTATGAATAATCAGGTCTTCAAAATAAAGAATATAGAAATAAAATTAGGAAACTAACATGAAAGAGTAAATAATTTGTTGGTAACCTTCATGTTGCAACATGACTGGTTTCACGGTCAACTGGTCATGTTGCAACATGCGACTAAATATTTGATCTGATTAAGTTTTTTAGTATTTTCCATATTTTCCTTTTATATGCTTTAGGTCACGATTTGTATAGTTGTCAATCATAAAAATCTGATCTTATTAATGCATAAACATAGTCAATTGTGCAAGAATGGTTAAGTAACTCTTACCATAATTTGTTTTGAGTATATGTCTTATTTTTAATTAAGGAAATTCCTTTAAATGAATATTTTATATATAATATCTTTTATGAAAGTTTTCTTAACTTATTTGTGCTGATTCTCACTGATTAAAGTTACTCTAATTTGTGCTATTAGCTGTCAAATAGGTTTGAGTAACTGATTATTTTGTTTCAGGAAAGTATTTTAATAGTTTCCTTTTCTGTTACGACATGACTGAGTTGATAGATCATGTTGCAACACGTGAACAAAATCGGTGATTATTTTTTAGATCCGTTTTCTACGTTTGGTAACAAACTTAGCTGATCTTGCAAGTTTTCTAATTAACATTAAATGCTCTTAACTGTTATTTTGTAAATCTTACACGTGAAGGCTTGCTCTCTTCTCTATTTGAAGGCAACTCAAGAGTAGCTTTATGTAGAGAGACCACTTATTGTATTTCGGCTATTAAGTGTAAAAACAAGATTTTTTTTTTAGCCATATTTTAGACTTAGGAGGTGTCTTAGTCGTTCGAGTGACAGTGCTTCGGGAGAGGTGCTGATTGTCTTCGAGAGAAGATCGACTTTACGTACCTGAAGGAATTTCAGAAGAACAAAGTCAACCTAAGATGAGTGGTGCTCGCTAGACACGTTGGTGAAGGAATATATCCACATTGCGACAATCAAAAGAGGGAATCTTTTATTGTATAAGTCAAATTGGTGTTTGTATTTATTCAAACTTTACTAATAGTGTTTATTCTCTGGGCGTGGCCCCTTGGATATAGGTTATTAGGAGATAATTGAGCCAAGTAAAAATATCTCGTGTTATTTTTTACATTTTCAGCATCACCACCTCACGTAATTAACTGAAAATTTATTATATTCAGTAATACCTGATTAATGGACCTAACAATTGCTATCAGAGTGGGACACTAACGTTTTTAGTGAAGATCTTGTGGAATATTTGATCTGTTTTCAGGTATGTCGTTCATGGCAGAAGGTGGTTCTATATCTCGCCTCCCACTACTTGATGGTTCAAACAAATTTTTGAAACAATTTGATAAGCAGCCAAAATCAGCAATGAAGTCTTTAGATTCTTTTAAAGGTAATAATTCCTTTAGATATGATATTAATAAGAAAACTAAAGGAATTCAATGCAGAAATTGTAAGCGGTATGGCCAAATACAAGCTGAGTGTGCCAATACCTTGAAGAAAAAGCACAAAGGCTATGACCTCCACATGGAGGAATGATGAATCTGAAGGTAGTCAAGAAGAAGATGACAACCATGTAAGTAATCACGTAGCCTTTGGTATTTCTTTGGTTTCAGATGATGTTTGTTCTTTGCAGAAATCAGCAGGTCGTATTGCAGCATGGTCTGCACATAGCAGTTCTGTTGCAACATCAGCGACAGGAAAGAATAATAAAGATGATTCTGATAGTGATGAATCTGAACTGGATAACGAATCAATCCGAGAGTCATATGAAAATATGTATTCTCAGTGGATTAGAGTGGTAAATTAGAATCGTTCTGTTGAAGGTCTGCACTTATTGAATTCAAGGAGAGCGTGGATATCAAAGTACAGAAATTGGAGACGTTGTCTGCTGAAAAGGAAGCAAAATTGAAAGAGGTGTCAGTTGATCTTGAAAGGACTCAAAAGTCCTTAAAGATGTTGAATTTTGGTACTGACAAACTTGATTATATTTTGTCCATTGGTAAATCCAGTTCTAATTGTAGAGGATTTGGATTTAAAAGTGAGCACTCTAATTCAAAAACTGTTTTTGTCAAAAGTTCTTTTTCTAATCCTGTTGCAGAAAATCGTACTTATATTGCAACACAAAACTCTCACATTGCAACACGCAATAAACCAACAGAGCCAAATTCAACAGGTAAGCATGATAAGTTTGTTCCTACTTGTCACTTTTGTGGAGTTAAAGGTCATATTAGACCTTGGTGTTTTACTTTGATGAATTTTTCGAAAAATAATTATTTTTCACGTGTGATTCCTTTCCAAAGAAAAATACCTAGGAAAAAGATTGATCTTTCAAATAAAACAAGGAAAGTTTGGATAAAGAAATCAGATTTGAATTGCGCTGCTTCTTTAACTTGTTTGAGAACATGTGCTACTTACGATATTTGGTATTCTAAGCATATGACAGGTGACAAAACTATGCTGGTGGATCATAAGAAGAGTGAGATAAACAGTTTTATTGATAAAGCTGTAGGAGATTATGATTCAAAAATACATGTTACAATACAGCTTGACGCTGTTGTAGAACCAGAAAGTCATGTTACAACATCAAACACTGATGCTGCAATATCAACTGAACAGAGATAGATTGTATCTGCCGAGCCCCCATCCAGGGTGAAGAAAAATCATCCGTCTAGCCTGATGACAGGTAGTATTGATGATTTTATGATTACAAGGAAAATGTATATGAATTTGATCAAATTTGTGTGCTTGTCTTCTTTGATTGAGCCTAAAATAAAATCATTAATTTTGAAAAAATTAAAACAGAGATACAACTTGCAGATATTTCCACAAAATCTTTTGACTTTGCTCGTTTTTCATTCCTTAAGGAAAACCTTAGGAATATGTTCCATGTGATTTGTCACTTTTAATTTTGTGCTAAATTTTACCTTTTGAAGTTGGAATATTTTTGTCTGGAAATCTTGAAGGAAATTTTAAAAAAGATGAATTTTTGTCAATTATGAATTGATTTTCTAATATACAGTTTTTGTTGTTTTTATCTTTTAAAATCTTTGAATATTTCAGGAAAAATTGAAAATCTTAGATTAGATTTTGATTGTTTGATCTCAGTAAAGAATTTTTGTGTAAACAGGCTCCATAGTCAGAAAAAGCTATCAACACTGATGTGTGAAAGTCATCTATGAGTAATCCGGTGCTATGTATCACAAATATAGTAGAGGACGATCTACCGTGTGAAAAGGACTACCTCAGTGATAGAGTGAAAGCTACTGACTATGAGTGCTTCATTTTTGTGCTGTTATAAAAAAATAATAAAAAAATGTAGCAGCAATAAACAAAGATGTACTGCTTAAGAAATCAAAGCACACACAAAAGCCTGTAGTAAATGTGAATTTTCGTGGAGATCAGCAAAATAAGGTATGTCAGTTATTTTTCAATTTTTGGTGATTAATTTGACCTAAAATTTTCTGAAAATTTTAGAGGATAAAAATGGTAAGATCTGTCTATTTTAAAATCATTCTATGATTAATAAAAATTCATCAATTTCCATTTTTCATTCTAGCTTTCTATATGAAAAGTTCTGACTTTGTAGCAAAATGAGGCATATTGTAAAATGGGAATAAAATGATTGTTTTTTTTTTTTTTAAAAAAGGAGTGGTTAATGGAAAGTCTGCTTGTTGATGTCATATGTTGAAATATATTCCAAAAGATGGTTATTTGATTTTTCAAAATTTTTTGGCTCTAATTCATTTCCTTTTTCAATTTCAGGTAACTAAGGGGTTATGTATGCATATTTCTTTTATCATTATTCTAACCCTAATTAGTTTCCTAATTTTGTCTCACACATTTTTTCTATGCTGATAATTGTTCATTTTCTTTTCTTCTGCTTCTCTTGATGCTCTCTCTAGTTTTCCAGAAGCTTTTAGTTGTGATGAATCCTCCAAATTAATGGAAGACATGTTTCTTTCCTTCCTTTTTGATGCTCATGTCACTTAGTGAGGGGGAGTTTTTCTGAGGGGGAGTCATGAAAAAGAAAAGAGAAGCATCATGATGATACTGATGTCATCGAGTTTATGAAATCTTGAGAAAAGCAAGCCGTTGTCTTGTTGTTATGAGCAACAATGAAGGGGGAGTCATGTCACTATACACTTTTTTTTGTTTAACACTCTTTTGTTTTTGCAGGTCATGTTTGCTACAGGACAATCATGCTTGCAAGTCTTCTAATTAACATTAAATACTCTTAATTGTTATTTTGTAGATCTTACACGTGAAGGCTTGCTCTCTTCTCTATTGAAAGGCCACTCAAGAGTAGCTTTATGTAGAGAGACCACTTATTGTATTTCGGCTATTGAGTGTAAGAGAAAGGTTTTTTTTTTTTGTAGCCATATTTTAGACTTAGGAGGTGTCTTAGTCGTTTGAGTGACAGTGCTTCGGGAGAGGTACTGATTGTTATCAGGATAAGATCGACTTCAAGTACCTGAAGGGATTTCAGAAGAACGAAGTCAACCTAAGACGTGTGGTGCTCACTAGACATGTTGGTGAAGGAATACATCCACATTGCGACGATCAAAAGAGGGAGTCTTTTATTCTGTAAGTCAAATTGGTGTTTGTATTCATTCAAACTTTACTAATAGCGTTTATTCTCTGGGCGTGGCCCCTTGGATGTAGGTTATCGGGAGATAACTGAACCAAGTAAAAATATCTCGTGTTATTTTTTACATTTTCCGTATCACCACCTCACATAATTAATTAGAAATTAATTATATTCGATAATACCTGATTAACCGACTTAACATAATATTTTTTAAAAACAATGACAAAAAGAAAATATGAAACTAGTTACTCAAAATTAAATAAGACCTAACAATTAAATAAATTATAATTATATAATTCTAAAATAATCTAATTAATAATAGTAATATTTTATCTTATTCATATTCCTCATCACCTGTTTTGTGGAGCAAACCAATGAATCCACGCTGGTGACGACGTTGCTCCACATGAAGAAGGTATTCATCTATAACATCCTCTATGTGATAGGCCTCTTCCCTCACTTGTTTCACCCACGTTTTCACACCGTCGCTCGTATATCCTTTATTTGATTTTTCCTCTGCATCTTTGAGGAAACATTCGATGCTCTCCAATTCATCTTTTAGACTCTTCACTTCTCTATGGACGCCCTTGAACGAATTCGCTTCCTTGATTAATAGCTGAAGCAACATGTCGATAACCGGGGTCAACAACGTTACGATTTCTGCCATTAATTCTGAAAGAAAGGGAAGAACAGAGCAAAGAGTAAAGAAAAAATTATATGTTTTGAAATTGTTTTTTCTTCCGAACCGGAATCTAAGAATGGATCACTTACCAATGCTAGTTGAATTAATTTTACCAATCAATATGGACTAAGACTTTGAAAATTGACTTCGTTTCTACTTTCTTTGTTGACTTCCTTTTTTCACTGAAGATTCTAATGACTTCCAACGTGTCCCAAGGAGTACGAAGTTGTGCCTTGTGGGGTACGTAAACAGAAAATATCTTATTGAACCAATCGGTGCAGTTTGGTGAAAATTTACTTTTCAAAGCCTAAATTACCGATTTCAAACTCGGTGCTTTGTTACAAAATTAGAATGTAGATGAACGAAATGAAGCCCTCGAATGAAGCCATCTACCCCGGACTATTGGTTCAAATATTTCAATGGGGAACTTATTGATTAAAATAGTTGAAACGAGTTCATGACAATGACTTGGTTACAGTTTGTATTTACGATATTGTTGACTAAATGTAGTCTTATAAGGACGACAATAGGAATATAACGCATGCAAAGCACCGTATAATACGTATCGAACTTATTCTTGACTCCCATGATCAATGGTATGTTAGAATTTATCTATTTGGGTAGTCATTAACTGAGTTTTTTTGTTTTGTCAAAAACGGATTGGACTATAGCTTAACTAATACCTGAAGGCCCAATTTATTATTTGTACTCATAATTAAGAATTGGGCTTGGTTGGCTTCTTAGGCTTTAGGCCAATTAGTAATATGATGTTTTAGTGTAGGCTTTTTAGAGTTTCTTAATAGGTAAACCTCTATATAAGGATAACTATAGGCTAGGTCCCCTCACTTTTCTGTACAACCTAGACACGCTTGCTCTATTGATAGCAGTCTTGAAAAGTTAAGAGAAGGTTGAGGAAGATTTAAGCTTAACATGTACGTTTGTGCACGGAGTTATTCAAGATTTTTGCTGCGCTAATCTCTACTCATGAATTCAAAAGGTTTTTATTTGTTAATTCCACAATTTGTCTTCTATATTGATATGTGAATTAAAGCAAAATTTTCTAACATGGTACACTGGAGTTGAATTAAGTCCGAGATCATTTTGCAGAAAAGGCTTTGTAAGCTAGGCTTTGTAGTTAGGGATAAAACTGAAAGATAATAGTTAATAATTGTACTAAACAACACTAGAAACAAACAAAAAACAAAAAACGAAAGAGTAAAACTTCTATAGACAATGAGTTAGAAGGAAAGGAATTCAAATAGCTTGTCCAAATAAATAAATATGAAAGAAGGTCACAAATAAAAGGGTTCATAAAAACAAAAAAAAGTCATTTTTAGCAATCAAACTTTGGGGGTTTTTTCTTTAAGCAGTTTTTTTTTGGGATGGCTAAGGTAGGGGCGTCCCTACGTAGGGTCATGCCTTAATTATCGTTGGATGAGAATCTGTGGGGAATAACGGGAATCTATGGAGAATCTATTTATATACAGATTTCCATCCAACGGTGAATAAACAGGCCCTACGTAGGGGCGCCCCTACTGTAGACGCGCCCTTTTTTTTTTTTGGTTATATGAACTAAAATCTTGGATTTTTAAAATTCTAATAATAAAAACTTTGGATTTTAGTTACATCAAATAAAGAGAAAATGGCATGGATAAGATTAACTTGGGCCAAAATGACCTTTTTTTTGTGATTTTATTTTAGGGGATGGCTACGGTAAGAGCGTCCCTACGTAGGATCATGCTTTAATTATCGTTGGATGGGAATCTGTGGAATCTGTGGAGAATTTATTTATATACAGATTCCCATCCAACGGTGAATAGACAGGGCCCTACGTAGGGACACCCCTACTGTATACGCGCCCCTTTATTTTATTTTTTAAAAATGACCTATAGTGAAGAACTTTTTACCCATGAAAAAACCATTTGAAGAGGTGAAAAATTTACCCCTAAATTAGGGGCGACTGCCTGTCCAGATAAGTCATCAACATCTCAAGACTGGACACATGTCCATAATCATCATTACAAGCTACCAAATGGATGGTAGGGGAAAAGCCGTATGTCCAGCTAACTATTTACTATAGTAATTTTGGACAGTCAACCCAAGATAGTGGTTTAACTGCCCACAATCATGTGCAAATGGGATTAATTAAATCATGTGAAATTCCTCATTGGACCAATGCCTATGGGTCTACTAGCCTAGAAAACTAGATGACATCATGATGGAATCAAGTTGTAAGAGTCTCTTGAGCTAATATATAAAGGTTCAAGGCTCAATTGTTGAAGAAGGATGGATATAAAGCTTCAAGACTCACTTGCTGAAGAAGGATGGATAGAGCTTTAGAGACACACATCTATATGCACATATCATAGTTCTTGAATTGGATGGGAAACTGACGAGAGGAACGAGATACAAAAATACAAAATATACAATCTATTTTGCTAAAGAGATGATAATAATATATTTACATAAGAAGCATAGCTTTATCTGGATTATTATCATCTCTTGAGTAGTTCATTTAATCTACATTTTACTATCATTTTCAGTCGTATTTACGATTTCCATCTGAAGTATAGTCACTCCTACTTAGAAAAGTCCCAAAAAAAAAAAAAAAACTAATACTTGTTTATTGTCATATTTATATTGCTTATTTCAGTTATATATCATATTACCTTAACCTAACATCTTAGCCTAATATCGTGTACCCCTACTAAGTTTATATGCAGTTATTCATCTAAAAGGATATTAATACCGCATAAAGAGGGTCCAACCACCAAAGTAGCCAGTTTTACTATTCATTAATATTTAGGTCAGTTACGGATTTGAATTATTCATTTAAATTGTTATTCATATGAAATTATTTAACCAACAACCGAAATGGCCAATTTTATTATTTATCTATATTTCCATATTCACATCTGAACTACATAAGCTAAATCCTATTTTATGCACCCCTAGTGTAACTCAATGAAACTTACTTAGCTATATTTTCACTTCATTTCATTCGGTAATTACCAGTGCATCCATTATTCACATGTGCCAAATCTCATTTCATACTAAGATCCTTAGTGTGATTAAGTGGAATTGACTTGACTGACACATCTGGCCACACGTCACTCCTAATGTCATATCATATCTAAAGCAAGACTGAATATATATGCTATCCTTATTTCTTACTCCTATTTTTATCGTGATTAGCCAAATTTTTGTACAACCCGTGCAAACCTTTGTTGAGGAGCATATTTTCACCCTCTACACCTTTATTTATGATATTTTTTAGAGGCTTTCATCGTCAAGAAGCTCTTCACTATAGGCAAAAACGTCTTTGACATTCTTTAAAATATCATTTAAAAATAAATACACAAAAAGTCATTTTGGCCTAAATTAGTCTTACCCATGTCCTTATTTTCTCTCAAATATAAAACATTGAGATTTTGAAATCCAATTAAATCAAGACCAAAAACAACTATTTGATTAAAAGTTGGTACATGAAAAACATGAATAAGAAACAACTTCATTTCAAAGTTATTTAATACTTTCAAACTATTTTTTGATTTTGTTCAACTAAAAGATGACAATTTTCTTGATAACAACATAGTTTTTGTCTCGAGGGTGTTGAGTACTGAGAATAGTCTCGCATAATAGCACATGATACTTAAACTAAGAGCAAGTGAGTCATTCGATTTATTTCACAGGCTAAGTTTTACCAATTTGTTAGGTTAGCATGCTAAATTTAATTAGATTTTATAAAACAAATCTTTTAGGGATTTCTTTGTATGAGGGGCAAAATCCCTTTAATGTTGGGGCACTTTTTTAGTTATCAATCAAAATTCTGAGGTCTTTATTGATTTGCTTATTTTATAAACACTCACACACAATTATGAATAAGAAAAAATAAAGGAAAAAAAAAATATAAAAATATGTAAAAGCACCATTTCCATATATATATATACACGTATATATATTTTAAAAATGATTCAAAAACATAGGTTATCAAGATAAATTCTTTTTCTTTTTTTTTTTGACAAAAAAACAGGATTTCAGTTTTTTATATATTTTTTCTTTGAAATGATGTTGTTGCATTAAATATGAAACTATGAATCATGAAATGAGAAAATTAGGGATATATCATAATATTTAACCCAAAAAACGAAAAAAAATCTCAGTTCCTAGAAAATTCTAGAATGGAAATAGAAAATTGAAAACAAAACTTGAGATTTCGTTACAGTATAGGAATGTTTTTTTATTTTTATTTTTTTTCTTGATCAATTCTTCTTCCGTACAAACCTTTTAGAAAAATTATTCTTTCATATGTCATGTTTACAGAAGGAAAGACAGAATTATTGCCCACACCCGAGCTCCTTTTTTTAATTTATTTTTTACTTTTTCAGATTTTCCCTATAACCAAGAAGGAAAAAATAAAATCTTGTGGGTATATTTTGCCGACGATGCCAACTATTTGAGTCGGAGATTACTACTTAATCTACAACATATAGGAAAGCAAGTTCTAATATTTGCTAAGTCAGTCACTATCTCTGTCTTCGATGGGTTTGTCGGCCGAAGAATGGTCATCTCCTTCATCGAATCTCCAATCTACTTGTATCTCTAGTTTAATACAATTCTTAAAATATTCAATCTATGTTTACTTATCTGATCTGTCTTTTATTTCAAATTTATGATATGAAACGTGTTTCTTTTCTAATTATTTTTTTTAATGGATAATAATAAGTGAGATAGAGTCTATTACAAATATTAAAATACTTAGTTCTTAACGAATAACATCTATTAGAATCCATCCTTACAAATAGGATGGATTCTACTCCTCCTGCACTAGAATTTCTAATAGTTTATCCTTATTTTTTTATAATAAAAAATTCAAGTTTTTTCTCTTTTAATAAAAATGTCAAGTCATATATTTTTTTGCTAATATTAAAAAACCGAAATATTTTTTTCGATAATAATCCCAAATAAATCATGAAGTAAACCAAAACTAAATAACTAATTAATATAGCTAGCTTCATTGATGATTTGCGAAAAAACACTTATCAAAGTCCAAATTACAGAATGTAAACGAAATGAAGCCATCGAATGAAGTTCTCTGCCCCATGTTATTTATTGGAATATTAGAACATGGAACCTATTGATATATTCAAATGGTTGAAACGACTTCATGACAAGGACTTTGTCCTAATTGTATTTACTATATTATTGATTCATCACTCAAGTAGCCTTATAAAGGCAAAAATAGGGATGTAATACATGCATAATCAACATATATTTACTGACTCCCACAATAATTGGTATTAAAAAAACAAAAAGTGGAGCTCCACCGGTTCTAAAATTAGTCAGTCAGAACGCATGGCAGGGGATAAACACTAGTTTCCCATATCGATACCAGCACATATATACTCAAATTTTAAAACCGAAAAAAAAAAGAAAAAAGAAAAAGAAAACACTAGAAAAAGCGAAGACTAAATATTGTTAGATGTAGAACTATAAGATAATAGATAATTACTGGACTAATTTTTACACTCGAAGTGTGATTTCAGCTTCAAAATCTAACTCAAGATCAGCTCTTACCAATGCTCACGAACACCTCAGACCAAACACAACTTTGAGTAAAAACAATGGTAATCAAAACAGCAAGGAAAACAACACCAATCTTTTATAGTGGTTCAGCCGAGATTACTCTCGACTTACATCCACTCTAGGAGCTCCCAGGAGCAATTTTATTCCACCAACAAGTCAAGTACAAGGACAGAATTACAACACTTTCCCGAGAAACAAGCAGAAAAACTCACACTCACTCCAGACTTTTTCTCTAAAAATTCGAAGAGAAAAATAACTCTTCTAAGTGTGTAAACTAGTTGAGATTCACTGTACATGAATAATTCCCTTTTGAGCTCACATACATGCTCGTACAATCACTCAAGTAAAGAACCCAACTAACTAACAGAATTAACAAACCCCAAAACTGAATTAACTAACTCTGTTAAGTACTTTGCTGTTTTGTCTTCTTCTCGGTTGCTGCCACATCATCACGCTTCTACTTAGAATCAGAACCACACATCACACGCAGAAAAATACAACTTCTTATTAGGCATTTTGAAACAGAGTACAAAACTCGGAAGGCTCCTCCAAATAAATAAATACAACATGTTACAAATAAAATCTTGAAGTAAACAATATCAAAATAATTAACAGCTTGCTTTCTTCGACAATTGGTCTGAGTAGAGAGTCATGCATCTAGTTGATCAAGAAAACCTGAAATATTGAAAGTTGGGGATACAGTGTTGTTTTAATACAACAACAAGATAAACAAATTATTAGAGGCATCTTTACCTTTCAACAGTCCATTTAAGTGTGCTCTCGTAGAAATCATAGACATCTGCTTCACCTCTGAACCACGCAGGGCTATGCCTAATTTTCCACTGTTGTTGACCTTCATCTGGTTTCAAACCAAGCACGAATTCCCTCGGCATGTCCGAAACTTCTATGAGCTTGAGGTTTTTCAGGTGCTGCAAGCCAGATGTTATCTTCAGCAGTGGGCAAGAACCAATATAAAGCTCTTCAAGAAGAGGCGATGCTCCTGAGGTTATCTTCACCGCCTCCAGCCCGTCTAACTCGTTTAACTGAAGCAGCTTGAGTTTCCGAAAACTGCCTTCCTCCAAGTGTAGCTGTGTTCCCTCGTATGCTTCCTCGATCGAGCCAAAGATACACCAAATTCGGCAAGCCTCCTAGGCTTTTCAGTGGATCATCGATCGATCTCGTGCACTGCAAACCCAACGTCAATAAATTCTGAAGCTTCAACACCCAGCTTGGCAAACTCTGTCACCGGCATCTCAATACCAGACGACGCAACAAAGGAGGTGGAGAGGAAATGGAATACAGGTCAATAATCTCTTCCATACTACTTGCGACCAAATCCATTCGTTCGAGGTGGTTCATAGTCTGTATCGATGCACACAGAACCCTTCCAGTTTCTGTTGTCAACTTCACAATCCCCAACCATCTTAACTGCCTCAATTTCTCGAGTTCTTTGATAAGATCAGCCCCACCATAATTTGCGTCTACGACACTGACCATATGCAAGTTCTCCAAACCTCCAATACCTTTCGGAGTCCTTATTCCATAAATAGCATCTAAATTGTGCCCACTTGTTCGATCATGATACAAGCCCAAAAGATGTCGTAGATTTCGAAGCTTATAGATCTCAATTGGCAGCTTAAATATGGGGCTATAGAGAAAATTTAGTATCTGTAGATTGCGGAGATTGCCTATAAACTTGGGGAGCCTCTTGACTTCTGTATTTCTTAAACATAAGAATTTCAAATGGAATAAACTTCCCACTTCTTTTGGGAGAAATTCTAGCGGAACATTTGTGAGATCTAACACTTTTAGAAGCCTAAACTTTTTGAGCATTTCGAACAATTTGGCCATGAAGGCTATACTCAACCCATCAACATTACAAAGGAACATAGAACGAGCACCATAGTTTTCCATATTATCCATGACATTTTTGGCACTATCGTAGATTGATAAGCGATGACTTTGCCCTCTAATATTACTCGACTTCTTTTCATCTTGAATTTGATAGAAACCCAATTCAGTAGCCCTCGACAGAATGACATCATGTACTCGACACAATTTATCTGACGCACCTAACAAGCCCCATACTTGAACCAAATTTCGTTGGATGAGTTCATTTAAGAATTCTTCAGCGACTTGTTCCAAAGTTTTTGCTTCTTTTTCTTCAACAAAACCTTCTGCTATCCAGTACCTATATAATCTTACATCAGCAAACAAACAATTCTCAGGAAAGATACCGAAATACAAGAAGCAAGATTTAAGATAATAAGGCAAGTTGTGATAACTGAGACAGAGGATTTTTGAAATATTTGAAAGGTGAGGATTGGTCTCCAACTTGGAACAAACAGCATCATGCATCTTTTGCCATTCAAATGCCACCTTCTCCTTAAGGGACAACAAACCAGCAATAGTTTTGATTATAAGCGGTAAGCCTTGGCATTTCCTAACAATTTTCCAAGATAAATCTTCCAACTCATCAGGACAACGCCCTGAAAACTCGTACTGGAATGCCTTTCTGCAAAACAATTTCCAAGCCATTTCTTGAGACCAAGTTTGTAGTTTGATAACAATATCACTTCTACAACTATATTATTACGCGTTGTGATGAGTATTCTACTCCCCTTGTCATTACTAGGCAATGCATATTTCATGACACTCCAAAAGTCTGTTTGCCAAACGTCATCAAAGACAACAATGTATCTTCTAGTTCGTAGATACTGGCGCAGAGAATTGATTAGTTGTTCGATCATATTGGTTTCCCCTGGAACACATTCATTTGTTGGGCAGATTTGTTGAGCCATGATTTTTAGAAGCTTTGTTAGATTGTATGATTGAGACACAGTTATCCAAGCAAAGCAATTGAA
Organism: Trema orientale; assembly: GCA_002914845.1. Lineage (NCBI taxonomy): Eukaryota > Viridiplantae > Streptophyta > Magnoliopsida > Rosales > Cannabaceae > Trema > Trema orientale. The sequence goes on from JXTC01000224.1 coordinate 54,953, forward strand.
GTGTCCTTTCACCTCTTCAGTTTCATAAACCTTTTTAACAAGAGTTGTCTTACCAATGCCACCTGTACCAACAACTGAAATTACCATTCGAGTTGATGGTCCTTCAACCAAATGAGTTATCAATTCATATCGAGTGAAATTAACATCCAGAAACTCATCCTCCTCAACAAACAGAGAGCTCAGCCGAAGTATAGTTGTGGCACTTTTACTACTGCTTGATCTTTCTTATAAGCAATTAAAGCCATATCTTTCACATCTATCTCTGATTTCATTTAAATTTGCTTTGACACTTTTAATCTTTGTAGTTATATTAAGCCTAGGCTTCAAGGCTATAAAAACGTGACTTCTTTTCTGGAGCAAACCAATGAACCCATGCCGATGTTGGTGCTCTGCCACATGAAGAAGGTATTCATCAATGATATCTTCTATATAATAGGCTTGTTCTCTTACTTGTTTCACCCATGTCTTAAAGCCGTTGTTCATGAGCCCTCTCTCCGATCTTTCCTCTACGTCCTTTAGGAAACACTGGATACTCTCTAGTTCGTCTTTTAGACTTCGTACTTCTCCATGAATTCCTTTAAAACGAATTTGCCTCTTCAACTAGCAGCTGCATCAACATTTTAATAACAGGGGTTACCACAATTTCGGGCATTTGGCTTAGCTTCTTTCAAAAGCCAGAGATGGCAACAGAATCACGTGCTTAAGTGAGAAGTTTAAATGCAATACCAAATAAAGGCGGTTTGGCACTTAGTTGTATGATATTTTTACTGCAAAAAGAAGGCATAACTCAATTGTAATAATATTCCAGTGATCTGTCCAATACATAAGAAAACAAATACACGATAAAATAATTTAATGAAAAATATGTTGGGCATACACACCCATGACAACACGTGTAAAATATAGAAGAAAATAACTTCTATTAATTTGAGATGTTTTTGTACATCAAGATCCAATATTACACAAGGGGAAAAATAAACACACCCAAACTAACACTAAGAAAATGGACACAACAACACTAGTTGATGTATACAAAAATCTAAGAAAATGGACACAACAACACTAGTTGATGTATACAAAAATCTAACTAGCTAATACTCACAAGACACTCACAATTCTCACACACCTCACGACCCTTTGATTGCCACACTTCGGCAATACAACACTAATCTCACAAGACAACTCTTAAATCCTAAAGCTTTATATTACTCTCATTGCCTTGCCTTGGTTGTGCTACAAATGAGTGCAATTTGTTCCCTATATATAGCCATAGAGAAGCTATTGATCATGTGAGCACAAGGAACGCTTTGGTAGGTGTTAGTTGGCTGGTTGGAGTTAGAGAGTAAAAGCTACTTTGACATCTTACATGTCAAACTTTGTTGGGATAGGGCTTTGCCCAAAACATGGGTGGAGTTGACTATCAATTCTCCCCCTCAACACCACCTTCCACTTTTTCTTTGCTATACATCTTTAGTTCCACAATAAGCTTTGCAAACTTTCCGATGTTGAGTACTTTGGTGAACAAGTCAATAACTTAATCATCTGTCTTGATCTCTCGCATCTCAATCTCTTCTTGCAAAACCTTTTATCTGATGAAGTGATAATGTATTTCCACTTGCTTGGTCCTTGCGTGAAAAATTGGATTTTCTGATAAGCAGACTGCTAATTGATTGTCACAATATAGTGATATTGTGTAATCAACTTGCTGGTGTAAATCTCTCATCAGTTGTACAACCACGTACTCTCTTGAGCTGCCATAACTACTGCTTTGTACTCTACTTCAGTGGTTGACAGTCATACTATTAGTTGTCTCTTACAACACTAGGAAATTACTCCGGAACCAAGTCTAAACATATATCTAGTCGTCAATCGACATGTGTTATGATCTCTCGCATAATCCGCATCGCAATAGCCAACTAACTTGCATTCATCATCTCTCTTATACAAAAGACCATGGTCAATTGTACATTTGACGTATCTCAGAATTCGCTGAACTATTTCTAAATGGGACTTCTTAGGATTTTGCATGTAACGACTCACAACTTCGATTGTATACAAAATATCAGGTCGAGTCAATATCAGGTGGATGAGACCACTTGCCAATTATCGATACATCGTCCCATCTTCCAAGTCTTTGCCTTCATATGCACATAGCTTGGCATTTGCTTCCATAGGAGTTGAGATAGGCTTACACTTAATCATCCCAAATTTCTGTAATAAGTCTCTAGCATATTTTTGTTGACAAAGAAATAATCCTTCATTCATGCAATCAAGCTCTAGCCCAAGAAAATGTTTGAGCTCTCCAAGCTCCTTCATTTGGAAGCGGATTGATAAATTATCCTTTATCTAGTGAATTTCTTTTTCATCGTCTCTAGTAATAGTCAAATGATCAACATACACCAGCACAATTACCAATTTTCTTTCTCTAGCTTTAACAAATAACCTAGATTCTAATAAATAAGCTAGAATCTGCATATGCTCTTGGTACTTGTTTTAACCTATAAAGCTCCTTTAGCAACTTGCACACATAGTGGGGATGAACTCCACTCTCAAATCCCCTAGATTTGATCATATATATCTCTCGATCTAACTTTCTAATAAAAAATGCATTTTTCACATCCATCTGCTATAGCTTTCAGTCTTTATTGGCTGTAAGTGCTAAAAGGACTCGTATAGTTATGATCTCTACCACTGGACTAAACATCTCATCATAGTCTAGTCCATACTATTGACAGAATCCTCGAGCCATCAGTCGAGTCTTATATCTCTCAATTGATCCATAAAGGCGAATTTTGATCTTGTAAACCAATTTACAAGAAATAGGTTTCACATCTTTTGGCTTCAGCACCAGGTCCCAAGTTTGATTATGTTCTAATATAGTCATTTCTTCTCTCATGGCTTTTACCCATTCAGAGCTCTAGATACTTCTTTATATGTCACAGGCTCTGTCAAACTTTCTTTTGTAATAGCTACATTGGCGTACTTGGGATTTGGTCTTCATATTCTAATCGACTTTCTAAGTCGCATTTGTTGACTCGAAACTTCTTTTTGACTTGGTCTGACCTTTTCTTCTTGTCTCTAGTATACACCGGTTTGCCAAGGATTTTGTATCACCATATGCTCATCGTCATCCTCATCAATTGACTTTTCTCCAGCCATTTCGGGACTTGTTCGTACCTCAACAATTTGTTCCACATCTTCTATTCCATCCTTTCTTTAATTTCTTTTAATTTTGGTAGTTCTTCCTTCTCTAGAGACCATTATAAGGATGTTTCATCAAAAACCACATTTTGTGATGTGTGACATCACCACTAATAGGGTCACAATATCTCTACTCTTTTCTTTGATTGCCCTTTTATCGAACTTGCTACATAGGTGACTTGGCAAGAATACGTAGCACACACATCTGAAAACTCAGAAGTAACTAACTGCAGGTTTTGCATTCCACAGTTTCTCAAAGGGTGAAATAAACCCAAGTCGTGCTTGAGAAAGCTTATTGATGACGTGGGCCACTGTCTTCATACACATAGCACAAAATCTGCCAAGTATATTTTTGCATGTAACATACTTCATAAGATGTCAATTCTTGTGCCTAGCTATACTATTTTGTTGTGGTGTGTTTTGATAAGTAAGCTGATGGCATATCTTGTAATCTCGAAGATATTAGGAGAACTCTTCTGACGTATATCCTCCACCATTATCCGTGTACAAACATTGGATCTTCTTGCTGACTTCTCGTTCCACGGTTTCTCTGAACTCTTTAAATTTTTCCAGTGGATTTAAATTTTTATTTCATAAAGAAAACCCATACATATCTTGAGAAGTCATCAATAAACATCAGTATGTATCACATTCTGCTGATAGATGGCTACTTGATAAGTCCAAAAATGTCAAAGTGAATTCGCTCTAGTGATGCTTTTGCTCTGAACTTTGATTCCTCGTATAGTAACTAATGTGCTTTACTATACTGGCATCTTGCACAGACAGTCTCTGCTCTTACTTCAAGCTGACAAAGCCTTTTGAGCATTGACTTTATTCTCATCACTTTTAACTTGTGATAACTTATATGTCCTAGTCTTACATGCCACTAATCTATTGTTTCGTTCTTCCGTGTCTTGTCTACATAAGCAACCTCTGCTGATATTACGTAAACAGACTCGAATCGTCGTGCCTCTATTGTTGGTGTACCTGAGATCTCTACGTGTTTATACACCTTGACATCACTCGATACGAATAAAACGTAGTGATCTGATGACATTAGTTATGCTACGGATAACAGATTTTTCATTATTCTGGAACGTGATAGATATCTTAAAGCGGCACTTGATTAGGACTATAACGGGGCGCAATAGTTGTTTAGCCAATGTGGCCAATTAACAACCTTGAGTTTTTTAGCCGTCTCCATCACTCAGCTCCCATTGCATTCTGCCATTCGTTGCAACTTTGTACTATTACTAGTCATATAATTTGAACAACCTGACTCAACGATCCAATCCTTTTTGTAGTCAATCTGTCTGGGCACTAACAATATAAGTGCCATTTCTTCTCCTTCTGCAATGAAGGATGCCTCTAACATAGTTGTTGAATTATGTAATTGTAGTTAGCAATATAGAATTTAGTGAAATAATATCTCTCGGTAGATTTCGATACCTGATCATAACTCTAAGGCCTAAACATATTAATACTGATTCAGTCAGTAAGATATTGACTGATGATTATTAGAGAAATCAGTAAGAACCAAGAAACATATGTTTAATTATATTTTTATGATGTTATACAAAGAGATAATTAGCGAAGAATCATTGTGGCATAGGATGATACTCCAAAAAAAGTCATGGCTTAAGTCCTTTAGTGGGCGTATGAAATTAAATAGTTAACAGGCTCATTTAATTACTTAGGAGCCAACTGTACATGTCCTATAAGATCCTCGGGCTAGCTTGTGTCAAGGGTCACACTATTACTAGACTGTACCAATTAAAAAGATATTAGATATAATCAAGTTGGATTGCTAAGTGGAAGCACAGTGCGAGATTGTGGATTGTTTCCAATTTTGGTAGCTTCTAGATAAACTAACAAGAGTGAACACAAAATATATCATTATTTAGAATATACTGATTTCTAGAAAAAAAATTGATAGAGATTTTTACTATTGATTTGGTCCAATGAACCTAGACATCATTAGATAGTCATTCTAATTACAGTTAATTAATTGGATATTAATAAATTAAGGAAAAACTGACAAAGTAATAATTGGCTAATTGCTGAACAGAAAAAATAATATTAAATAGTCAAATATTACAAGAAGCGGTAATGTGGGTAATAGGATTTTCCAGAAAATGAAAATACCATCACTGGCCAAAATTAGCAAGTGGAACTAGAGGCTACACCCCTATAGTCACAGTGACTGTGGCGTGTAGCACCGCTAGAGATTACCCATTTGTGTCTTACTTCCTATTGTCTATATATAGGAGACTCTAGATACCTTTAACACAAGTGACAAAAACTGTACTGAAATTCTGTCAGTTTTTCTGGAGAGAAAGAATTCATGAAAATAAGTGAATAGTTGATTTTCTATTCTTAGATTTCTTTGTGAATTAAGCACAGTTATTAACTTCATCTCTTCCTGTGTAGCATATAAAGACCACATTCTTGTGTGACTATATACGAGAATAGACCGGAAGATTAATTAGGGGTTGGCATCATTCTCTTGTTCATCTATAGTCTACAAGAGGTACCATTTTCTACAAGTCATTATAATATGTTGTTATGAGATTAATGTGCTCCTGATTGTTTTTTTGTTGCATTGTTTAATTGAAAAATTGATAGTAGATTTTAAAGAAAAATAAATTTTAAAAATACTACTAACTACTATTTTTCTACAATCTTTCCAACATAGGAATCATGCTAAATCACCATTTAATGATATTGTTGTAACAAAGTTACAAAAATGGATTATTGAGAAATTAAACATGTAAGAAAATGAAATAAATGATGATTGGATTTTGCTTACGAAGTGGATACTATTTAAACTAGACATTTGATTTGTTCTTAAGGTTAATGGTTTTTATTTGTGTTTTTGATGTTTTATTTATATGTAGATAATTTTGGTGCACTTGGTGGTATTTGGAGAAAAATTACCTGATTTATAGCAAATTGGGCAGAGAAGGAAGCGCTTTTGCACTTGTCATTGGCGCTAGAGCGCTTAAAAGGCTTTAAAGGAGCTAAACTTAGAATGGACCAGAATAAGTGGCATTCCATAGCTATATTAGTGGTGCTCTGGCACTGTACATATGGCGCGTCAATGCTACAATGCTGGAATAAAATGTACATCATCGTTTAGACGTTTTTTCACCTAATTTTCGAAGTGGCAGCCCCCAAGCTTATAAATAAGTCTTTCTAGGACATATTTAGATGCTAGAGAGCCAAAAATAACTTAGAGAAAAGAGAGAAAAAGGAGTAAAAGATTGAAGACGGAGCGATTGGTAACCCGAAAACACAATGCCATTGATTCAATTTCTTGTCTTTTTACTCTTCTTTTTCTTCTTTCTTCTTCATGTAAGAATCATGTTTATCATTTATTTTTGAACCATGAACTAAATTTATTTTCTAGGACTACGATGTATCCGGATTATTATGTCCTGAATTATTTCAATTTTAATACAAGTTGATATTTATTTCTATTATATGCTAATTGTATTTATTTGTGCTTAAAGCTTGTGAGAGCTTGATCAACTTTTGTATGAATTAGAGATTTAATCCAGAATCTAAGAAGGGAGGATTGAATTTGTCATTGATTAATATAACATAAGATTTTTAATCCAAGAACTATGAGGCTTGTGTAGTATTCATGAATTTCTTGTGTTTAATAAGTTTTGATAGGTTCTAGTTACACAGAGATGTTGAAACTTATCTATTGAAACATACTTATTAATTCTTTAGAAAGATTGATCGATAAATTAAAAAAAATTCGTTATTAACATAGGGAATGTACGTTAACTGATTGAATTGAATAATTTACATAGATTAATCTAGGTGAAATCGGAACCCTAGGTTTAATTAGTGAGAGTTTTCTCGAGTTATTTGTAAGTTTGATTTTATTTGTTTAATTTCCTTTTTCTTCAACAGATACTTTTAGATTGTTCAAATAAAATTTAGAATTAATAAGACTCGATAATTGGCAATACAAGTTTATGTGGGATGATACTCTATTTACTCTATATTAATTGTTCGGTAACGTATACTTGCGTTCATAACTTTCACAACAATAAACACAGATAAATAAGATAGATATTTATCAGGGTTTGGCTATAAGTGCAATGAGAAAATTCTATTATATCAAAGAATATTCCGAAAGCCATTGGCAAATTTCATTCATAACCCAAAATCCACATACATTCCAAGAGCACTCTTACCCGAACTACTCTCAGAGCCAAAAAAACCTCTCTCACCAAGATATATTTATTCTCTCTAAAGAACTACTCTTACACTTAAAAAGAGTAAAGAAAGAAAGATGTGAGAAAATCATAAACTTTTCTGTGAAAATTGCACTAGCATGCATTTGATTAGAATAATGCTATGGAGCACCAGTGGTGCCCAGCACCACAATGATGTGTCAGTCTGTCACTGGCTAATCATAATTATAATTCAGGTAGGGCCAATATGGAACACAATTTATTAATTAAATCATCCAATGATAAACAGATATGTCGTTGTGGTGCTAGGCACCACTATGCCCTATAACATTGCTCATTTGATTATTAGATCAATATCATACCTATAACAAAAAATATTTACGTAACCTCATAAAGTTGTGATTGACATAAATCAAAGGATATTTGTGCAGTTTCTCTTTCCCCCTCCTTTTTTTCTCTCTCTCCAATATATACGTATATAAATACAAATTATGTTAATTTTTCGTTTAAATAGTCTTGTTTTTGAAAAAATAAACAATAAATAAACAAATTCTTCTGGAGTATGTTAGGTGTTCGTGCATTTTTTTTTTCTTTTTAATGCTAATTTTCACATATATCTTGGTTAACCCCATTAAGGTGGGTTGCCCTGTTTTGGATGCTCTAGTCAGGCTTGGAACTCAAAGTCTCTGATACTTTTGAAGCTGACTGATTTGGCAGCTCACTCATTTATGCTTAGAAGGAACGAGACAGTTTTCTATGCACACATAGTCTAAAGTTTTACGTCAGTTAATTTTCAACGTACTGATCTTTACACAGACACATATATATATATATGGGTTTAGTTTAAATGGTTACAACAATATTTACCCATGGATGGTTACAATGGTTTAAGCCCTTAGATCTAATATCCTATGGTGGTGATTAGTTTGGTGGTTGGCCAAAAAAATTTAATGCTGACCAAAAAAATTTAATGCTATCACTACTTTTTTAAGTACCTATCCATGGTCACAAAAAAATTGTAACTATTGAGAAGTCTTCCATATATATATATATATATATATGCATGCATACATATATACATCTACAAACACTAACTGTGGAAACTTCATTGTAGTATTATTCTTCTACATAAATCCTCTGAAAAGGCAGGAAAAACTCTAGTTTAAAACAGAATCTCCTTCACTAAGGTAAGAATGAAAATGAATTTGACTCTGGTATTGATCAATTGAGGAAGAAAAAATGTACCACCATTGTTCAAGTCCAAAACGAAAAGGGAGAAATATTCTTGAAGATAAAAGAGCAATTTACTAGACTAGGCTACAATCACAAGAAATAAAGAACTAGTATTTCAACACCAAGTAGGTACATACGAGGTGAAAACAAGTACATAGACCATATGCAGGATCAAACCGCATCAAGAGGCTACAATTTGGAGTCACACCATACTATAAATATGTTAGAATTTGAACCATAAACTAATTCAGAACAGGGTTTTTGTTCTTATTGGCTTCATGCTCTAAACACACAACTATAATATCAAATGGTCCTATGGATCATGGATGTGCCATTTGAAGACAGTACAACATATGTGAAAAGAAAACAAGCAAACACCCACATGTGAAAGTTGCAAAACTTTATTATTTAACAAAAATATTTTTTATGGTACGTCGTCAGGCCGAAACAAAGCAGCCTGAATGGAAAGCAGAACCCCATCATTTACCTTGTTGACGTAGAAAACAAAGCCAGCTATGTACAGGGTGATTGGTTTGAGAAAATGACTCCTGTTTGATCGACTGTTATTCTCAAATCGATGCTGAATGTTCCTACGACATTTAAAAGATATAGTAAGTACTAATTATATACGAGGGTGCGTGAGAGTGACACAGTGGTAGTTTTGCAGAGTGACTAACAGCTACTTTTAGCATAGTCATGTGATCTAGAGGTGTGTACCTTTCATACTGGTTTCGGGTGGTACGCATAGCACATGTTTATAGGATAAGTCTCACGGAGATTCCCGAGGAGGACATCGGGGTTGCCAAATATTGTTTTCCAGAAAGTCACTGATGGTACATGCATAACTTTCCAATAATCGTGGCCTCCACATGGTTTAAGACTGCTTACAAATTCTTCAGGCAAGTCGAAGAATCTTAGAGTTTTGAGATTGGTCAAGTGTTGGATGCCGGAAGGCACTTCCCTCAGCAGGCCACCCCACATACTCAGAGTCTGAAGACAAGGCAGCGGTTCTCTATCTATTTGCACTTCTTTCAGTCTATCATGGCTTTTTATATTAAGCAACCTGAGTTTCTGAAAACCACCTTCTTCGAAATGCAACCATATCTCAAGTAGATTATGAGGCATTGAAATCCAATACGGCAACTTTTGTAATGGTCCTCTCAGACTAAGAAATCTTAAAAGGTAAGGAGGAGATGAAATGCATTCTAAATCTAAGATTTCATGTTCACTGACTGAGGACAATTCTAAATACTCAAGGCACTTCATCTTCTCAATGACAGCGCAAAGATCCTTTCCGTTCTCTACGGTCAACTTTGAAATGTACAACATTCTCAACTGTCTCAACTTCTGTAACTCATTAACGGCACCACGTCCTTCATGTGCTTCAATACTGCATAGTGTTTGTAAGTCCTCCAGACACCCAATCCCCTGTGGTAGCTTCATTCCAGGTACTGTTTTGAAACCACGGTGATCAACTTTCTCGACATCACGACAGGTCAAAATGTGCCTCATACATCGAAGATCATTAATCTCACATGGTAGCTCGGACACCAGGGTATTTACAAGATCTAGTGTCTGTAAGTTTTGCAGTTTGCCTAGAGACTTCGGGAGCACTTTCACCTTCGTGTTCCTCAGGCACAAGTACTTCAGGTGGAATAAGTTCCCCACTTCTTTTGGTAGACAATCAAAAGGAGAACTTTTGAAACACAACACCCTCAGAAGCTTGAAACTTTTAAATAAAGTAACCATGAAATGCTCGGTTAATTTGGAGGCATCAAAAATGAAAACAGAGCGAACCCCTGAGTCTTCAACGATATCTCGGATATTTTCTGTGCTTCCGTAGATTGATAGACGACGATATTTGCTTCTAAACCTTGAGTTCTTTTCATCCAACATCTGACAAAAACCTAATTCCTCAGTCTTTGATAAGATTACCTCACGCATCATGTCATGAACTTTACACAATCTAACTGGCCCTCGAGACTCTGAATGTGAGACTTGAACCAAGTTTCTATGGATAAGCTCCTCTAGGTATTCCTTAGCAACATCCTCCAATCTCATGTCCCTTTTTGGCTTTACAAAACCCTCGGCAACCCACATTTTGTATAGTGTCAATTCAACAACTGAATAATCTTCGGGAAAGACGCCAAAATATAGAAAACAAGATTTAAGGTGGTAAGGTAGATCGTTGTAACTAAGAGAAATAATATTTAAAATTCTTGTAAGTTGGGAATTATCTTCTAACTCAGAGCTCATATTATCCACAACGTTTTGCCATTCCAAAATGATCTTCTCTTTCGTTGACAGTAAACAAGCTATAGCAGTAACTACAAGCGGCAGACCCTGGCATTTGTGAACAAGACTAAGAGACAATTCCTCCAACTCCTTTGGACAGTGAGTCTCAGTTCCGAATGCCTTTTTGCAAAACAAGTCCCAAGCCATTTCGTCGGACAGAGGCTGTACTCTATGGACAAGATCACACGAGGTTTCTTGACAAGCAACAACAGCGACTGTGTCACTACGTGTTGTGACTATTATCCTGCTGCCTTTATCATTTTTAGGCAAGGCGTGCTTCATAACTTCCCAAAAATCTACATCCCAAACATCATCGAAAACAACCACGTACCTCTTTGTCTTCAGATATTGTCTCAAAGAGCTAATTAATTCCTGGGTGGTGTCTGCTCCGCCCTTGGTACATTCTGCATCAATGCATATCTGCTTGGTTAAAATCTTCAGTAGCTTTTCCATGTTGTATGATTGAGATACGGTGATCCAAGCTTGACAATTGAAGTGTCCTTTAACCAATTCATCATCATAGACTATGCTTGCAAGAGTTGTCTTTCCAATTCCACCTGTACCTACCAACGAAATCACCATGCGCGCAGATGCTCCCTCAACCAACTTTCTTTTCAAATCATTTCGGATCGAATCAGTGCCCACAACTTCATCTTCTTCAATGAAACGGGAGACAAATCGAGGGTCGCAGTGTTCAGAACATGTGCGTTTGCCACAAGATATTTCTTCCGAGGAATGTCTCTGGAAGTCATATCTCTCACTTCTCTCCTTGATCTCACGCAGGGACGTCTTAATGTCTTTAACCTCGGAAGCTACGATGTGGCGTGCTTTCAACCGTTCGATCAGGCGACCAATTTTCTTGAGGAAATTGAGGAATCCACTCCGACGACGACGTGGTGGTGTGACGTGACGAAGATATTCATCAATGACATCTTCTATGCGATTAGCTTCGTCCCTTACTTGTTTCACCCAAGTTTTGACGCCATCATTGGCGTGTTCTTTCTCCGACCTCGCTTCTGCATCTTTGAGAAAACACTTGATGCTTTCCAGTTCATCTTTTAGACTCTGTACATCTCTGTTGACTCCCTTGAGCAATTTTGCTTCTTCGACAAGTAGCTGAACCAGCCTATCAATAACTGGGGCAACTACAGTTTCTGCCATTCTCCTCAGCTACCAGTCCAGGAACTAGGTCATGGTAATTGAACTGCTTGGTTTGAACGGATGTTCTAGTTTGCAATCAATCTAGCTAGTTGGTATCAGTTATCAGTAAGTTTATTGTGTAAAAGGCATAAATTCCCGGGTGGAAAAAGACCAACCCCCTAACAAGAAGTTTCATGGTTCAAAGTTGAAGCTTCAGAAACTTATTGTCACTGAAAAAACAAGCATATATTCCAACAGAAAGTGACTAATATGAGAATTTTAATAACCAAAAGAAGAGACATGGAACGAAAACTTGGGCCCTGCTTGGAACCTTGACTTTAGGAGGGGGAAAAAAAAATTATGAGCTTTCATTTTAGTTATTTGAACTCAAACAAAATAAAAAAAAATTGTTTTTTTCCGGAATTATGAGAGTTAAATTTGATATAATTTTTAGTATATTGGTATTTTACAAATAGATTTTAAATGAGAAAAGTTCCAAAAGAAAATTTTATAGAATCTTAGTAAATTATGTTCCTCTTTTTTTTTTTCTCCCCCTTTTCCTCACAATGTTTTTCTGAGCAAAAATTTAAGTTTCAAACAAAGTGACCGGGAATATGAATATAGGAATCTATATTATTATTAATTAGATTATTTTAGGATTATATAATTATATTATATTTAATTATTAGGTTTTATTTAGTTTTGAGTAACTGGTTTGATGTTTCCCTTTTATGATCATTTCTAGAAGATATTAGTTTCTTAGTTTTGTCTAAGCACTTCTATATAAATAAACTCTTCTATGTTCATTAATTTTAGACTTGATAATGATATACATCTATTCATAAATTTTTTATCTAATATTTTTCCTCTCTCTGTAAAGTTCTTCCTCTCCTTCTCTAAATTCTTTTCTTCTTCTTCCTAAACTCCTCTCATTCTCTTCTTAATTTCTATCATCTTTTCTAAATTTTTACTCTTGTTCTACATCATTTGGTATCACAGTCTCGTTTAATTTCCTTAGACTGTATTGTTTCTTCACTAAAATCTCTCCACATTTTTTTCGTTGCTCTTAGTTTAGAATTTTTAGTTATTTTCATCCAAAAAAAAAAACTTGGTGACCAAACTCCAATGCCACAGGTTTGAAAAAAAAAATTAAAAAAAAAATTTACAGTAAAGAGAAACATGTTTCTCTTCTCTACCACCCCCTCCCCTTTGCTTCAACTACACCATCTCCACCACCCTTACTGCTACCACTTGTGGGTGCTACTCACTTCTACTAGCAACCTACCAGCCGCTACAAGCCTCTAACACTGCTGTTGCTCGCATTATAGTCAAGCTGACATTGTCCTTGATCGGTGTCGCTGCTTGCCACCGACTTTCGCCTTATACCAGTCTATAACTCGAGCTTCAGTCACTGTTTTGCTGGTTCTAATAATCATCAAACATTCAGATCCTGCACCCGTAAGTCAACACTTCTATTCTGGAAGATTTTTGTACCTACACCCTTGTTTGGTTATAATTTCTGCTCTTGAAAATTTTTCTTATGGTTTTATTAGTTGGAAAATTCATGAATGTGCTTTGATCCATTATAATTATTAAGTATGAGTGTTCCAATTCATTCTCCATACTACTACCATAAACCATATAAGGATAATCAATATTATCGTAATTCACAATATGACCGTGCTCCATATTATCCTCAATAATACCATAGCCACTCTAGCTATTACACTGAAGAGATAAGACACAATGATAGGGTCATAAGAAAAGTTCCTACCTATGATGATATTTCAGAGCATAATACATTTTTAGCTTGGGTAAGTGCTCTTGAGGAATTCTTTGACTATCATAATTTCACTGATGATCAATGTATATTTTATGCTAGTTGGAAATTAGTTGAACATGCTAAAGTTTACTGAAAACTAGTACGACGTGAAATTGAACATTACTATCATCTGCCTATCACTTTGTGGGTTGAGATGAAAGAAAGATTAGAAAGGACATTCTTATATCAACCTAGTATTAGTCATGTTCCAGAAACTAAAACTTATTATAGCCAACCTACGGTTGATCCTGTATTAGTTTGTAGCTTTCGCAAAAATATAGCCAACATGAAAATCAATTTAGCTAATATTAGCCACCTTTGCCAAAACTTAAGCGATGTTATTACCACTCCATATAAGCCAGTTTAAAATTTTCTATTAAGGGAAAGAGAGCTAAATCTATTGAGGAGGATGAGATATAGTTGAGGGGGAAGAGATGGTTAAATCTATTGAGGAAGATAATTCTGTTAACGAACGAGTGACTGAGTCTAATAAGAAAGATAATTCTAGTATTGCCAAAGTCATTGTTACTTTCCCACCTTGTGATCCCAGTCCACATAAGTTTCCAATCCCTAAAGTTTCTCTTAGATCTAATACACATTCATTTAATTTTCTTTCTGATATGACTATTGGATTAGTTTTCAATGAGATAGATATATTTACTTACCGAGGTATTCCAAGACCTCCTGTATTCTCACTTATGTTTGTTATGCAGAAAAAGTGGTTCAATTGTGCTATTTATAGATCCCATATTTTTTACCAAGAATCAAGACTTGCTATTGAAGAATTTTCTCTGGTTCCACTTGTTGCTTCATGGTTTACTAGAGTTTTAACTCACCGGATTCGAGTTCTCGAATCCTGGGAGAATGATGAGGAACATAAAAACATATATCTATATTATTATTAATTAGATTATTTTAGGATTATATAATTATATTTTATTTAATTGTTAGATTTTATTTAGTTTTGAGTAACTGGTTTGACATTTCTCTTTTATGATCACTTCTAAAAGATATTAGTTAATTAGTTTTGTTTAAGAGCTTCTCTATAAATAAGCTCTTCTATGTTTATTAATTTTCAGACTTAATTAATAATGTACAACTATTCAGAAATTCTTTCTCTAATATTCTTCCTCTCTCTCTAATATTCTTCCTTTCTCTCTAAAGTTCTTCCTCTCCTTCTCTAAATTCCTCTCTTTTTTTTCCGAAATTCCTCTCTTTTTCTTCTTTCTCTCATCTTTTCTAAATTTTCTCTCCTATTCTACATCACAAAGCCTTTGGGAAAAGATGGAGGAAACCTATTCCTTGAATAAACAACGTAAATGTGGCTTTTTTGTGTAGTGGTGGTGGTACAAAGAGAAATACAATTGGACGGATGTGGTATATGTTTACTCCATTGAAAAAAGTTTCCTCTGCTGAAGAAAGTGGAGAGGGTATCTCTTCTTATTAATAGCTATGTTAATAATACGAATATGGTTAAGATAAGCAGGGAATAGGTTCACTTCATATGCATGATTGAAAAATAATTATGATACCAAAAGCTAAATTTTCCTTGGGTGGTTAAGTTAAGCAGAGAATATGTTCATTTAATATGGATGACTAAAATAAGCAG
This sequence comes from Trema orientale, assembly GCA_002914845.1. Lineage (NCBI taxonomy): Eukaryota > Viridiplantae > Streptophyta > Magnoliopsida > Rosales > Cannabaceae > Trema > Trema orientale. The sequence goes on from JXTC01000224.1 coordinate 70,464, forward strand.
GGTACAGGTTCACTTGATCCAATAAAAGTGAAAAACATTTCAAATAAAAGCACGAAGTAGAACATGATTGGAAAGTAAGTAATTAATAAGATTAGCTTGCTTCTTTGACGATTGATTTGGGCACATAATAATCAGGCAACTTGTTGATCAGCAAAACATGAAATATTAAAAGTTAGTTATCCAACGTTGTTTTAAAATTCACATTTCAAAGCCAAAAGTACT
>JXTC01000224.1:71669-133845 GCA_002914845.1 Trema orientale
TTTCCAAGTTTGAAACTAACCTATCTAGAAGTTAGTTAATAGAAACAAAATTAGCTAGTAGTTTCTGCTCAACAATTTTGTAGCAGGAAACTAGTAGCTGATTTGGTTTCCTAAGTTTTGATACCAAAAAATCAAGAAACCATTCCCCATTTTTGATACCAAGCATCCTTGAAATCAGTTCAGTACCCAACATGATGCCAAAAAAACCCATAAAGCAATCCTCAAGTTGACACCAAGCAACCTAACCACTAAACAATTATAAGACCTGGAAACCAAGGGCCTATTTGGCATTATTTGTTGTTTTCTGTTTTCAGAGTTGTATTTTCGGAAATGAGAACAAAAACTGTTTCATAAAATTTTTAGAAAACAATGGGTTTTTGGCAAATATTTTCTAAAAATATTTTTTAGGAAAAAAAATTATATTAATATAAAAAAACATATTTGCATTATAAAAAAATATGTAGAGAAAAAAAGTCAAGAGAGAGTGACTAGTGATAAATTCAAGTAAGGGAATGAGGAGAAAGAAAGTCAGAAGAGAAAAGGTAATGAAAGATAATAATAAGAGAGAAAGTCATAAGAAAGAATATAGAAATAAAACGTGTTGAGAAAGATAGAAGAAAAAAAAGACTAATGAAAACACACAAGAGAGAGAAAGTAATAAGAATGCATAGGGATAGAAAATAAAGATAAAAAAACTTATAAAAAAAAGTAGCAATAGAGAATGAGGTGATATAATGTGACTAAAAAAATGAAAGGATAAAAAATGATGATGAGAGAGAAAGTAATACAATAGAATGAAGAGAGAGAAAGTGATGAGAGAGAATGAGGAGAGAGAAAGTAATGAGAGAGAATGGGGGTTGAGAGAATGCAGAGAGAAAAAGTGATGAGAGAAAGTTGTGAGAGAGAAAATGATGAGAGAGAAAGTTACGAGAAAATATATATATGAAAGTCATATGAAAGAAATTTTTTTTTTTAGAAAAAGAAAATTTTAAGTTAACACTTTAAAAACAACATTTTATTATTCTCTGAATTTTCTATTTTCTTTAACTCTGTTTTTAAAAACTGTTCTCAGAGAATAACGCCAAACCCCTTACTTGTTCTCAGAGAATAGTTTTCTGTTTTTAAAAATAAAAAACTATTTTTTAGTTATGATGCCAAACAGCCCCCAGGAAACTAGTCCCTAATTTTAAAACAAAACATCCTAGAAGCCGATTCAATCCCCATTCCTCACAACATATAAACTTAATTTCAAGTTAGAAACCTAGCAAAACTTGGAAACCTCTATTTAGAAACCGAATTAGCTACTAATTTAGTTAACAAAACTATTTGCAGGAACCAGTAGCTGATTTAGTCGTATCTCTTATTATTTTCCTAGCCTTTGTCTAGTCTCACCCCTTTTCCTTTCCTTTCCTTTTCCTGCCTTTATACTCTCTCGGCCTAGTCTTTCCTCATCACCATTTATTTCCTTACTGTATAGCCTCACCTCAACTCAGTCTCCACCAAAATGACCTTGCATGTCCTCATTTTTTTAGTGTGGTTCTACTTGCAATATTGCTTATACTTGTCGCTTCTCCTTTGGTTCGTTGATATGGATCCCGAAGAAATTGTCAAATTGTGTGAACGCCTAAATCTTGACGGCCATGAAAGTCCTGTAATGAAAATGAACCCAGAGATGTATGAAGACGGCAAAGAGAAGATGGAGCTCTATTTGGTAGGAAGGGTTTTTGGAAATAAGTTCATCAACCGAGAGGGTCTGAACGAAGTCGCAGAACAAGTGTGGTGCACAACCCGTAAGGTAAAAGTTGAATCAATGGGTGTCATAAATTTTTTTAAGTTCATTTTGGGTGCAAAGCAGATCATCAAAAAGTGCTGTTAGGAGGTCCTTGGACATTTTGCAACCAATTAATTTCCCTTCTTAAACCACAAGGCGTTGGCCTGGTATCGTCAATGGACTTCACAAAAGTTCCTTTCTGAGTGCAATTTCATAATGTCCCAATTGCTTGTAAGAGTGACCGATGTGCACGACTCTGGGGGGAGCTAATTAGGTCAGTGGAGGATGTAGACATAGAGGGACCAACGATGCGTGCAAGAATCACTATTGATGTTACTAAACCATTATGCAGAGGGCTATAAGTCTTCACTGACGAGGTTGCGGGGTCCATCTCCATTCTAGTACAGCATGATTTCCTACCAGAATTTTGTTTCCGATGCAGTATTATAGGACACAAGCTAAAGGAATGTCCAAAGGAGGAAACTTTAGATACAAATGGTTGTCCGGTTAAACATCGATTTGGAGATTGGTTGAGAGCTATGAATATTAAACAATTGAGACGAGAATGGAGGGAACGAAAAAAGCGACATCAATGGTCGGACCATATTTATTCGCCTATGAGATCAAGCGGCAATGGAGGAGGGACTAATAGTGGAGGCTTAGATAAGATGAGAGTCACATTGAATTCTGACAATGAAATAGATCGGGTGGCATAGACTCTAAACGGTGCGACTATAACACAAATAACTCCTTAGGGAGCTTTACCGATGGTGAAGATGCAATAGGCTCCAACAAGAGAAACGCTCGAGATGATTCACGTGCACAACAAGACACCGACAATGGAAAAGCAAAGGCAAGTAGGAATACAACCGGCGATAGTGGAGAGTTACCTGTTTCTTCGCTTAGACAGGCTGGGTTTTCTATTTCTAACTCAAAAGAGATGATGGCAACTACTCAAGACCCTGTGTAGATAGTCCAAGAAAAGTCGTGAGTTTTGATTGAAGAGTATGAGAGAAATTCCAAGTGCTATCCCATTAAGTGCGTGGCAAACCCATTACAACTTCTAAATGATGATGTTGGAAACAGTAAAATAATAGGTCCAAAAAAGACGCGTACATGGAAAAGGAAATTCTATGCCAACCTACCAAAAGCAAAGACAACCAAAAGTGGTGAGGTCCTTTCTTTACTTGCTACTAACAGCCCTTTCATTAAAAATCTGATGTTGTCATCTCCATCACATAATAAACTACACAACTCCCACTAAACCAAAGCAAGGAATATTCCTCATCGAACCTCTCCACTGGCGGTGCTAAACGAAGACTGATTAATGATGCTGGTGAGTTCCCTCCCTATAATACTTCCAAGAAGAGTAGAGTTGATAATGTTGAGGAGGAAACAAATAAAAATATGGATTCGGCGAGTCTTGGTGCCCAGGACTGCTGATCAACATGAGTATACTGTGCTGGAATATATAGGGACTTGGGAATCCCTATACATTACAAACCTTACCGGATTTGGTCCATAAGGTGGCCCCGAATTTAGTTTTTGATAATTACAAACCTTACGGGATTTGGTCCATAGGGTGGCCCCGAATTTAGTTTTCTTATCGAAAACTAAATTAACTGGTGGATTGGCAACGAGAGTGAAGTTTTCTGTAGGTTTCTCCCATAGTTTTGTGGTAAACTCTGAAGGTGGAAGGGGGGGGTCTAACGTTTCTTTGCAATTATGACTGGCAAGTTACTATTAACTCCTTCTCCAAAGGTCACATTGATTCTTCTGTTCAGTCGATGGATGGTAAATAGTGGCAGTTTGTTGGCTTCTATGGTAATCCAAAACCTTATCTTCTTCATTTTTTGTGGGACTTACTTTGACGCCTAAAGCATCTGAATTCCTTACCATGGCTTTGTGGTGGTGACTTCAACGAAATTCTATGCTTATCAGAGAAGAGTGGAGGCAATGACAGAGCCGCTCCTGCTATGAATAATTTTTGTAATGCTCTATTGTATTGTGGCTTATCTGATCTGGGATCTTCAAGTTCACCATTCACTTGGATGAACAAACGCCTTAACAATGATTTTATTCAGGAAAGACTTGATCGGTATGTATGTTCTGATGATTGGCGTAAACTCTATAACACATCGATTATTGAGCATGGAGATTTTATCTCATCAGATCATTGTCTTCTGACCTTATGGTTGAATAAGGGCCCTGATAATCAAGACGACTTGAGTAATTGGGATTTTAAATTTGAACCTTACTGGCTTCAGGAGGATGGGTGCAGAGCAGTGGTGGAGAAGGCTTGGAATGTACATGTTTTTTCTAACGATGCTCTTTCTGATTTTCAATGCAAGATTGAGAGATGTGTAGCGGACCTCCGATCTTGGAGCTCCTAGACCTTTGGCTCATTAAGGTGATCTATAAAAAAATTGAAAAAAAAGATCTCTCATCTATACAAGTGCATCGATGTGGGTGGCAAAATGAAAGAAATCCAGGCCCTTGAAAATAAACTTGAAGACCTGTTGAGGAACGAGGAACATTATTGGAGATAGAGATCTCGGGCAGAATGGCTGAAATCTGGTGATCGAAACATAGGGTACTTCCACCAGAAAGCGACCAACCACATGAGGAAGAACAATATAAAGAGATTAAATGACAATCAAGCGTCTGGAAGGAAGTGAAAGAGGACTTGGTCAGAATTATGGAAGATTACTTTGGTATTATTTTTCAGTCATCTCAACCGAGTATGGAGGAGTCACAGAGGGTTGTCAGTGCAGTAACCAAAACTATATCTCCAGCAATGGCTGAATACCTTGACTCCTTTTTTACTTCAAAAGATATCAAAACAGGTCTCTTTCAAATGGGGGGGACCAAGGCACCAGGACCTGGTGGATTTCACACTATTTTCTACCAGAAGCATTGGAACATGGTTGGCGAAAGTATTTGCGGAGTTTTTCTGAGTGTGCTCAATGAAGGATCGTCAGTTAAAGCTCTCAACTCCACTCATATTGTCCTTATTCCTAAGAAGAAAGATCTGAAGAATGTGGCAAATTTTAGACCGATAAGCCTTTGTAACGTCATCTACAAGATTATTACTAAGGCATTAACAAATAGAATGAAGATGGTGCTATCCTCACTTATTTCTAAGAACCAGAGTGTATTTGTGCCGGGAAGGCTAATTTCAGAAAATGTAATAATCGCCTTTGAGTCCTTGCATTCCTTATATCGTCGATCAAATGGTAATAAAGGTTTCATAGACTTGAAGCTTAAAATGAGTAAAGCTTATGATAGGGTGGAGTGGGGCTTCTTATGGTCTCTTATGATGCACATGGGCTTTGACAATCGGTGGGTGCATCGAGATATAGATTGTATTTCTACATCCTCCTTTTCTATGGTTTCGAATGGTAAAGCTAAAGGTCATATCATACCATCTAGAGGTCTTTGTCAAGGATGCCCACTATCCTTTTACCTTTTCCTATTGTGCGTATAGGCGTTCTCATCTTTGATTCATCAGGCTGAGGCTGGTAGCAATGCAGGCTGTGCTCGCGTAATTAGATTTAGATAATGCACTGTTAGAGATCAATGCGATGCTCTCATCGTTATCAATGGAGGAAAAGCAGTGTAGGGATCGAAAAGCCCTATCTCGGATTCAATTGCATCTATCGAATCAAATATTACAGGACGTTCTGAAGGAGAAAATTACCTCCACTTTGTGGTTGAAATTAGAACAGCTGTGCAGGACAAAAAGTCTAACCAACAAGCTGCATCAGAAGCAGCGACTGTATTCTCATCGTACGATAGAAGATACGTCTCTTGAAGAGCACTTAAACATCTTTAAGAAAATTGTTTCTGATCTAGAAGCCTTAGAGGTTAAATATGAGTCTGAGGATTTAGCACTGATTTTACTGTATTCGTTGCCCCCTTCATATATGCCTTTTAGAGACAGTATTTTGTATAGTCGTGAATCCCTTACTCTGAGCGTGGTTTATGATTCTCTGCTCTCCAAGGAAAAGATGGTTTAGGTTGTTACAGGGATTGAGACTCAGGCAGAGGGTCTCGTTGCAAGAGGGAGAATACAGAAGAGAAATTCTGGGAGTGATAATAGAGGCAGATCGAAATCTAGAAAATAAAAGTAAAACCTGTAATTATTGCAAGAAAAAAGGCTACATTAAATCTGAATGCTATAAACTTTAGAAGAAAAATAAGAAAACTGTTCCTAATCAGAAGGGAAAACAAACTGAAAATATCGATGAAGCCAATGTTACCAAGGATGATATCAGTGATGGAGAACTCTTAGTTGTTTCTGATGCGACTCAAAACCATATGATGACTGGATTCTTGTTCAGGTTGCACGTTTCATATGTCTCCTAATACGGATTGGTTTTCAACATATGAAACGGTATCGAAAGGTGCTGTATTGATGGGAAATAATGCGCCTTATAAAGTTGCTAGTATTGGAACAGTCAAAATTAAGATGTTTGATGGAGTTGCCAGGACTCTAGGTGGTGTGAGACATGTTCCAGATTTAAAGAGAAATCTGATCTCTTTGAGTACTTTTCATTCAAAAGTGTACAAGTACACTGCTGAAGGTGGAGTTCTGAAGGTTTCCAGAGGAGCTCTTGTCGTGATGAATGGCCAGAAAAGATCTACCGAATTATATATCTTTTTAGGTTCTACAGTTACTAGTGAAGCAGCTGTCTCTACTCCTTCGTTGTCAGATGACGAAGTCACTAAACTTTGGCATATACGTCTTGGGCATATGAGTGAGAATGACATGGCTGAATTGAGAAAAAGAGGACTTCTTGATGGGCAGAGTACTGGTAAACTAAAGTTCTGTGAGCACTGTATTTTTGGGAAGGAGAAGAGAGTCAGATTTACAAAAGGTGTCCACAACACAAAAGGAACACTTGATTATATACATTATGATCTCTGGGGAACATCTAAGGTACCTTCTAAACGAGGTGCTAGATATTTGCTGACGATCATCGATGATTTCTTCCGAAGGCTTTGGGTGCTCTTCCTGAAGCAGAAGAATGATGTGTTACCTACATTCAAGGAGTGGAAGACTATGATCGAGAAGCAGACGGAGAAACAGATTAAACGTCTCCGCACTGATAATGGCTTTGAGTTTTGTTTTGACGAGTTTAATGTCTTTTGTAAGTCAGAAGGAATCGTGAGGCACTTAAAAGTTCACCATACTCTGCAACAAAATGGTGTGGCAGAGCGTATGAATAGGACTTGGATAGAGAAAGTATGTTGCATGCTATCCAATGCTCGTTTACTAAAGTTTTTTTGGACAGAAGCTGCTTCTATAGCCTGTTTTCTAATTAATCGATCTCCCTTAACTGCTATTGAGAAAAAGACTCCAGAAGAGGCATAGTCTAGTACTCCTGCTAATTATTCTGATATGAAGATATTTGGATGTCCTTCCTATGCTCATATTGATAATGGAAAATTGGAACCAAGATCTATGAAGTGTATTTTTCTAGGCTATAAGACTGGTATTAAAGGATATGAGCTATAGTGTCCAGAAACTCAGAAGATTATAATGAGTAGAGATGTTACTTTTGATGAATCTGTTATGCTTCGTGATTTTCCTATTAGAGATTCTAGTAGTAAATATCAGCAGAAATCAAACACTCAGGTGGAGCTTGAGATTGGGTCAGAATCTACACCAGCGTCTACATATCAGTCAGGTTCCTCTACATCACCATCCCCATTACTAGCGTCACCACAATATTCTATTGCTAAGGACAGGCTTAGAAGAGATATTAGGCCTCCACAGAGGTATGCTGAGGCCGATCTAGTTGACTATGCTTTGAATGTGGCTGAAGGTATTGATTCTAATGAAGAACCTTCTACCTATACAGAGGTAGTTAGTTGTGATAACTTTGGCAAATGGATGATTGCCATGCAAGAGGAGATGGAACCACTACATAAGAATGGCACATGGGACTTGGTGAAACTACCTAAAGATAAGAAAGCTATTCGCTACAAATGGGTCTACAAAATGAAAGAAGGAACACCAGAAATTGAAGAAGCCTAGTATAAGGCAAGGTTAGTTGCAAAGAGCTACAGTCAGACTCCAGGCATAGACTTTATAGATGTGTTTTTTCTAGTTGTAAAGCATAGTCCAATTCGAGCTTTGCTTGGTATTGTGGCTATGCATGGTCTTTAGCTTGAACAATTAGATATGAAGACATGGAGAACTTGAAGAAGATATCTACATGGAACAGCCAGAGGGTTTTATAGACTCAGGAAAGGAGGACTACATGTACTTATTAAAAAAGTCTCTGTATGGCCTGAAACAGTCACCCAGACAGTGGTATAAGAGGTTTGATTCATTTATGACCACTCATTATTTCAAGAGAAGTAGTTATGACAGTTATGTCTACTTTAAGAAGACTGGTGATGGGTCTTTTGTATATCTAGTCTTATACATCGATGACATGTTGATAGCAGCCAAGGATAAAGAAGAGATTAGAAAGGTCAAAAACCAGCTTAGTAAGGAGTTTGAGATGAAAGATTTGGGAGCAGCAAAGAAGATACTTGGAATGAAGATTTTGAGAAATAGAAAGGCAGGTAAATTGTACCTAAGTCAAAAATGGTACATTGAGAAAGTTTTATACATATCTGATATGCAAAATGCTAAACTTGTTACCACTCCATTAGGGGCTCATTTCAGACTTTCATCTGCTTTATCTCCACATTCAGATGATAAGATTGATTATATGTCTCGAGTTCTGTATTCTAGTGTAGTGGGATCCTTGTGTATACTATGGTTTGTTCTCATCTGGATTTGTCATATGCAGTCAGTGCAGTTAGTAGATACATGGCGAATCCTGGTAAAAAACATTGGAAAGCAGTTCAATGGATTTTCAGATACTTATGTGGCTCTACTAATGCTTGTTTGCAATTTGGGAGAACTAGAAATGGAGTCGTTGGATATATTGATTCTGATTTTGGTGGAGACCTTGATAAAAGAAGATCTCTCACTGGGTATGTTTTCACCATTGGTGGTTGTGCTATCATTTGGAAAGCTACCTTACAGACTACAGTTTCATTGTCTACTACTGAGGCTGAATACATGGCTATTACTGAAGCATGTAAGGAAGTTATTTAGTTCAAAGGACTATTTAGTGAACTCAGTGAAGACTTACAGATGACCACAGTCTTTTGTGACAGTCAGAGTGCTATTTTTCTCACAAAAGATTATATGTTTCATGGGAGGACCAAGCACATTAATGTGCAGTATTATTTTTTCCGTGATATTATTGCTCGAGGTGATAAAGTTATGAGTAAAATTAGTACTCATGATAATCCTGTGGATATAATGACCAAGACACTTCCTAGAGAGAAGTTTAAGCATTGCTTAGACTTGGTTGGTATTACTTGCTGAGTTTTGCCTTCTTCATGGAAGAGGTGGAGAATATGGTTTTTTGTAGAGATTGGAGTCATTCCTTAATTGGAATTCGTGTTAAGGTGGATTATTAGAGTTCGTAATCCGAATTCTATTTTCCCCAGCCGAAAGATTTGCGGTGCGACATATGTAGAATTTTTGTAATTAGGAAAAATTTTGAGATCAGTGGTGCACTCCGAGATCGGAATAGGATTCTATATATTTTGACTTGGCTGTGTAAAACTCTACCTTCTGTACTTTAGTTTCGACATAGTGAAATTTCTTCCTCCGCCAGTAATTTTTCTCGATTAGGATTTTCCACTTAAATCTGTGTGTTCTTGTTTCTTCATTCTTTTGTCGATGATCGTTTGTTAATTCTTAACATATAAGACAATAGTTAATAGTTTCACTAAACAATAGCAGAATTCAAAATCAATTACAAAGTACCGAATTCAAGAGGCTCTTCCCAAAATAAAAGTAAAAGATATTACAAATAAGAGCATGAAGTAGAACATGATGGGAAAACAAATAATTAAAAGCTTGCTTATTTAATGACTGATTTGAGTACACAATCACGCAAGTTGTTTGATTAGCAAAACCTGAAACACTAAAATTAATTAGTTATAAAATGTTGTTACAATACAACAACAAGATCAATAAATTATTAGAGGCATACTAGTTTACCTGTCAATATTCCATTTAAGTGCATTGTCGCATAAATCATAAACATCTCCTTCACCTCTGAACCATAAAGGGCTATATGGTACATGCCTAACATTCCACTGTTGTTGGCCTCCACCTAGTTTCAAACTAAGTACAAATTCCCTTGGCATGTCTGAAATCTATAGGAGTTTGAGGCTTTCCAAGTACTGCAAGCCAAAGAATTTCAACAGTGGACAAGACCCAATGCAAAGCTCTCCAACAAGGGGCAAGGCTCCTGAGCTCATCTTCACCACCTCCAGCCTGTCCAACTTATTGAGTTAAAGCAACTTGAGTTTCCGAAAACTGCCTTCCTCGAACTGAAGTTCTTCTCCCTCAAATGCCTGCTCAAGCCAAAGATACTCCAAATTGGGCAATGCTTTGAGGTTTTTCAGTGGATCATCTACCAATCTTGACAAATTCAATCCCAATGTCGATAAATTTTGAAGCTTTGATATCCAATTTGGCATATTCTTTAATCGACAACTCAATTCCAGACGGTACAAGTTATGAGGTGGAGAAGAAATGGAATCAAGATCAAGAATCTCATCTGCACTAATTGAGAGCAAGTTTAGACGCTCAAGATGGTTCATCTTTTGGATAGACAAACAGAGAGCATGTCCACTTTGAGCAGTCAAATGCGACAGAGTCAACCATCTTAACTGTCTCAACATCTCTAGCTCTTTTACAGGATCAAGTCGATGATGATGTGCATCTACGCTGCCAAGTATTTGCAATTTCTCTAAACATCCGATGCCTTTATGTGTCCTCATTCCACTAATTGACTCGATATTGAATCCCATTGTGAAATTATGATAAAATTCCAAAAGGTGTCGCAGATGTTGAAGTTTGTTAATCTCCACTGGTAGCTCAAAGATGGGGCTGTATAGAAGATCCAATATCTATAGATTGGTTAGATTTCCTATAAACTTGGGGAGCTCCTTAATTTTCGTATTTTCTTAAACACAAAGATTTCAAGTGGTAAAAGCTTCCCACTTCTTTTGGGAGATACTCAATGTCTGTGAGATCCAACACCTTCATAAGCTTAAATTTTTTGAGTTTTTCAAACCATTTAATTATGAAAGACTTAGTCAATCCATTAATATTAAAAAGGAACACTGATTGAGCACCATAGTCATCAATAGTATCCAGGACATTTTTTGCACCATCGTTATATTGATAGGCGACGACTTCTCCCACTAACAGGTGACTTCTTTTTATCCAAAATTTGACAAAAATCCAATTCGTTAGCCCATGAAAGAATGACGTCATGTATTAAGTTATGTACTCGACATAGTTTATCGGACCCATCTAACAAACCCTATACTTGAACCAAGTTTTGTTGGATGAGTTTGTTTAAGTATTCCTTAGCAGCTTGTTCTAGTGTCTTCCCTCTCTTTTCTTTAATGAAACCTTTAGCAACCTTACATCAGCAATCAAATGATCCTCTGGAAAAATGCTAAAATACAAAAAGCAAGATTTAAGATAATAAGGCAAATTATGATAACTGAGAGAGAGGATTTTTGAATTATTTGAAAGTTCAGGATTAGTTTCCAACTCAGAACAAAGAGCATCATGCATCTTTTTCCATTCAAAGGCAACCTTCTCCTTAAATGATAGCAAACCAGCTACTGTTCCAATTACAAGCGATAAGCCTTGGCATTTCTTAATGATTTCTAGAGATAAATCTTCCAACTCCCTAAGACAATGCCCCAAAGACTCATACTGAAATGCCTTCTTGCAAAACAATTCCCAAGCCATTTCTTGAGACCAAGGTTTTAGTTTTATGATACGGTCAAATGATGTCTCTTTACAAGAAGTTGCAATGGTACTGCTACGCATCATGATGCTTATTCTACTACCTTTTTCATTACAAGGCAGAGCATGTTTCACAACACACCAAAAATCTGATTGCCAAATATCATCAAAGACCACCAAATATCTTTTTGTTTGCAAATGTTGATGCAGAGGATGGATTAGTTGTTTCAATCATCTCAACACATTCAGTATTTGAGCATATTTGTTGCGCCATGATTCTCAGTATCTTTTCCAAATTGTATGATTAAGACACATTTATCCAAGTGCAGCAATCAAAATGTCCTTTCACCACTTCAATGTTATTGTTAGTGCAAGATTCTGTTTGGCAGCTTATGATCTTATTGCAATGTAATGAACAATATTTCAAGTTTTGTTTCAGTTGTATTTTCAGTCTTGTGCATGTATGTATTATTCTGTGTAATTTTGACAAAGTATTCAACTGAAGCAGCTAGAATTCTGAAGATCTTCTCCAAACTGATTTTAATGGTTAGGTGTTAAGTATGACGGTCTGCCTATCTAGACAATTAGCTTAACATGTCCATAGTCGTTAGTTGGAAATTGAGCTCTTGTTTGTCAAAACTGTGTCTTCGCCTGTGTCATCAAGATGGCACCTTTAAGTTTGACCTTTTCAAGTGAAGTTTGACATTATGTGTCTTAACTGTGTGACTGCTTGTTTAATCAAGATGACACTTTTAGATCTGAGTTCGTTTGGTATTTGTGCGTCAAATCAGCGTGCCTGATTGTTTTGTCAGGATGCCACCTTTAGATCTGAGTTTGTGTGATATATCTGTGTCATTCCATGTTTAGATATTGCGACGATAACTGCCATTTGAGCTGAGTCATGATGTACTTTTCTGTATAAATAGAAAGCTTCTTTTCAGATAGTTCTCAGGTCTTTTAAGCATTACTTTTAGAGAGATATTGTGTGAGGCCTTCTTGCTTTATGAGCAAGTTTCTTTACCTTAGAGTTCTGAGTATTTAGCTCTAAGTATGTCCTTTGTTCATAGAGTTCACCATTGATTCCAGTGCGAAGGTAGAGCTCTATGGCTACCTGATTTCAAGAAGAGACAGCTTGTTCTCACCGGAGCTGGGAAGCTCATCAACGGTAGCTGAAGACAGTTCAGCACAAGGTTGAGAAAGCATCTTCTACGGAGGAAATCAGAGTTCAAATCAGCGACAAACTAGAAGAGAGTTCTAGATTTTTGTATAAGACCTGTATTTGTACTCTATTCATATTTCTAGTGGATTGATTGCTTGCTGAACTAGGTCCTGTGGATGTAGACACAACTTGATTGTATTAAACCACAATAAAAATTTGGTGTCTCTTTTTTATGTTTACCATGTGTTTATTTAAAGTTTTGCAAATTTGAAAATATGGGAATTTTGTTAGAACAGACAAGTAGCATAACTTAATAATCGTAAACTTTTTTAACAAGAGTTGTCTTACCAACTCCACCTATGCCCAAGAAAGAAATCACAATTCGATTCGATATTCCTTCAACCATAAGTCTTATCAGTGTATTCCAACTAAAATTAGCATCCAAAAACTCGTTATCCTCAACAAATAGGGAGCTTAATCATAGATCATATTGCTCGACACTTGTTGCATTTTTGCTAGTACTTGATCTTTCTCCAAAGGAATGAAAGCCATATCTTTTGCCTCTATCTTTTATTTCATGTAAACACATGTTTTATCTTAGAAGCCATATCATAACGGGGCTTCCAAGTGAGAAAACAATGACCTATTTTCTGGAGCAAATCAATGAATCCATACTGATGACTTTGCTTTGCTGCGTGAAAAAGGTATTGATCAATGATATCTTCCATGTGATAAGCTTCCTCCCTTACTTACTTCACCCATGTCTTCACACTGTCACTCATGATCCCTCTCTCCGATCTAGCCTTTGGATCTTTGAGGAAACATTGGATGCTCTCAAGTTTACATGCCAAACTCTTCACTTCCCTGTGAACTCCATCAAACAAAGTTGCCTCATCAACTAGCAGCTGAACCAACATGTTGATAATTGGGGTAACCATAGTCTCTGCCATATCTGCTCAGCTAGCGATAATGCTAATAAAATTACAAACGAATCCAAAATTCAATGCTTTCCTTTTGTAAGTTTTAAGTTTAGGAATGTTTCCAATGAGGCTGAATTAACAATGTTATATAACTTTGCATGCAAAAAGTGCATTGTCGTAGACTGAGATGGACTACCATATTAAAATCATTGTGCCTAAATCAATTTTTCGTTAATCGACTTTCAAGTTATTAGAATCTTTTTTTTTTTTGGGTAAGATTCAAGTTATTAGACTTATGTGACATTAAGTTCTCCTAAGACGTAGGAAGACTGGAAAAGACTGGCTCATTCAGTGCCATGGAAAAGTGGTTATCAATTAAATTTTTTGGGGGGGGCAATGAGAAGAACAGCTTGGTGGAATGTCATTTTGTCTCTTACCACTCTAACTTTTAGATTTCAAAATGAGTACTTTCTTATGATATTGCAGATTGAGCCAACTTTCATATTGGGACGAATCAAAGCTCGTAATAAATAAATAGATGTCTATTTTTTAAATTTAACTGGATTATCAATATTTTAAATTTGATTTAATAGATGCTCATTTTTTACACTTGGGTATATACACTTATCTATCAGTTTTAGTTAATGTACTGAGTAAATAAATTTTCATATTTGGTATATAATATTTTACACAGAGGACTTCTCAATAGTTATAACTTTTTTGTGACCATGAATGGATACTAAAAAAAGTAGTGACATATGTAATAAAAGAGCTATGGCCAATAAAATCACATGCTTTAGTGAGAATTATAAACGCAAATAAAGATGGTTTTGGTACTTAGCTGTAAGATATTTTTACTGCAAAAAAGGGGGAAAACTCAATTGCAATTGTTGATTATGACTCTTATTTGTATAAGTAATAATAAGAGTGCACCGTTTTTTTTTTTTTGTTAATAACTTCCAAGACTGAAGCTTGGTAAGTGGAACCAATTACTTGCTGACAGGTCATCAAGCACATTACTAAGACTCCGAGTTACTTAGGATCACTTTGGTATAAATAGCCTCTGTTTTAGTCATTGTGATTTATTATTGATATTCGTATACTAAACACTGTAATACAGAGAGAGAAGAGAGAGAATTCCTAGGTTAATGTAAAATCTTGTTTTTTTTCAAGGACATAATGGTCATTCTACCACTTTTCGGAATTAAATATTGGTAGGAAGTTTGAAATTTGTATTTGGGGTTAGTTGTAAGGAATTATTAAGAGTAGGGACTACTTTGTAATTTAATTGTGCTTAAATGAGAGAATTCTTGAACTAGGGACTGTCCTACAAATCTGATGGAAATAATGTGGGGCCACATGCCCCACTTTCTTTATCTTCTTCCTCTTCTCTCTCTTCTTCTCTGCTATTTCTCTCTCCTTTCCCTTCATTCTCTGTCTTCTCTCCCCTTTACGGTGTACGACCGAGAGCACCACCACCATATGGCATCGCTTGGGTCACTGAGGACTGCCGCCAGCTGTCCAGGTCGACGTGCCACCTTAAGCTCGGCCACCCATCACCATTACAGTGCCATAGGAAGCTCCGTTTGCCACAAAACACCAAAAAATGCCATAGAGAAAGTCGGCCACCGGCACCAATTTTGACTGCTTCAAGCCATGAACATGGGCTTCCCAAACTCGCCTAGCACAAGGAATGCAATGATATATATCTCAACTCTATTTTTCTCGGATAGAAATTTTCCATTTATGCACAATTTTAGGCCTTTTAGTTTCAAACATTGACTTTTTAATCTGACCGGTGGATCGTAAAATAATTATCATTTTTGGACTGTACTCGTGAAATAGTGAAGAATGCCATATATATTGACTATATTGGGTGATATGCACGAAAAACAAGAGCAGATGACTCAAATTTCGTCTCATTTTATGTGCCCGAGGTCTGGTTCCAGCCCGAACTTGAATTGGTCAATTTATATGTCTAATCTAGCTATTTTGGACGCTAGGAATTTAGTGGTTACCTCCGATTTTTGATTTGAAGCTCTGATTGAAAAAGGACCTTTCAAAGTGAGCGATTGAGGATTCGAAAACGAGCCCCAACCCTCCAAATGACTGCCAAATGATAACAAATGCACTCTACAGTATGGTATCAGGTAGGGGACTCAATTACCTAATTTCCATATCCTTTTGCATAAAGACTTAGTTATGTGACATACTGTGAAAAATATGAATTTTATAGTTTTGAATAATTATTTGAACTGCCTGGTGGATAAGAATTAAGTATAGACTATTATGGTGTGTTGTTAGATGCTTTTTATGCAAGTTTGGATTTTGGAGTTTGTCCAAATTACAGCTGTCATGCTGCCGATTTTTTGGAAAAGGAAATGGTAAGTATGGCATGGTAATCTAAGTATAGTTGTTACGGTGTGTGCTTTAGGACCACACCTGGGGTACTTAGGTATCACGGGACATATAATTGTTGGTTGGATCCCACTGTGAGTACATAGCCCTTAAATCTACGTCAGACTTTCTAGTTGATAGGGTGCACGCCCTAGACCATCAGTGTTAAGTCTGTAGACTTATGTAGAGGTCCAAGGTACATGGCCATGTGTAGAATTTAAGCTTGGGATTTGAGCTCAGATTTGAGCTTGGGATTTGTTTGGGATTTGAGCTCGGGGTTTGAGTTAGGGTTTGACCTCAGGGTGTTGACTCACACTGATGCGTATTGTTATAGAATAGGACAAGGTAATACGAGTTCAGGGCATTTGAGCTGGTTCAGATTTTGAACAAGTTCCTTTTCTGATTATTACCATCCGGTAGTTGTAGACATTTAGTGTCCCTCCAGTCTACCATACGAAATTCTTAGGTGTCCTTCCGGTAGGTGTAGGCATAGGTGCCCTTTCAGTCTGGCAAGTGAGACATTAGGCCTCTGGTATACTAGGATCAATAATCAAGTCGGGAGTATTTAGAATATGTAGTAAATGTTATTCTAACTCTATGATGAGGTCACCTGAGCTCATGGGATTGAGTCAGTTTAGGCTGCATATAGGTTTTTATGCTCTATTTATTGTACTCCCACTTATGGTCTTACTTAAATTGAATTACCCATATGGTCTGATGACTTATCTTCTGTATAGCTAATCCTGCAGGGATTTCATAAAGAAAATGGTTTTCAAAATGGTAAACTGATTTTCCTTTTGGGCCTTTAAGCTTACCTACTTCCTTTTCCTTCCCTTCTAGGTGTTGTTTGTTCGGGATAAGATTTCTATTGGATGAATAAGTTGTTGATTCATATCTGTGGCCCTCATTGTTTCATGGTTAATATTCAAACCTTACTCTTTCTCATTCCCAAGTAAACTATTTATCAGATTTCATGTATTATGCTAAGTGAGTGTATGAGGATTTTTCTACTACTATTTAAGGATTTAGTGTGTAAAAGGATATTATGGTTTCTAAGAAGCATGGTTTCAAAATTATACGTACTTGGGATTTTGGTTAGTTTCTTGTAAAAATAGTTTTACAAACATACGACTTCATATTTACAAGGATAAGAGTTTTACTAACTCAAATTTTTATAGCTAAAATAATTCGATTTTCTCCAAAACTTTGAGAGATTTTCCTTGAGACATAATCTTGCTGCTTAGGATTTCCCTTGAAATATTTAGATAGTAATCGAGGACTAAAATATAAAAACTGAGTATTTATTTTCTTTCGAAACATATAAATTTATTACTTGTTTATATTTATAATTAAAATTACCAAAAGTCATAGTTTTAGATCTTCAGTCGTGACAGAGTTTTATCAGAGCACAGCTTTAGATTCGTTTAGGATCATGCCTGTGATTATTTTTGGTGTTTAAAAATATTTTAGAAATGGGTTTGACAAATATCTCATATATCACTTAGGAATTGGCTAAATAAGTTGCTTTTGCCCTTATTCATTCCAAGTCCTTCATAAAACCTCTCCAAAGTGAAATTCTAATGTACTTGGGATTGTGATTATCTAGAAATTTTTAGTCTCAGAAGTGTCAGATTGACATGAGACTATTGAATTCCACTTTTAGTGAAATCCCTCACTTCAGAAGGATGTTTGCTCTTATACTCTTCTATCCATTTAAGTTGTAAGCTATATGAACCTCGTAAGTTCTATTATAGCAATATGGTATCTTGCATCTTGGTTGTTGTGCTTTGACATTCTTGTGGATTAACTATATGTTATCCCTCATGTTATGTTTTCTCTTTTGTTTGCAGTATTTGATTGTAGTTGTATTTCCTTGAGGATATTTGCTTATGAAATACTGATTTGCCTACTTGTTTGGTGTTTGAACTTTAACTGGTGTAGCCTGACTCTATTGATATTTATGGGACTCAGATTCTATTTTCTTGGAATTGATATCTTCGTGATCAATTAATTTAGATATCTTGTGACTTGGTTCTACATTGAGTGTTGTATGGGCGATACTTTTTACATAGCACGTTCATTGATTGAGTGATTAGTTTGATATTTTAAGATATTGTTTAAATGTAGTAATTGCATTTCTCTAGTTTCATCAAGTTTTGTTATCGTGATTCTTTAGTTGAAAATTCTTAAATTATTGAGAGTTAAGTTACATTTAAAACTAAGTTATTTGGTTTTGGAACTTTTGAAAATTTCAAGTTGACAATTAAGATTTTGAACAATGTAGACCATCGTATTTGACCAAAGTGGCATGTTTGTTTTGAAAGAAATCATAAACATTTTAAAAGTGAGAGTAATTCATTTTTTCAAATGAGGTAATGTTTTAAATTAGTATCCTACTTTGAGACTTCTATGCAGAAGTCAAAACCTCATCGTGTAAACCCGATGAGTATTTATCTACATACTTTAAAATCTCACTTTTTGAATTTCTGCATGTAGTTGACTTTCTCACTCTTATATATGAATTTTTTTGCCTGATGATTTTCATACTTTTCCTATGCAGCTATTTTAAAATCTTATCGCTTCTTCCCCGATAAGTACCTCCCCATAAACTCATAGTTTCCCTTTTCCATGAGTGGCATATTTTCTCGCAAATGCTTGTAATAATTTCTGGATATTCTCTGTCTTCTAAAACATCTTTTCAAAACCTCATGATTTATGAGAATTAAAATCTCCTATGCCTCTTGAAAAATTATCATGAGTGCTTTTCACGATTAATTTTTGTGTAAATATTTTTCAAGCATAATTAGTCAAATTTTTGGTATCTGTCTCTCTCTCCACCCTTTTTATGGAATTCAAAGTGATTGCCAAACTATTTTACAAAATTCCAGGAATTGAGTTTAAATTACTGGGGACTGTATTCCTCCTAAAATATTATTTCTCTCTCCAGCAATTTATTTAAAATACTGGGGACTTTATTTTATTTTCAAAAATACTCTAGTGCTTATCTCTCTTGGTTTGACTTTTCATCTGGATTAATTTTTCTGCTATGCCAAAAAATTACTTAGAAAAGCAGGATTTTTAAACCAAGCAATTCTATCCTGAGAATGTGCATTTCAAACTCACAAAGAAAAATTCTTCGGATGCCGTTTACGTCGCATGCATGCATGTGAAGCCCACATCAGGCCACAGTGCGTAGGCTGCTATGTTTAGGCCCAATGGGCCGCCATGGCTTCAACAAGATATGAACTCTATTTTAGATTTTTACCAATATCATTAGTAAGACCCAATTTTTACCACTCTTGTTAGTAGAAAGTTTAGAAAATGAGCATTTTTTCATAAATCATATATTTTGTAACATGCATGCTTTCCAATAGTGGTATTTTTCAAAAAAAAAAAAAAGATTTTTCTATGTTCCTTCTTAGGATGAGCCTTTTTATGGCCCATCTAATTCTTTAAATACCACTTTTGCGCTTTAAGCCATGTTTCTATGCTTATTTTCTAGTTTGCTTATTTCTCTATAACATTTTGCAAACATATCTTCTAAGTATGGTATTTTTACAAAGCTTATCTCATGCTTTGGGACCGAGGCTCCTTGGGCCTCACTTGTGTCCAAAAATACCACTTTTACATGTTAGGCTGTGATTTTTGCATTCATTTCCTCACTTGGTCAATTATTTGTATTTTTTTTTACATGCATAATTAAACCTCCTAGTGCCAATTTTTGTGTTCAAATGTGATTCCCCTTGTTTGTACACCTAGTACCACTTTAGGCCATGGATGTATCCACATACACTATTATTGTTATTTTTCAAAATCTCGAGCACGATATAGAACCTGAGAATACCATGGCATTTTTCAAAATTTTTCACGAAAATTCTCTAGGCTGGCACCCTTTGATAATTTCCAATCCCTTTTTCAACTTTAAATTCTTTTTAATCCGTGGTCCATATTTTGTCAATTTTCTTGCGTCTCTGGGAAAAATAAAGAGATAGAGAATTTCTCTAATTCATAAAAATTTTATTTCATAAAATATAAAATTACATGGAGACATTTTGCATAAAATATAAAATTACATGGAATCAGCATATTTTCTTCCTTATTCAAATGCTAATTCCCTTTCTAAAAATCTCGGAGGATTACGCTCCCCCATTTCTAGAACTCCTAACGGTCATGGAAGTCCAACTTCCATGACTATCTTGTTTTAGGCTTCGCGATCTAAAACAAGAACTCTCCATAATAGGTCATGGCTCATTGTCCATGACTCGCTAATCTCCTATAACGAAAATCTGGTGCTACGATCTAAAAGCAGAATATCATACTTCATGGTTGCCATTATCGTAATCAAACCTAGATTAAAAGCTCTGATACTAGTTTGTTAAGAATTGATAAATGATAATTGACAAAAGAATGAAAAACAAGAATACACAAGTTTAAGTAAAAAACCCTAATTGGGAAAAATCACTGGCAGAGGAGAAAATTTCACTATGTCGAAAATAAGATACAGAAGGTAGAGTTTATACGGCCAAACCAAAATATATAGAATCCCAAGACCCTAAAATACATGGGTTTAGGACATTTATACCTATCTTTTAAAAAATAATACAAAAAATACGACCTTTAATAGATTATTAAAATCTTGTACGACCTAAAATGTGCACTTTTCTAGTTATTTTGAGGATTGAAAATGTAGTGGCAATTCGGTAAATAATGCATCATTTTTTATAAAAAGGTTTATATACTTTACGTGTCAGAAAAAGGACAAAAGTACACTTAACATGGTGACAAAGTAATCGTTTGATGTCCTAGAGGTTCAGTTCACTTGCCATTGCCATTAATATTATTGTTTCTCTCCTTTTTTCTTTCTTTTTTCGTTTTTTTTTTATTTTTTACTATTTCTCTTTTTTTTCATTTCTTTTTCTTTTTTTCTCTTTTCTTTTTTAATTTTTTCACTCCTTTTTCAAACTGGTTTCCAGGAAACCTTATTAGTTTTCTGTGATTTACTTACATATAATAAATTCTGCTACATATAAATCAAACTGGTTTTCTATGATTTACTTACATACATGGCATTCTGTTAAAAAGAAACCAAACTAGTTTTACGTGATTTATTTATATACAGTGTATTTCGCTAAAAGGAAACTAAACTGATTTATAGGAAACCTTTGCAATTTCCTATGATTTACTTATATACAAGGCATTTCGCTAAAAGGAAACTAAACTGGTTTCTAGAAAATCCTTGCAGTTTCAAGGAAATCCTTACGATTTCCTGTGATTTACTTATATACATGGTATTTCGCTAAAAGGAAACTAAATTAGTTTCCAGAAAACCTTTGTGGATTCCTGTAATTTACTTACGTACAAGACATTATGCTAAAGGAAACTAAACTGGTTTCTAGGAAACCTTTGCAGTTTCCTGTGATTTACTTATATACAAGATATTTTGCTAAAAGAAAACCAAACTGGTTTCTAGGAAACTTATATGGGGTCATGTAATTTACTTATGTACATAGTATTTCGCTAAAAAGAAACCAAACTGGTTTCCACGAAACCTTTGTGGTTTCCTATGTTTTACTTACATATATGACATTTCATTAATATTTTCATTTCTTAAAAAATGTGAAAAGGGAAAAAGTCTTTTTTTTTTTGAAAAAATAAAGAGGAAAAGAAAAAGATATTGTAATAGAAAAAGTATTAGGAAAAAAGAAAAACTATGTTTTACTTACATATATGACATTTTGTTAATATTTTCATTTCTTAACAAAATGTGAAAAGGGAAAAGGTGTTTTTTTTTTTGAAAAAATAAAGAGGAAAAGAAAAAGATATTGTAATAGAAAAAGTCTTAGGAAAAAAGAAAAAGAAAAAAATTAAAATGAAAAAAAAAGAAATTAAAGAAGAAAGATAAACGAAGTAAAAAAGGAAAAAGGGAAAAGAAAGAAAAAAGGAAACTTGGGATTTGAACCCACAAACACATCTTTAGGAATATTAGAAAGACATGCTAGCCTTCAGACTCGACGTTTTGTCTTTTATTTTGTCACAATGTTTATTACATAAACTACTTATAAAAAAAGAGCTTATTTACGAAAATACTACCGCATTTTAGAGGTCGTACTTTTTGGAATTTTTTTTAGAAATATCGTATAAAAAATTGAATGATTTTCAAAAACCGAAATTTTGAAACATTTTTTAAAATTATCGTATTGGTTGTCTTTTTCCCAAAATATATATGTGTATGGAAAAAAGAAAAAAATGGCCCAATAAGATACAGCCCTATTTGCCCGATCCCTCCGTTTCTACCACAGATCTCAAAATTTCTCCTAATTACAAATATTCTTTATATGTCGCACCGCGAAATTTTCGGCTGGGACAAATAGAAATCGGGTCATGAATTCTAACATTATAGTTCCATCTCTTATAAGATATAGCCTGAGCTTTTTTCACATTTGTTTTTCTCCTTTTTTAAGTGATATAAATGACAATAAAAGTAGAACTTTTTCCGCGCCATAAGTTGAGAATTGAGCTGATTTCAGAGCTGGCATGAAGCTACCGTACTGGGATGAATCTTAAAAAATCACGTGCCTTATTATCTAAATTCAGTTATTAAGTTACTTTTTTTCTTCTTTTTTTCTTTTTTAATACGCATTTCGATTACATTTTCGCCATTTCTGAAAAGAATAATCACAGAACTTCAATCCGGGTATCGAAAAAGAAACAGAGAATCTCTGAAAAGCAATTTTCAATGCATTCTTGGTGAACGGCATACACTAAACACAAATCTGCATATTTTTCTCCTAGGAATCGAACTCTCATCCGAAATCCATCGAGTTCTGCAGCATCAATAGGACTTCGAATATCTAATCAAATACTAGAGATTGTGCCAAACAGTTTCACAACTAAATAATCACTACTATATAACCAAAAAAAAGAAAAATGCATTTTTTGCCTTTTCAATTGAAAAAAAAGAAAAGAAAATAAAATTCCCCTTTAACTTAAATTTCATCTGTCACTGATTAATTTTAGTTTTATATACATTTTTAGTTTCTAAAGGCTTCCGTTATCTAATTAATGAGGTCACTTGTCACTATGCTACTTTTTGCAACTCTGGTAAGTATTCCTTTGTACCCTGAACTTTTGACCTTCATGAATCCATCTCTACTCGATTCTTGGCCTTTGGCTAAGATCACCTAAAGTGAACAAACTAGTCTGCTTATTTTTGTCATCCATATTGAACGAACCTATTCACTGCATATTTTATTATTACAATTAGTCTTTGAATATGTATATGATCCACATCACGTGAACCTATTCCCTCCTCATCTCAATAATATCCGCGTTATTAATATAAGTATTACTAAAAAGAGATATTCTCTCCACTTTCTTCAACAGAACCCCATCCATCCAAGTCACCGCCATCACTACACAAAAAAGCCAAATTTAGGTTGTTTTTATAAGTAATATATTCCCTCCATCTTTTCTTTAGTTTTCATTCCCCGTCTTTTCTTTCGGTTAGTAGAATGTTTCATATTAGTCTCTTTCTGTTGGAATCTATGCTTGTTTTTGAAGTGTTTTGTCTATAAGTTCCTAAAACTTCAACATTGAACCTCGAACTATTCCTTGTTGGAGTGGTGGGCCTTTTCCACCTGGGAATATATACCTTTTCCACAATCAACTTAATTAATAGCTGATATCAACTAGATTGATTGCAAACTAGAACTTGTAATCAGACCAAGCAGTTCAATTTCCATCACTTGGTTACTAGACCTGTAGCTGAGGAGAATGGCAGAAACTGTGGTGTCCCCAGTTATTGATAGGTTGGTGCAGTTACTAGTCGAAGAAGCGAAATTGCTCAAGGGAGTCAACAGAGATGTACAGAGTCTGAAAGACGAACTAGAAAGCATCAAGTGTTTCCTCAAAGATGCAGAAGCAAGATCGGAGAAGGAACACACCAATGGTGGCGTCAAAACTTGGGTGAAGCAAGTCAGGGATGAAGCTAATCGCATAGAAGATGTCATTGATGAATACCTTCGTCATGTCTCACCACGTCGTCATGGAAGTGGATTCCTCAATTTCCTCAATAAAATTGGTTCCTTGGTCCAACGGTTGAAAGCACGCCACATCATAATTTCTGAGGTTAAAGATATTAAGACGTCGCTGCGTGAGATCCAGGAGAGAAGTGAGAGATATGACTTCCAGAGACATTCCTCGGAAGAAGTATCTGGTGGCGAACGCACTTGTTCTGAACAATGCGAACCTAGACTGGTCTCGCATTTAATTGAAGAAGATGAAGTTGTGGGCATTGATTCGATCCGAAATGATTTGAAAAGAAAGTTGGTTAAGGGGGCAACTGCACGCATGGTGATTTCGTTGGTAGGTACAGGTGGAATTGGAAAGACGACTCTTGCACGGATTGTCTATGATGATGAGTTGGTTAAACAACACTTCAATTGCTACGCTTGGATCACTGTATCTCAAACATACGACATCAAAAAGGTACTGAAAAAATTTACCAAGCAGATATGCATTAATTCAGAATGTATCATGGGTGAAACAGACACAATCGAAGAATCAGTCAGTTCTTTGAGACAATATCTGAAGACAAAGAGGTACGTGGTTGTCTTTGATGATATTTGGGATATAAAGTTTTGGGAAGTTATGAAACATGCCTTGCCTAAAAATGAAAAGGGCAGCAGGATAATAGTCACAACACGCAATGATACAGTTGCTGCTGTTGCTTGTCAAGAAACCTCGTGTGATCATGTCCATAAACTAGAGCCATTGTCCGATGAAATGGCTAGGGACCTGTTCTATATAAAGGCATTCCGATCCGAGACTGGATGTCCTAAGGAGTTGGAGGATTTGTCTCTTAGACTTGTTAGCAAATGCCAGGGTCTGCCACTTGTTATTACTGCCATAGCTTGTTTATTGTCAACAAAAGAGAAGATCATTTTGGAGTGGCAAAAAGTTCTGGATAATATGAGCTCTGAGTTTGAAGATAATGTCCAACTTAAAAGAATTTCAAATATTATTTCTCTTAGTTACAATGATCTACCTTACCACCTTAAATCTTGTTTACTATATTTTGGCATCTTTCCTGAAGATCATTCAGTTGCTGAATCAACACTATGCAAAATGTGGATTGCCGAGGGTTTTGTAAACCCAAAAAAGGACATGAGATTGGAAGATGTTGCTAAGGAATACTTAGAGGAGCTCATCCATAGAAACTTGGTTCAAGTCTCACATTCTGAGTGTCGAGGATCTGATAGGTTGTGCAAAGTTCATGACATGATGCGTGAGGTAATCTTATTAAAGATTGAGGAATTAGGATTTTGTCAAATGTTGGATGAAAAGAACTCAAGGTTTAGAAGTAAATATCGCCGTCTGTCAATCCGCGGAAGCACAGAAAATGTCCAAGAGATTGTTAAAGACTCAGGGGTTCGCTCTGTTTTCATTTTTGATGCCTCAAAATTAACCGAGCGTTTCATGGTTACTTTATTTAAGAGTTTTAAGCTTTTGAGAGTGTTGTATTTCAAAAATACTCTTCTTGATTGCCTCCCAAAAGAAGTGGGGAACTTCTTCCACCTGAAGTACTTGTGCCTGACAAATACGAAAGTGAAAATTCTCCCAAAGTCTATTGGCAAGCTGCAAAAGTTACAGACACTAGATCTTGTAAATACCTTGGTGTGCGAGCTACCATGTGAGATTAATGATCTTCGACGTATGAGGCACATTTTGACCAGTCATAATCACCGTAGTTTCAAAACAGTACCTGGAATGAAGCTACCAAAGGGGATTGGGTGTCTGGAGGACTTACAGACACTATGCAGTGTGGAAGCACATGAAGGACCTGGTGCTGTTAGTGAGTTGGAAAAGTTGAGACAGTTGAGAATGTTGAGCATTTCAAAGTTGACCACAGAGACTGGAAAGGCGCTTTGCGCTTTCATTGAGAAGATGAATTACCTTGAAGATTTAGCATTGTCGTCAGTCAGTGAGGATGAAATCTTAGACTTGGAATGTATTTCATCTCCTCCTTACCTCTTAAGATTTCTTAGTCTGAGAGGACCATTACAAAAGCTGCCCTGTTGGATTTCAATGCTTCATAATCTACTTGAGATATGGTTATTTCATACAAAGCTGCTCGATGACCAACTAAGAATCCTCCACAGCCTGCCTAATCTACAGAAACTCTATCTTTATCATGCGTATGATACCGAAAAATTCCATTTCAAAGAAGGTGGCTTTCAGAAACTTAAGTTTCTTAATATAAGAGACCATGACGGACTGAAAGAAGTGCAGATAGATAGAGGAGCGTTGCCTTGTCTTCAGACTCTTGGTATGTGGGCTGGCCTGCTGAGGGAAGTGCCATCTGGCATCCAACACTTGACCAGTCTCAAAACTCTAAGATTCTTTGACTTGCCTGGGGAATTTGTGAACAGTCTCGAACCATGTGGAGGCCAGGATTATTGGAAAGTTAGGCACGTAACATCTGTGACTTTCTGGAAAACAATCTTCGGTGACCCTGATGTATTCCTGGGGAAGCTCCGTGAGTCTGATCCTATAAACATTTGCTGTAAGCACCACCTGAAACCAGTTTGAAAGGTGCACACATGTAGATCCCAAGACTATGCTTAGAGTAGCTGTTAGTCACTCTGCAAAACTACTACTCTGTCACTCTTATGCACCCTCACATATAGCATTAGTACTTACTATATCTTTTAATTGTTGTAGGAACATTCAGCAACGTTTCGAGAGTAATAGTGGATCAAACAGGAGTCATTTTCTCAAAATCACCGTGTATATATCTGGCTTTATTATCTGCGTCAAAAAGCTAAACGGAGGCTTCTGCTTACCATTCAAGTCCCTTCGTTTCGGCATGAGGATGTTCCATAAAAATGTTCTAGCTAAATAATCAGGTTTTGCACCCTTCATATGTTGGTTTTTTTCTGGTTTCTTTGCACAGATCTAGTACTCTCTTCAAATGGGGCAGCCATTGGACCGTTCCATGTAATAGTTGTGTGTTTAGCGCATGAAGCTATTAAGAGAAAGTACCCTGCTCTGAATTAGTATATGGTTTGCATTGTAACATATTCATAAACTTGTGTGACTGTTTGATCCTGCATCTGGTCTTTCTACTTCTTTTACTACAGCCTCATACGTACTTGGTGTTAAAATACTAGTTCTTTACTTCTTGTGATTGTAGTAGCCTATTCTAGTAAATTGCTCCTTTATCTTCATGAATATTTCTCCCTTTTCTTTTTGGACTCAAGACAGTGGTGGTACACTTTTTGTTCCTCACTTGATCAATTCCCGAGTTAAATGCATTTTCATTCTTTCCTTAGTGAAGGAGATTCTGTCTTAACCAAGAGTTTTTCCTGCCCTTTCAAAGGATTTATATAGAAGAATTAGTACTATAGTGAAGCTCCCGGAGTCAATTTTTATGGATGTGCATATATATATATATATGCGTGTGTATATATCTACATACATGAGTGTGTATGTGTAAAGATCAGTACTTTGAAAATTGAATGACGTAAAACTTAGATTATGTGTGCATTGAAAACTATGTCCCGTTCCTTCTAGGTAAATGAGTTTAGCTGCCAAATCAGTCAGCTTCAAAAACAGGACTACTGCTTCCAAAACAGGACAACCCACCTTGATTGGGTAACCAAGAAATAAGTCAAAATTAGTATTAAAAAAGGAAATTGCACGAACCCTATTGTTCATACTCCACCTGTATTTATATTTATAAATTATGTTTCTGAAAAACAGGGGGGAAAACTGCACAAACACCCTCATGTCAAAATTTGAATTGTTTGTTTTTTCACAACTTTATGAGGTTGCATAAATATTTTCTGTTAAATGTATGACTATGATATTGATCTAAAAAATCAAGAATCAGTGTAATTTTCACAAAGACAAATCATTCTTGTCTCATATCTTTCTTACTTTACTCTTTTCGAGTGTAAGAGTGGTCTTTTTGCAGAAATATCTCCTGGTGAGAGATAGGTGTTTGGCTCTAAGAGGGGTTCAGTTGAGAGTGTTCTTGAGATGCAATTTGTCTGTAGCTATTTTTCATAATCTTCTTTAATATAGTGAAATTTTCTCATTGCTCTTCGAATGTGGGCGTAAATTTATAACCAAACCACGATAAATCTCAGTCTATTTGTATGTGTTTAATTATTTCACAATTTTACATATTGAATTTCTCCATATCGGTAGCTTTGTTGCAACGGTATCATTATAGAGTGATTTTGCATGTGTCCTATTGTCATCTTTTTGAGGCTGCTTCAATTACTAATAATCGTAAATATAATTTTTAAAAAGTCGTTGTCAAGAAGTCGTTTCAACGAGAAAAAATACGATTATGGCCTAAAGTCCGAAATTGCCAGATCTATTAATCCCAGTATAGAAACCAAAATCACAAAAGATATTCATGTTAGTTACCTTCAATTGCAACGGGTGAAGGTAAGATTTCTCCCTTGCTAATTGATTTATGGGCTTTTTCGATTCTTCTTCACGACTGGTTTAAGGACTTCATAATCATTTCTAGTTTTGTTGATGTTAAAATGGGTGAATGTTTATAAAATTCTTGCTATCGAAATTGGTTTCTTATTTATTTGGTGTAAAATTGGCTTCTAATTTCTTAGTTTTTGTCCTTAAAGTCTAACAATGGCATATATTTTTTCATGGTGTAAAGTCTGCAATTAATTGTTTCTTCTTCAAATAAGAATAATAGTTGATTTTTCCAAGAAACCAAATTAGATACTGCTTTCCTGCAGTTTTTGTGTTAAATTTAGGACTGGTTTCTTATTAGAAAATGGTAGCATTTAATAGGTTGCTTGTTGTAAACTTGTGGAATGGACTATAGGTTTTAAGGTGTTAAAATTAGGAACAGAACTAATTTGTAAGATGCGTGGGTACTAATTGATTTCTTGAGGTAAAAATTTATTTGAAAGATGCATGGGTACTAATTTCTTGATTTTTTTTTTTTTTTTTTTTTTTTTTAATGTGAATGTTCTTATGGGTGAAGGTCTGCAATTACAACTTTGGAAATAAAGTATGGACATGAATCACTCCATACTTTATCCACTTGAGCACGAATTGCAAAGAAAGCTAGTTCATGAGCCACCATATTCCCTACTCTAGAGATATGGTGACAAGAACCATAACCAGCAGAAGTAATGAAGAAATTAATATCTTTAACAACTGACACTACAGCAGAACAAGGATGGAGCCGATTGATAGCATTAATAGCAAGTAATGAATCAGATTCAATCTCATCCAATGCAAAGGGCAGCCAAACTCAATAGCCAACCGGATCCCTCCACGAATCGCTAGTAGTTCACTAGTGAGGACGTCAAAGTTACCAATGAGCTGTAGTGCCCAGGAAACTAATACGACATCGTCGTGGTCTCTAATTGTCCCACCAATACTAATGATACCGCATTCCTCGAAAATAGCTAAGTCGACATTGAATTTTAAGCATCTCACATCGGGTCGACACCAATGAATGGCTGATGGAGCTGAGTGAGCGCTATATTCCATTTCAGTTTGAAGACTACTAGTCTGGAACTCTAATAAATAAGACTGAGCCCGATCAACAAGCTCTAGTGTATCAATCACATTACCATTGAACAACTTGTTGTTGCGATGATTCCAGATGGACCATAAGATGACACAAACCAGCTCCAAGACATTCTTAGGAAGGGCACGAGATAAGGCAAAGAGGATATCAGTGGTAGACACAAACTGGTTTGAGTTGAGCAGATCCCAGCACTGTAAAGCAGTCCATAGGCTCGACAATTGGTCGCAGAAGAAGAAACAATGGGTAATATTCTCAGGCTTAGAATTATAGCAACAGCAAAATGGTTCGGCACGAATATTTCTCTTTAGTAGATTGAAAGAGACTGGAAGGCCATCATAGAATGCTCTCAAAATAAGGATCTTCACTTTGGGAGGGATATTACAGGACCAAAGTCGTTTCCACCACCTCTAGAGCTCGATATTTGTAGAAGAGCTTGAAGTAAAGTGATTATTGAGAGCAGCACAGTAGCCCGAATTAATTGAGTATTCCCCAGATTTGTCAAAGTGCCAAACTAGGGAATCTAGAATAGGCCCAATACTCAGCGAAATGGCTAATATATCGTTCCAATCCACTGGTAGAAAAAGATGTTTAATAAATGCATAATTCCATGTACCTGGGCTATCAATAAGGTCAGAAACATATAGCTCATCATCAAAAGCGGGAGTAACGGGTTTGAAAGAGCTTGGCTTTAGGAGCCACGGATCATGAAAAACCCAAATTGAAAGACCATTACCTACTCTCCAGCGAAGGCCCTTGACAAGAAGATCTCTCCCCCATAAGATACTCTTCCATAACCACGAGCTGCCATTTTTATCTTGTGCCTCTAGAAGGTGGGTAGAGAAAAAATATTTCCCTTGTAATACACGTGCTACTAAGGACGGAGGATGTTTTATGAGCCGCCAGGACTGCTTTGCAACTAACGATTGGTTAAAAAGGCCAATATCTCGAAAGCCTAGACCACCCAAAGACTTTGGTTTGCATATTGTGTCCCACTTTATCCAAGGTACTCTCATTTTTCCATCATTTGTACCTCACCAAAAGTTTAAGAATAATGATCGAATCTCCTTACAGAACCCGTCAGGAAGTTTAAATATGCTCATGACGTATGTGGGAATAGATTGCAAAACTGCCTTGATAAGAATTTCCCTACCTCCTGAAGAGAAAAGCCCCCTCCTCCAGCTTTGAACCCTCTTTCAAATGCGCTCAAGTATATGCTCAAAAGTTTTGCGCTTATTCCTGCCAACCACCGATGGAAGACCAAGATACCGATCGTGCGACTGTACTGAAGTGAGACCTAAAATTCGTAAAGTAGTCTGGGTAGTAGAAAAATTAGTATTTGGACTGAAGGCAATTGCAGATTTCTCCAAATTGATTTTCTGACCCAAGGCCCTCTCATACCATGAGAGAATTCTATGGAGAGTCTCTACATCCTGAGTGGTAGCACGAGTAAGCACCAAACTATCATCTGCAAAGAATAATGGCTTATTCGAGGACTGTCTTTGGCACATCGAAACCCCAAGAGATTGCTATAAGCGCCAGCCTGATGAATCAAAGATGAGAACGCCTCTATGCACAATAGGAAAAGGTAGGGGATAGTGGGCATCCTTGACAAAGACCTCTAGATGGTATGATACGACCTTCAGCTTTGCCATTCAAAACCATAAAAAAGGAGGATGTAGAAACACAATCTATAGCTCGATGTACCCACCGATTGTCAAAACCCATGCGCATCATAAGAAACCATAAGAAGCCCCACTCCACCCTATCGTAAGCTTTACTCATGTCAGGCTTCAAGGCCATGAAACCTTTATTACCATTTCATTGATGATGTAAGGAATGCAAGGACTCAAAGGTGATTATTGCATTATCTGAAATTTGCCTTCCCGGCATAAATGCACTCTGGTTCTCAGAAATAAGTAAGGGTAGCACCGTTTTCATTCTATTTGCTAATGCCTTAGTAATAATCTTGTAAACGACGTTACAAAGGCTTATCGGTCTAAAATCTACCACATTCTCCGGATTTTTCTTCTTAGGAATAAGGACAATATGAGTGGAGTTGAGAGCTTTAACTGACGATCCTTTATTGAGCACACTCAGACAAACTCCGCAAATACTTTTGCCAACCATGTTCCAATGCTTCCGGTAGAAAATAGCGTGAAATCCATCAGGTCCTGGTGCCTTGGTCCCCCCCATTTGAAAGAGAGTTGTTTTGATATCTTTTGAAGTAAAGGGGGAGTCAAGGTATTCAGCCATTGCTGGAGATATAGTTTTGGTTACTGCACTGACAACCCTCTGTGACTCCTCTATACTCAGTTGAGATGACTGAAAAATAATACCAAAGTAATCTTCCACAATTCTGACCAAGTCCTCTATCGCTTCCTTCAAGAAGCCTGAATTGTCATTTAGTCTCTTTATATTGTTCTTCCTCATGTGGTTGGTCGCTTTTTGGTGGAAGTACGCTGTGTTTCAGTTGCTAGATTTTAGCCATTCTGCACGAGATCTCTGTCTCTAATAATGTTCCTCATTCCTCAACAGGTCTTCAAGTTTATTTTCAAGGGCCCGAATTTCTTTCATTTTGCCACCCACATCGATGCACTTGTATAGACGAGAGATCTTTTTTTTCAAATTTTTTATAGATAACCTTAATGAGCCAAAGGTCTGGGAGCTCCAAGATCAGAGGTCCGCTACACATCTCTCAATCTTGCACTGAAAATTAGAAAGAGCATCGTTAGAAAAAATATCTTCATTCCAAGCCTTCTCCACCACTGCTCTGCACCTTTAAAATCCCAGTTACTCAAGTCGTCTTGATTATTATGGCCCTTATTCAACCATAAGATCAGAGGACAATGATCTGATGAGATAAAATCTCCATGCTCAACAATCGATGTGTTATAGAGTTTACGCCAATTATCAGAACACACATACCGATCAAGTCTTTCCTGAATAAAATCATTGTTAGGGCGTTTGTTCATCCAGGTGAATCGTGAACTTGAAGATCCCAGATCAGATAAGCCACAATACAATAGAGCATTACGAAAATTATTCATAGCAGGAGCGGCTCTGTCATTGTCTCCACTCTTCTCCGACAAGCATAGAATTTCGTTGAAGTCACCACCACAAAGCATGGTAACGAATTCAGATGCTTTAGGCGTCAAAGTAAGTCCCACGAAAAATGACGAAGGTAAGGTTTTAGATTACCATAGAAGATAGTAAACCGCTACCATTTACCGTCCATCGACTGAACAGAAGAATCAGTGTGACCTTTGGAGAAGGAGTTAATAGTAACTTTCCAGTCATAATTCCGAAGAAGAATTAGACCCCCACTTCGACCTTCAGAGTTCACCACAAAACTATGGGAGAAACCTACAGAAAACTTCACCCTTGTTGCCAATCCACCAGCTAATTTAGTTTTCGATAAGAAAACTAAATTCGGGGCCACCTTACGGACGAAATCCTATAAGGTTTATAATGTACAGGGATTCCCCAGTCCCTGTACATTCCAGCACAGTATACTCATGTTGATCGGCAGCCCTGGGCACCAGGACTCGCCGAATCCATATTTTAATTGGTTTCCTCCTCAACATTATCAACTCTACTCTTCTTGGAAGTATTACAGGGAGGGAACTCACCAGCATCATTAATCAGTTTTCGTTTAGCACCGCCAGTAGAGAGCTTCGATGAGGAATATTCCTTACTTTGGTTTAGTGGGAGTTGTGTAGTTTATTATGTGTTAGAGATGACAGCATCAGATTTTTAATGAAAGGGCTATTAGTAGCAAGTAAAGGAGGGACCCCACCACTTTTGGTTGTCTTTGCTTTTGGTGGATTTGTTTTTGGTAGGTTGGCATAGATTTTTCTTTTCCATGTATGTGTCTTTTTTGGACCTATTATTTTATTGTTTCTAACATCATCATTTAGAGGTTGTAATGGGTCCGCCACGCACTTAATGGGATAGCTATTGGAATTTCTCTCAGACCCTTCAATCAAAACTCACGGCTTTTCTTGGACTATCTGCATAGGGTCTTGAGCAGTTGCCATCATCTCTTTTGAGTTAGAAATAAAAAACCTAGCCTGTCTAAGTGAAGAAATTGGTAACTCTCCACTGTCGCTGGTTATATTCCCACTTGCCTTTGCTTTTCCATTGTCGTTGTCTTGTTGTGCACATGAATCACCTCGAGCGTTTCTCTTGTTGGAGCCTATTGCGTCTTCACCATCGATAAAGCTCCCTAAGTAGTTATTTGTGTTGTAGTCCCACTGTTTACGAGTCTCTGCCCCCCCGATCTATTTCATTGTCTGAATTCAATGTGGCTCTCATCTTATCTAAGCCTCCATTATTAGTCCCTCCTCCATTACCGTTTGATCTCATAGGCGAATTACTATGGTCCGACCATTGATGGCCCTTTTTTTGTTCCCTCCGTTCTCGTCTCCATTGTTTAATATTCATAGCTCTCAACCAATCTCCAAATCGATGTTTAACCAGACAACCATTTGTATCTAAAATTTCCTCCTCTAAACATTCCTCTAGCTTGTGTCCTACAATACTGCATCGGAAACAAAATTCTGGTAGGAACTCATACTGTATTGGAATGGAGATGGACCCCGCAACCTTGTTAGTGAAGACTCGTAGCCCTCTGCATAATGGTTTAGTAACATCAAAAGATTCTTGCACGCATCGTTGGTCCCTCTATGTTTACATCCTCCACTGACCTAATTAGCTCCTCCCAAAGTCGTGCACATCGGTCACTTTTACAAGCAATTAGGACATTATGAAATTGCACTCAGAAAGGAACTTTTGTGAAGTCCATTGACGATACCAGACCAACACTTTGTGGTTTAAGAAGGGAAATTAATTGGTTGCCAAATATCCAAGGACCTCCTGACAGCACTCTTTGATGATCTGCTTTGCACCCAAAATGAACATAAAAAAATTTGTGACACCCATTGATTCAACTTTTACCTTACAGGTTGTGCACCACACTTGTTCTACGACTTCGTTCAGACCCTCCCGGTTGACGAACTTATTTCCAAAGATCCTTCCTACTAAAAAGAGCTCCATCTTCTCTTTGTCGTCTTCATACATCTCTAGGTTCATTTTAATTACAGGACTTTCATGGCCGTCAAGATTAGGCATTCATATAATTTGGCAATTTCTTCGGGATCCATATCAGCGAACCAAAGGAGAAGCAACAAGTATAAGCAATATTGCTAGTAGAACCATACTAAAAAAGTTAGGACATGCAAGGTCATTTCGGTGGAGACTGAGTTGAGGTGAGGCTATACAGTAAGGAAATAAATAGTGATGAGGAAAGACTAGGCCAAGAGAGTATAAAGGCAGGAAAAGGAAAGGAAAAGAAAAGGGGTTAGACTAGACAAAGGCTAGGAAAAGAATAAGAGATACGACTAAATCATCTACTGGTTCCTGCAAACAATTTTGTTAACTAAATTAGTAGCTAATTCGATTTCTAAATAGAGGTTTCCAGGTTTTGCTTGGTTTCTAACTTGAAATTAAGTCTATATATTGTGAGGACTGGGGATTGAATCGGCTTCTAGGATGTTTTGTTTTAAAATTAGGGACTAGTTTCCTAGGGGCTGTTTGGCATTATAGCTAAAAAACAGTTTTTTGTTTTTAAAAACAGAAAACTGTTCTCTGAGAACAAGTAAGGTGTTTGGCATTGTTCTCTGAGAACAGTTTTTAAAAACAGAGTTAAAGAAAACAGAAAATTCAAAAAATGATAAAATGTTGTTTTCAAAGTGTTTTCTTAAAATTTTCTTTTTCTAAAAAAAAAAAATTTCTTTCATATGACTTTCATATACACATTTTCTCATAACTTTCTCTCTCATCATTTTCTCTCTCACAACTTTCTCTCTCCTCACTCTCTCCATCACTTTTTCTCTCTACATTCTCTCTCCTCATTTTATTCTATTACTTTCTCTCTCATCATTTTTTATCCTTTCATTTTTTTAATCACATTATATCTCCTCATTCTCTATTGCTACTTTGTTTTTTATAAGTTTTTTTATCTTTATTTTCTATCCACATACATTCTTATCGCTTTCTCTCTCTTATGTGTTTTCATTAGTCTTTTTTTTTCTTCTATCTTTCTCAACACATTTTATTTCCATGTTCTCTCTTACCACTTTCTCACTCATTATTATCTTTCATTACCTTTTCTCTTGTGACTTTCTTTCTCCTCATTCCCTTACTTGAATTTATCTCTAGTCACTCTCTCTTGACTTTTTTTCTCTAAATATTTTTTTTATAATACAAATATGATTTTTTATATTCATATAATTCTTTTTCCAAAAAAATATTTTTAGAAAATATTTGCCAAACACCCATTGTTTTCTAAAAACACTATGAAACAATTTTTGTTCACATTTCTAAAAATACAACTCTGAAAATAGAAAACAACAAACAATGCCAAACAAGCCCTTGGTTTCCAGGTCTTATAATTGTTTAGTGGTTAGGTTGCTTGGTGTCAACTTGAGGATTGCTTTATGAGTTTTTTGGCGTTATGTTGGGTACTGAACTGATTTCAAGGATGCTTGGTATCAAAAATGGGGACTGGTTTCTTGATTTTTTGGTGTCAAAACTTAGGAAACCAAATCAGCTACTAGTTTCCTGCTACAAAATTGTTGAGCAGAAACTACTAGCTAATTTTGTTTCTATTAACTAACTTCTAGATAGGTTAGTTTCAAACTTGGAAACTGGTTTCTAAGTTGTGTAGTGTTTAAATTAGGGAATAGTTTCTTGGGGCTTATAGAAATATGACCAAATTTTGGGCCTAATTTCAGTAAATGTCGCTTTGTCAAAAGTTATAGCAAAATATCCGGTATATATGCATATATACCAAGTGTAAAATTTTATATACCAAGTATAAAAAATTATATACCCAGTGCATTTCAGAACAGTAACTAAAATTGGTAGATATGTGTATCTACCAAGTGTAAAAATATATCTATCTGGACATTTAGCTATAAAATTTTAAAAGTGGACATCTACTTAATCAAATTTAAAATTTTGGTCATCCACCTAAATTTCTCTAGTTTCTTGGTATCTTGGTGTTAATAGTTAACAGGTTGCTTAAATTCAAGATGATGTCAACCAGTATTTTGTTTGCACTCAAATTTGGATAATGGTTTTTATGTTTCTTGGAGTCAATAACAATCTACTTTGGTTCTTTTTTCTTTTACAAGAAAAAATCCCTGCCCAAAACTCAAAAATAAAATCGCGAAAGATATTCCAATAGATATTCCAATAAAGAAGACGAGGAGGACTTATAAATTAAAATAGAAAAATGGCTTTGGAAACTAAAAAAATAATCTAGAAACCACCCATTAAACCCTCATTTCACTCAAAACTCGGCGATTAAAAATCGTACAAAGTGAACAGAGAAAAAGAAACTAAAAAATTGGCCAATTTTCAAAAACATTCATACAAAAGAAAGTTTTTTGCGCGGAGGGAAATAATAATCTAAGAACAGTAGGCATGCCATTTTCCCTTGAAAAATCCCGGTTAAACTGAATTTTTCAAAAAATTCCAAACATATGTAGAAAAATATCACCTTTCAAATATGAATTTATAAAACTACTACTTTAAAATTGTATTTTAAAAGTGCCACTTTTTCTTCAAAATTAGTATTTTTTTAAATTTACTTGAAGTAACCAGTTAGGTTATTTAGAGTAGCCAGTCGAGTTACGTGAAGTAAATATAGTCTGGTTAACTCAAGTAACTTGAGGGATTATCTCAACTATCCTATCAATTAGTAAAAAGTGGTTTGTTTTAAATAATTATCAAAAATGATATTTTTCTAAATAAATCCTGAATTTAAAAAAATAAAAATGAAATCTGGAATATTTCAAATGCTACCGCAAAAAATCAAATTTCCTCCCAAAACATCCAAGATTTTATTTGACATAACCAAAACCCCAAAAAGTTTTTTTGCTTAAAAAAATAAAAAGATGAGGAAAAAAAAAACGAATGTGTTTACTAGAATTTATAAAAATAAAAACCGACGTTTTTTTTAATAACCCCTTTATTTGTAACCTTCTTTCATATTTATTTATTTGGAGGAGCTTTTTGAATTCCGTGCCTTCTAACTAATTTTCAATGCTTGATTGGTTTGTCTTTTGTAGTTTTACTCTTTTTTTTTTTCTTTTGTTTTTGTTATAGTGTTGTTTGGTACAATTATTAACTACTATCTTTCAGTTATATCTCTAACAATAGAAAGCCTAGCTTAAAAAAGCCTTTTCTATAAATTAACTGATCACGGACTTAACAACAATATTGTAAATATCTCTAACCAAGTCATTGTCATATGAATTCGTTTCAAGTATTTTAATCAATAAGTTCCCTGTTAAAATATTTGAACCAAGAACCTGGGGCAGAGGATTTCATTCGAGGGCTTCATTTCGTTTATCTACATTCTAATTTTGTAAGAAAGCATCGAGTTTGAAATCAGTACTTTTGGCTTTGAAATGTGAATTTTAAAACAACGTTGGATAACTAACTTTTAATATTTCATGTTTTGCTGATCAACAAGTTGCCTGATTATTATGTTGGTTCCTTCGGGGACATTTTCTGGTTCCTCTGGAGATATTATTAGGTTCCTTCGGGGACATTATTTAGTTTCTTCGGAAGCACTCTGATAGCGGTATGCAGAGGATCTCTGCAGTACACAGAGGGGTTTGAGATGTATCTAGAACTTGAGACCTCCATATGACGGCTTATGATTAGTTACTAGTTATTAGTTATCTGAATAGCTCAATATGCGATTTACAGTCTTGTCAGGCAATATAATATACACCAAGATCTCAATCATACAAATATCTGTTTTCTGGTACACGCACGTTGCATTCGCGCTCGTTATTTATTGAGTTCCATACTCATGTATTCTTACATTGCAGATAATACTGCTAATATGTGAGTTTAGAGGATGAGTACCGACTTTCGTATATATGAGCATTTTTGACGCTGTGGTTTCCTGACAGACGATTTTGTATCTGTTTTGTATGCGTGTGTGTGTTATATATATTTTATGAGAGGCCCACTTTGGAAGGATGTATATATGTATACATTAGAGTATGTATAATTATGAGTGGAATTTTGTCATTACTTCTGAAATGTTTTAATTTTCTACTATTTTATCAGTTCCAAGTCGAGTAGCGTCTCTCGATTTCACTAAATATTTATACAAATATTCTTACATATGTGTGTGGAATCGGGGGATGTTACAGGTGGTCCCCGACAATGATTTTAGAGAAAATCTTCTAGGGTAAAATAGTGCACTTCAATGACTTTTCTAGATTCTTCCCAATCTGAATTGGCAACTCTAATTGATTCACTGGAGGAGATTCTGCCAACTCTGATCTGCTATAGTAATTACTTCTCCAGATCTGAATCAAAATTAATATAAATCTCAAGAACAACCACACAAAAACCAAAGAACACACTAGAACCAAAGAACACACTAGAAATAATACAAACCACCACAGATTTATATCTTGGAGTACTAAGTCTACACAAGATCTAGATCTTGATGGGAAACTATCCTCCCAAGAGGGAGAGTTATTGGACAAAAACACCAAAAACAGACAAAGTAAAGAAGAAAAGCCTATACCGGAGAGAGAGAATGACCCCCTCCCTAGTAGGGGAAGGTACCTGTAGAAGAGGAAACTTGACCTTGCATCTGCTGCAGAGGAGGAATGAGAATTGATGCAGAAAAGAGGAGAAGAGCAGGTTGGAGCTCCTCTCTTTAACTTCTCTTTAGAAATCACGGCTATATATTTTTTTTAGAGGTAGAAACCGGCTTTTTTTAATCCAGGCTTTATATTGTTAGAGATAGAAGCTGTAAGATAAATATTATATAAGATTTTAGGACTAGACAATACTAGAAAAGAAAAATAAGGGCCTATTTAGCATTATTTTTTGTTTTCTGTTTTCAGAGTTATGTTTTCAGCAATGAGAACAAAAATTATTTTTTGATGTTTTTGGAAAACAAGAGGTGTTTGGCAAATGTTTTCTAAAAATAGTTTTCAAGAAACAAAAAACAGAAAATATGTTTCCATAGTGAAAAACAACTCTAGTATTTAGAAAACAATTTTAGTTTTTGCTAGAAATTAATATGTATTGTCAAAGTACAAAAAAAAAAATTACAACCCCTCAAATAATTTAATTAAGATAAATACGATACTCAAAGGAAAAAAAAGGATAATAACTCTGTTACAAATGTTTTTAGGACAAGAAAAATAATAATCATCTGAACTTCGTATAAGCTAAAAATAACAATTTCACACCCGTTGATCATTTTTCTTCCATATAAGCTATAAATAAATACAGCCTTAATGAATAGACATAACACTCTATACATAACCTTATAATCAAAAGCATTCCTTTTCAATTCGATTTAATCAAGAACAAATACACATATATTAAAGAAGTTACAGTCTCAATAAGTCGAAAAATGAATGCTAGAACCTCTTAGTTTCACCAGCAAAGCCCTATGATAAAACTGCTCTCCAGCCAAGACTCTCACCTACTACATATAAGCCTCAAAACTCGCCCCAGCCCTCTTAAGCATTCAAATTTCGTACGTTAATGCTAATTAACTAGTACCATGTTCAAACAAAGTTAAACCAGTTTAAGGCTAAATTATAAAATTGCATATCACCTGTCCCAAATTGGTTCTAGCACAAGTAGTCCCAGAATAAATTAAAGGAACTACAATCATAACTTGACTTTCCTTTTCTAAACCTTATGAACATCAAGGGAAAAATACCATAACGTGTCTACTTTTTTTTTTTGGTAAACCATAACGTGTCTACTTATTGCTGAACTAATTAACCATTGATTACTTATAAAGTCTCCCACAAAAAGCCAATCTATCTAACTGGACCACCTGCTTCATTTGAGCATCGTATTTATTAAGGCACTCATGGTTCATATTGTTCATTTTCCACAAAAAGCCAATCCATCTAGGTGAGCTAACACCCAAGTAAAAGTAACAAAATGCAAGGTTTTAAAAAGCTTAATTGAGAACCGAGGTGTTTTGCTTAGCTCGGCGAGGCGTAAGCCTCGAGGTGAACCGAGGCATAGGCCTCAACTTCAAGTAATAAAAAACCTCATAAAAATCATAAAAAAGGAGAAAACTCATAAAATAAAAGTCTTATATAACATTATAGTAAAAGAACACATAGTTGCATAATAAAGTCATAAAGTTCATGAAAATTACTAGTAAAGTAATTTATAAAATTACAAACTAAAGTCATGA
This sequence comes from Trema orientale, assembly GCA_002914845.1. Classification (NCBI taxonomy): domain Eukaryota; kingdom Viridiplantae; phylum Streptophyta; class Magnoliopsida; order Rosales; family Cannabaceae; genus Trema; species Trema orientale. The sequence goes on from JXTC01000224.1 coordinate 112,618, forward strand.
AAACCATAAATCTTAACATTAATAGCATACTTAAAAATCTAAAAATGATTATCTAACTCAAAACTCTAGGAGGTCCTCATTATCATCATCACTATTGGGATCTTCGGAAGAATCATCATATTAAATAGCTCGATCATCTTCTCCATCACTCTCATTGCTTCTCCTCCTTTTTCTTGGTCTTTCGAACTTCCATCCGCATCCTCTACATTAATTGCCTCATCCAAATCAATCATCCTAGTTTTTTCATCATCTTCATCATTCAGGTTTGCCACCCACTCATAATCAGAAGAAATATTTTCAACAATCAAAGATCATCTTCGTCCTTGCCTGATTATGCCTTCAAAAATTTGTGCTTCAACTTTTTGTTGTACATAATATAGACCAAAGTATTCATTCTAGCCGTGGTTAGTCGATTTCTTCTCTTTGTATGCACTTCATTGAACGTACTCTAATTATGTTCACATACTAATGATGAACAAGTAAGACCACTGACTTTTCGCAAATGCTTTTAGTTCTGAAACTTCATCTCCAAATTGATCCCACCAGTCAACTATATGGTAAATAAGAGAAGAAATTGTGTGAGTAACTCTTATATCTACAAAATTAAAGAGTAACATACGAGAAGTCAAGTGTATTCACCTGGTTAATGTGTTTGGTATGATGCAATGGCTACTTTGAAGCCGAACAACCCTCGCTTGTATTTATATTTATCAACTTATTCATCGACTTTTGCATAGGTTGTTGGATTTAGTATGAGCCTATCCATACAATTGTACAAACTTAGCTTAATCTCTGGATGCTCAAAACAATCGAGACTCTATCTTAATCGAGGATTTAAGTAAAATACAGTCGCATGTAAGTGGCGATGTAATTGTGAATCCCACTTGTCGTCAATATTATCCCAAATTTCTTGATAGGAAGATTGATCTCCATCTAAGTTCTTTGTAATTTTTTCTTTTGCCGCATCCATCCCACTGCAGGTGTTTTCTCATCATCAACTAACCTTAGAACTTCTATTAGAGGCTTTGTGGTTTTAATAGCATAAACCGTAAAGGGCCAAAATGTGTTGTCATTGACATAAAAGCAACATGAAAACAGACAGGAGTTTCATTATTGTCTGATGGTTGGTCAGATGGTAGAAATAAAGGCCTGATCAATTTCCTTATTAACAATCCTTATGGGACAATTTCTTTGAAAATAGTTGATGCATCAGATTCTATAAAAGATACAAAGTTATTGTTCAAATTGCTTGATGATAATATTGAAGAAGTTGGAGAAGATCTTCTTGTTCAAGTGATAACTGGGAAACTTTTAATGCTAAAGAGGAAGCAATTGTATTAGACTCCATGTGCCGCTCATTGTATTGATTTAATGCTTGAGAAGACCGGAAAATTGCCACAACATAAAAATGCATTGAATAAAGCAAAGAGAGTGAGCAACTTTATCTACAAGCGTCAATGGGTATGGAGCCTAATGAGAAAGTTTGCAAAGAGAGAACTTGTTCGACCGGCTATTACAAGATTTGCCACTTGTTTTTTGACTTTAAAAAGCTTATATCAAGTGAAACAACCTTTATAAATGATGTTTTGTTTCTCAACAATGGTCAACATGTGCATGGACAAAAAAATCTGAAGGGAAAGCAGTCAGGAAGGCCAAACAACTATATTTTTATTTTCTAAGAACAATTTTCTGTTCTTTAGAGTAGAAAACAGTTTTTTAGAAATAATTCCAAACAGGCTCTAATATTTCTCAAGACAAATCCATTGGGCAGACTGAAAATTAATAACGAAGTAGGAAACTTAGAAGGCTCCTCCAAATTAATAAACATAAAATGTAACAAATAAATCGTGAAGTAAGATATTCATCAAGAATATTTGATTTGAATGCACTATCATGCATTTGTCTTTTTAGTTATTTTTCAATTTTTAATATAAGAAGCGATCATATATATATGTAGATAATGTTAGGGATTACACCTATTATTTCATATTTTTTATTGCATTTGATGTGACAAGTGATTTATTAGTATTCAATCGGTGAATGATATTAAATCTAGTGGTACTTTTTTAATTCACCATTTGAATAGTGATAAAATCACATACTATATCAAGTAATCTTTTATCAAGTAATATTAAAAGAGTGGAATAACATGTGGAATATCTTGCATACACATATATCCTTCCAAAGTATATATATATTAATATGAGCGGCAAAATATTTCATCCAAAGAGCATTCATTGAATAATAAGCAGTAGAAGTAAAAAAATAAAAAAATAAAAAATAAAAAATAAGTGTGCTTTGTTGCTCCTCCGTCCATAATCTCTTTGACGGGGGGAGAATTGTATTTGTCTTGGGTTTTTGACAAGTTTGGTCCCTATGTTATTCGTAGATTGGTAAAATAGTCCAGATGTTAAGTTCTTTGGCAATTAAGTCCTTAAGTTTTGAAAACTTTGACAATTAAGTCCTTTTTGTGTGTTGATATTAAAATTTTCATGAAATTGAGCAAGTTTAAGTGAAACAAATTGGTACTTCACTAACATTAATTAGCTCGGAAGGGAAATAGAAAGAAATTTTAAGAGAAATTTTAAATTTTTCAGAATTTCTATTTTTTAAAATTTTTTTATATTATGTTGTTAAATGTTGTTAATTTTTAGTTATTCTCCTTCCAATTCCAACTAATGTCAGTTAAATATTGATTGTGACATTCAAAAATCTTATATGTGACTTGATAATGCTTAATTCCATCCAATATTTTAACAATTACTCACAAAAAGGGCTTAATTGCCAAACTGTTTAAAACTTAGGAACTTAATTGCCAAAAGTAATAACTCAGGGGCTATTTTGCCAATCACGAAAGAAATAGGGGCAGTCATGCCAAAAACCCATTTATCTATTGTGTTTTCTTAAATTTGTGTATTTAAGTAAGTCTCTCTTTATTTGTATGATTGTGTGTCTATTTCTAATTCTAAGTGTAGATGCGAATTGTCTAATTTATAGATTAAACTGGATTTCATCATCTTTAATAATTATGTCTATTTGGGTGCTAATTGTCATAATTTGACAAAGTCGGATGTCCAATGAATTTTGAAAGGTGAAAAATTTTACCTTAGTCTTTCTCATGTGCTGATTGTATCAAATGAAATGATTAAACCTTTTTCAAAAACATATATATATATATATATAATATGAACGACCATTCTTCTACCATTGTTATTCATATTCCGTGTGAAAAGTTGCATTTACAAATCGAGATGGACGACCATACTTTTCATGACACTTTTCTTGACTTCTCTCTTCCATTATATTCGCCGACTTCTACTTATTCTATGTCAATGTTCCAGTTTCAAGATGAAAGAGAAGTTATACCAAGGACGGAAACAGGAATTTAACTTAGAGGGGCAAATAGCGAATGTGTTTGTATAATTCAAAAATTGAGGGGATATACTTAAAATTTTACAAATTTAGAAAGACAAAGACCAAATTTAAATGATGCAAAGACTAATTTTAAAAAACATTTATATATTGTTTACAAGAAAAATAAAATTCAAAGGAGGCAATTGGTCCTTTTGGCCCGGCTCTGCTTCTGGTTATTCTTACCCAAGAATTTTATCTCATCTTTTCTATAAAGTGTTGTGTAGGGTATAATTTGGGTCACAAAGTACTACTCACGAACCAAAAATCATTCACATTCTGATTTAGATTAACAAAGAAAATAAGATTACTGTACAACTTTATAACTGGTTTTGGCAACTAGTTGTGTTTCTTATCACGTCTAATTTTTCTTCGTGAAAATTGCACTGACACTTAATTATTGTTATGTCAATATCATAGCGATAGTTTAAAAGAAATTTTGGACCCTCATAAAGTTGGGAAAAAACTAGAAAGTCAAATTTTTTTCACATGAATCAAATGGTCATGTTTCTTAAAAATAAACCAATAAACAAATTTTTCTGGGGTATGAATAGTAAATTTGATATCAAAGGTTGCCCGTGGAATTTTTTTAAATACTAATTTTGACATATATCTTGGTTACCCCATTAAGGTGGATTGTCCTGTTTTGGAGGCACTAGTCCTGCTTGGAACTCAGAATCTCTGATATTTTTGAGGCTGACTAATTTGGCAGCTCACTCATTTGCTTAGAAGGAGCGCAACAGAGTTTTTCCATGCACACATACAGCAGTTAATTTCAAATTACTGATCTTTACATATGTACATATACATATAGGGCACCAATCCAGTTCGTATTTTTTTTACCTATACATGAGTACTATTTTGGCCAATTAAAATTTATAATGCACATTTTTTTTATAGTAAAAAATAAGAGAGAGAAACAGTATACTCTGGTTTAAGAAACAAAGTATGCCTAAAGTTTTGGTTTGATTTTCTATCACTTTTTTTTTTTTTAAGCTTTGATTGTTCAGGTTTTCTATAAGAGGGAAAGAAAGAAAATATAAGAAAAGAGGAGGCATAGAAGAGAGAAAAGAAATAGAAAGGAAAAATATAAGATGTTAGGTCTAAGAGACATAGAAGATAATTAAAATATTTTGAGTCGTTAAGTTATTTTAGGTGGGTATATACAGATATTTACAACATTTATAATGGAACATATAGGTGTAATTAGGTATGTGTATATTGTCCCCTTGAATTATGTAGATTGTCTCAAACTGATCGCTAAACTATGAAAAATTCTAAATCGTTAATTCCTCCATCAAGATGAGAGGAAATTATCATGTGGAAATCACATGATCAAAGTAGTAAAGGGGTTTTTTTGGGTACATCAACACTTTTCTTTAGGTGGTTTGAGGTTCTTTTGTTTTTTATTTTAATTTTTTATTTATTAATTCCTTTTCAACTTAGTTTTGACATATCAATACAAGAGAAAAGTAGAGAATTTTACTTTGTTGATTAAGATTTCAGCCCTAAATCTTGATGAATAAGTAAAATTTGAGTTTGAGTTTGATTCCACATAAAGGGAGTTTATATATATACATATATATATGTAGAGATTAAGCTGGGAATTATGATTATATTTCACTGTATCATTTACACAGAAAGGATGAGTATTTATACAACATATTAGCCTTAGGATACGGAATAGAAATAGCCATAGAACAGAGAAATAAAACAGCACTAAAGCAGACAAATAAAAAGTATTTAAAAACACAACAATATCCTTAAAACAAGGTGTTATATGGTTTTTGTCTCCACTAGGCATGTGTGTCTTTTAACACTCCCCCTCAAGCTGGATTGTATAGATTAAACAGTCCAAACTTGCTCACCATCTTTTCAAATAGAGTTCTAGGTAGTCCTTTGGTTAAAATATCTACAGTTTGTTCCATGGTGTTCACATAAGAGACACTAAGAACTCTTTCTTCAATCTTATCTTTTATGAAGTGACGGTCAACTTCAACATGTTTGGTTCGATCGTGATGAACAGGATTATGAGCCATATTGGTGGTTGCCTTATTATCACAAAACACCTTCATAGGAGACTCAGTTGAGATGTTCAATTCTTCAAGTAGTAACCTCAGCCAAATTATTTCTTACTCCATTGGCCAAGGAGCGGAGTTCAGCTTCTGCACTACTTCTTGCCATAACACTTTGCTTCTTGCTTCTCCAAGTTTCCAAGTTCCCCCAAACAAAAGAACAGTAACCATAGGTAGATTTTCTGTCATCAATAGATCCTGCCCAATCAGCGTCGGTATAGACTTCAATTCCTTGAGATTCTCCTTTCTTAAAAAATAGTCCTCTACTAGGACTACCTTTCAGATATTTTAAAATTCTTACAACAGCATCATGGTGTTTCTCATTTGGTGCATGCATGAATTGGCTTACCAGGCTAACTGCGAATGCTATATCAGGTCTTGTGTGGGACAAGTAGATTAACTTCCCCACTAGACGTTGGTATCTACCTTTGTCCACAGGTGTGCTCATATTATGACCGCTCATCTTGATATTTGGATCAATAGGGGTATCGACTGACTTGCATCCAAGTAATCCTGTTTCCTGAAGTAGATCAAGGACATATTTTCTTTGGGTTACAGAGATACCAGATTTGTTTCTGGCAATCTCCATACCCAGAAAATACCTCAATGGGCCCAAGTCTCTAACTTCGAATTCGTCAGCAAGTTTCTTCTTTAAGGATCTCATTTCACAAGTATCATCACCGGTTATAATGATATCATTAACATATACAATAAGTATGGTTGATTTACTGCCTTTATTTTTGTAGAAGAGGATATGATCTGTGTGAGCTTGCTGATATCCTTGTTGGTAAATTGCTCTAGTGAACCTTTCAAACCAAGCCCTGGGTGATTGCTTAAGGCTATATAAGGATTTTTTTAGTCTACACACTTGCCCTGAAGTCCCTATGTTTTTTAATCCTGGTGGAAGATCCATGTACACTTCTTCTGAGAGATCTCTGTTTAGAAAGGCATTTTTGATATTAAGTTATTAGAGAGGCCAATCAAGATTTGCAGCCAAAGAAAGGAGGACCCGAACAGTATTGAGTTTGGCTACAGGGGCAAAAGTTTCCTGGTAGTCTATCCCATATGTTTGTGTGAACCTCTTTGTAACCAACCTGGCCTTATATCTTTCAACGGACCCGTCTGACTGATATTTCACAGTAAATACCCATTTATACCCAATAGGTATAGCGTCTTTGAGTTTTGTGACAATCTCCCATGTTTTGTTTTTTTCAAGGGCCTCCATCTCATCTTTTACAGCTCCACGCCATTCTTCCTTTTTGAGAGCTTCTTCAATATTCTTTGGGATTACCACTTCTTCCAATTTAGCCACAAAAGTCCTCATAGATGGGGATAAATGATCATATTTAACCACTTGAGTTATAGGATATTGAGTACATGAGCGAACTCCTTTTCTCAAAGCAATAGGCAAATCATCAATGTTATTTTCAAGAAATAGAACTTTTGAAGTACCTGAGTCAGGGATAGATTCTTGGCGTGATTCGGAAGGAGGAGGGATTTCAATTCTTTCTTGATTCTTCTGACGAGAATAAACGAGAGGCTCGATGGGCTTTAGTAAGGGGAGCTGTTGCTGCTCTTTTTGGTTAGGAGTTTTGATACTATCACTTCATCTTCCAAGTTGTTCCCATTGTCAGGGTTAGAAATTTGTAAAATATTTGATTCATTTACAGAGTCAAAAATAGTAGAAGGTAAGGTATCTAAGGTGTCAAAAGATATATTCTAAAAATTTCCTTCATTTCCAATCTCCCCCTGAAGGGAATCTTTGGAAAAGAACGGCTTATTTTCAAAAAAGGTGACATCCATCGACACAAACAATTTTTTCTTTTCAAGAGAGTAACACTTGTACCCTTTTTGATTTGCCGCATACCCCACAAAAATACATTTAAAAGCCTTTGGATCAAGTTTATTTCTGTTGATTTCATGATTATGAACGAATGCAGTACAACCAAAGACTTTTAAAGGTAACTCACTCACTATTCGTGATTTAGGAAAATTTTTCAAGAAGACATTAATTGGGGCTTGGAAATTAAGAGTATTGGTCGGCATTCTATTTATGAGATAACAGGCAGTTAAGACAGCATCTCCCCAGAAAGATTTTGGAGTATTGGTAGTATATATGATGGACCTAGCAACTTCTAAAAGGTGTCGATTTTTCCTTTCAGCGATCCCATTTTGTTGAGAGGTTTTGGGATAAGTACTTTGATGGACAATACCGTTTTCACTTAAGTAACTTCCTAAAATTTGGTTGAAATATTCCTTACCATTATCAGTATGAAGGATTTTAACATTGGTAGAGAATTGAGTTTTAACCATTTTATGAAAGTTTTTAAAGATTTGTGCGGCATCAGATTTTTCTTTGAGTAAATAAACCCAACACAATCGAGTATGATCATCAATAAAAGTTATAAACCAACGTTTGAAATAAATATTTTGAGATCGTGAAGGTCCCCAAATATCACTGTGAACAATACTAAAAAGTTCAGTTGCTTTATAAGGTCTAGATTTAAACACTGTCCTTTGATGTTTAGCTAATTGACACACCTCACATTGAAACTCATCATGGTTTTTAAATAAAGACGGAAATAGGTGTTTTAAATAAGGAAAACTGCGATGACCTAACCTAAAGTGCAACAGCATGATTGTGTCCCTCCTTACTTGAGCAGAGTCCTCACTAATATAGCAAGCACGTTTATTCCCTTCGGAATTTTCGCCAAAAAAATATAGCCCCTCATACTCCCTGGCACTGCCAATCTTCGTCCCCGTAATCAAGTCATGAAGAATACACTGATTTTGTGAGAAGATGACTTTGCAATTATTATCTTTTGAGAATTTACTAATAGATAATAAATTGCAAGAAAGCTTTGGAACATGTAAAACTGATTTTAAGACAATAGAATCAAATTTAATTGTTCCCATTCCAGCTATTGGAGAAAAAGAGCCATCAGCAATTTTCACTTTCAAGAGACCATTTATTGGAGTATAAGTTGAAAATAAATGGGCACTGCCTGTCATGTGATCTGTAGCTCCAGAATCTATTACCTATAATTCTTTTTCACCTATTTTGCAACTTAAGGCAGAAAAAATACCTTTCTGGGCTATCAAAGAGATGTTGGGCTTTCTTATACCTTTCTAGGCCACAAAAGGTGAGCTAGGCCTGTTTTCAGGGTTTAATAATTTATGTAGTAGCTGCAGCTGGTCCTTACTCAGCCCTAGTCCACCAACGTCATCTTCTTTTCTTTGCTCAACACTAACCTGCAATGCACGACTTCCTGCTCTCCATTTATTCTCTATGGTTGGTGGTTTTCCGTGCAGTTTCCAGCACCTCTCTTTGGTGTGATTTGTTTTCTGGCAGTAGTCACACCAAAGGTTTCCTTTGCGAGTTTGCGGGCCAGCACCATCTCCTCGGTTTATCTCGTGGCCCTTTGCAGCAATAGCGGAGGCTTCAATAGTTGGCTGCAGTTTAGATTCTTTTAGCATTTGGTGGCATCGGCATTCTTCCCAGTGAACTTCAACAAATATCTCATCAATAGGCAGTAAAGGTTGAGACCCAAGCATCCGTCCTCGAACTTCATCGAGTTCTTTGTTGAGGCCAGCAAGGAAGTCGTAGATTCTGGTCTTCTCCACCAGCTTGGAGTATTTTTCGGCACAATTATTGCACCAATCGGAAGGTTCAAAGACATCTAGTTCCTGCCAAAGCTTGGTGAGAGCCGTGTAGTAGTCGTCGACACTTGACTCGCCTTGTTTGAGCTCTCGAGCTTGATCCCGTAATTCATAAAGCTGAGCTGAGTTCTCCATGTCTGAGTAAGCTCGGTTTACTTTATCCCAAATCATCTTTGCTGTTGTACACACCAGATATAGCAACCCAATACATTCCTCCATAGAGTTGATCAGCCATAACATAACGAGAGCATTATTGGTATCCCACGATGTGTAACTAGGATCAGCTGGGTCAGGCATCTTCATTGTGCCATTAAGATACCGGATTTTTCCTCTTCCTCGAATGATCATTTGTACGGAACGTGACCATTGGAAGAAATTTTTACCATTAAGTTTAAACGAAGTGATTTGAAGAGAGGAATTATCAAAGGGAGTATAAGAGCTGGAGCTAGAGCTGATTGTAAGTGTCTGAGAAGAAGGGTCAGCAGAACCCTCATTCTTCCTGTCCTTACTCATGGCTGATTAGCAGCGAAAAAGTGCAGAAAAAATTACTCTGTTTCTAGTTTCGAAAACAGAGGAGAACAGAGTATTATTTCAGCAATGAAAGCTGAAAAAAAATGGTCCCCAAGAGCTACAGTCCGCTCTGATACCATGTAGAGATTAAGCTGGGAATTATGATTATATTTCACTCTATCATTTACACAGAAAGGATGAGTATTTATACAACATATTAGCCTTAAGATACAGAATAGAAACAGCCATAAAACAGGAAAATAAAACAGCACTAAAGCAGACAAATAAAAGGTATTTAAAAACACAAGAATATCCTTAAAACAAGGTGTTATCTGGTTTTTGTCTCCACTAGGCATGTGTGTCTTTTAACAATATATTATTAATTGATTCCTAGGGACTCTTAGAGTTCCTCTAGTAGGATTGGGTCTCCTTGCTCAGTGTCACAGTCGTATTTTGGGCACTCCGAAGTAGGAAGAATGTGTGACTTGCTAGTCCTTCAAGCTAGCATATTCGATAGGAGTAATCACATAGCAATAGCAAGCACAAAGCAAGGCATATCGAGGCGACGATTAAGCAACAAGTAGACAATAAATAAGCAGTAAATAGGCAACACATAGGGCATGAATAACATCGATTCTTTCATTGATAGGGTAAAGGCAGCTGAGCTCTTATCTTGCTAGTAGGCATGGCCCCTTCATAGGCACCTAGGTTACCTTTTCTAAGGAGCATTCCGAGCTTTCAGCCTTCTGGCAGAAGGAAACATAGTTTTTGCTCAGTAAACATACATAATTCAAAGAAAATTACAAGCGTTTCAAATACAATCATTTTTTCCTAATTGTTAACTCTTAAATATAGGATATTTGGGCCACAGACTTGACTAATTATCTTGGACAAAAATACCCCCAAGTATACACAAATCGGGTGTTGGTGTCATAGGTACATGTGTGGGCATCATGGGCACTTGTGGGTATGCCATAGGGTAACACACCACACTTGGCACCACTAGAGTAGACAGAATCACCCACCATCACATAGCAAGTAAGCACAAAGCAAGGAATATCGAGGCAACTACTTAGCAATAAGTAGACAAGCAACAAATAGACAACACATAGAGCATGAATATCATCGATGCTTTCGTTGATAAGGCAAAGGTGTGCACATCTTAGCTTCTATCTTGCTGGTGGGCATTGCCCCTCCATAGGCACCCAGGTTGCCCTCCTTAAGGAGCATTCTGAGCTTTTAGCCTTCTGGCATAAGGAAACATAGCTTTTGCTCAAAGAAAATTACAAGGTTTTTAAATAAATCTATTTCCCCCTAATTCTTAATCCTGAAATATAGGATATTTCGGCCACAAACTTGACTAATTAACTTGGACAAAAATACCCCTAATTATACATAAAATTATCCTACTGGGTCTTGGTGTCATAGGTACATGTGTGGGCATCGTGAGTACTTTGTCGGTGTGCCATAGGGCAACACACTCAGCACCACCATAGTCCAGACAGAACCACCGACCATCCTTCCACGGTTCACAACAAGGCCAAACGACCAGTCTTATGCCCCTAGCACCCCACTGTCCTAAAACTCGTGCAAACGAAAATTGGAAAAATAAAACTAAATAAAAAAATCCAAGAGAGGGGTTTAGTTCATAAACTTTTGAAGAATTAAGTGGGAATACAAGAAAAGGATGGAGAGAGAGAGAGATTGTTGTCGCAGTTGAGTGTTGCTGGAATTAGTTATCTTGTATGTTTTTATGGTAGTGATAGTAGCTTTGTGTTGTATTATGTGGAGGGTTTATGGGACCAATTTAAGGATTTAGAGCTGAAACATTTTAATAAACATATGATGACTATAGAATTGGCTACTTTTATTTACCAATGGGGCAACTCCTCTTCCACCTCTACATACTAATAAGAAATCATGCCCTTGTCCCTCTTAGGCATTGAAGCCTCTCAGTTTATAGTCTATGGTAGAAAAAAAAATGAAGCGAAAAAGTGTTTAAAATGGGCAAAGATTTTTGGTGTGAAAGACTGTAAATGAGGTAACGAAAAAGGGTAGATAACTAAATTGGAGAAATTTAGGTAGATGACCAATATTTTAAATCTGATTAAGTAGATGTCCACTTTTTAAATTTTATAGCTAAATGTCCAGGTATATATATTTTTACACTTGATAGATAAACATATCTACTAATTTTAGTTACTGTACTAAAATGGACTAGGTATGTACTTTTTTATACTTGGTATATAAAGTTTTATACTTGGTATATAAGTATGTATACCAGATATTTTGCTATAACATTTGACAAAGGGACATTTATTTAAATTGGGTCCAAAATTTGGTCATATTTCTATATGGCCTAATAAATTGGGGGCTTGGAATAATTTTTGCAAATTGGGGGCTTGAGGGAGAAGTTAACGGTAGATTCAAGAAAAATTTAAAATTTTCGTAGTTAAGAAGGAAAATTGAGACAATCTACATAATTCTAGTTTAAGCATAAAAAAAGTAAAAATAAAAAATCCTTACTCAAATGGTTACCTCAGGTAATTCGATAAAAACAAACATTGTATAAAAAAAGTAAAAATAAAAAATCCTTACTCAAATGGTAATATTTTTAAAATTTATTTTGAAAATGATATATATACTCAGACATTTATGTATAAAAAAAATAAAAACAAACATTGTTTAAAATGAAGTGTAAAAGAAGACATACACTCTAATTCGCAAATGATATTTTTCTCAATAAATCTAGGATTTCTTTTAAAAAAAATTAACTCATCCGGAATTTTTAAAAGGGATTTTTACATAAATCCAGGGCAATAGTCTAAAAATTGAAAATTTCTGAATGGGTTGAAAATTTTAAGAAATCCTAGTTTTATTCAAAAAAATTCTACGCCCTAATAATATTTAGAAAAATACCATTTTTGAAAAATTGGTACTTTTTAAAGGTACTAGAGGTAATCAAGTTATTTGAAGTAATCAAGAGATACTTGAGGTAACTAGTTACATTACCTCAATTAATTTAACCAATTACCTCAAGTAATTTGACCAATTACTTCAAGTACCTCATCAATTAGTGAAATATGATATTTTTATAAATAATTCTTGAATTTTCAAAAAACTTAAAAATTTAGGATTTTTCAAATTTTTAAAAAGTTCACTTCACCATAAAAAATCGATTTTCCTGTTTTTAAAATTTTTGGACTTAGAACCTATATTTCTGTAAGAAGCCCGTCAGTAATACTCTCTCAATTCCCAATGTAAATGCATTTTTGCTTTTTTTTTTTTTAATTCTCTTTCGTTATTCCTCATTTTCTTTCTTTATTCCTCTCTGTTCTGCCTCTTTTCCCCTTCCATCTAATAATTTTGTCCTACATTTAAATTTCATTTGTGATGTACTTAGTCAGCCAAAGGTTATTTATCACTTGTCATGATTGCTTGTCACAACCTTTATCAACACATACCCTGTTTTTTTCAGTTTCTTCTTTGATCCGATCAACCTTAATCAACAAATTTTTTATTATTCTTATTTTTTGGCTCGGAAGTTTCCTTTATTGTTACTATCATTATTAATATTATTGTGTTCTTTAATTTGGATACTGTTATATTTTAATGCACAAACTGGCTACTGCATATTGCATTTAATATTGTTATTGACGTAAAATCTTGCCTAACTAACGGCAAACTGGCTGATTTGAAAAACAAAATCGTCTAACATAGAGGGGAAAATTAGACTACATATATAGATTTTTTCATTTCGTGGAAATCCCTTGGCAATTGTTGTATCTCCATCCTCACCAAGCAATTTAAAAACCTTAATAACATCAGCATATCTATTTACATTAGCATACATATCATACTTTTCAACAAGCAGAAAACACAAGGAACCAGAACAAAACTAGTTCACGAACAGCATCGACCGTTAATCGTGTTCATACAGGAACTAAAATAGCAAACTAAAATAGCTTGACATATCACCTAGAACATCGGAAATTAATAAAATCAACCACGAAAACAAGGGTCTTAAAGTGAAAACCGGAAAAAGGAAAAACAAAAGTACCGAAAACTTCTTGTTAAGAATAGTCATGGAACGAACCTGAAAATCTTTTTTTCAGTCCTCAATGTCATCACTGAAGAAACTGATAGGACTGGAGAAACTCAACCGATTGACATCGTTCCATGTTGAGACTGAGTCTTCTTCATCATCACTGCAATAGAAACTCAATCGAGCTTCACTCTGTGGCGAGTCGGTTATGTTTGTTTCTAAATCCTGCAAATGGTCCAACAACTCTGGCTCACCAAGCTTGTATAACATATAACGTGTTCCCTCGACTCTGTACCAGAAAATGACAAACTGTATGTGCTCAACTTTCCAATAGTCGGAGCCTTCATCTGGTTGCATGCTGAACACAAATTCACTTGGCATGTCATAATTTGCTAGGACTTTGAGATTCCTTAGGTGTTGGATACCGGAGGGAACCTCCTTTAGAAGCGGGCTAGATCCAATCCTCAACTCTTCAAGACGAGGCAAGGCACCTTCTTCTACTTCCACCGCCACTAGTCCATGCAACTCTCTAAGAACAAGGAGCTTGAGTCTTGGAAAACCGCCTTCCTCAAAATGAAGTTTCACTCCGTCATATGCTTTGTAGAGCGAAAGAGACACTAAATTCGGCAAATGACAGAGATGGTCCAACGGGTCTTTAGTTAACCTTGAAAAACTTAAGTACAACATGCTTAGATTTCGAAGACTCGGAACCCATTGTGGCAAGTTCTGTAATATGCCCTTCAAAACTAGACGTTGCAGAAACCTGGATGGGGATGAAATGGTGTGTAAATCCAAAATTTCCTGACAACCCGTGGAGTCTAAACTTAGACATTCAAGGTGGCTCATCTCCTCGATACAAGGGCATAGAGCACTTGCGACTTCTGTAGTCAATCTTGAAATGCCCAACCTTCTCAATCGCCTTAACTTATCTAACTCTTTTACTAGACCAATGCCAGTAAGATGTGTAGCTTCCACAGTCATTAGTGTTTGTAAGTTCTCCAAACACCCAAACCCTTCCTTAATCCTCACACCTTTGGTTGAATCCAAACCACTTGTGTTGACATAACCACCGGCTGAAAGGTGTCGAAGATTTTGGAGTCTGTTAATCTCGAGCGGTAGCTCAATCAGCAGGGTATTTCTAACATCCAAGGTCTGTAGATTCAGTAGCCTTCCCACAGACTTTGGAAGCCTCTTCACTTTTGTATTCTTTAAATTTAAGTATTTGAGGAAGACTAAATTTCCCAATTCATTTGGGAGATGTTCAAGTGGAACATTTTCAAAATCCAACATTGTCAAAAGCTTGTATCTTTCAAACATAGTAACCACAAAAGACTTGTTCAGAGCACCAATTTCAAAAAGAAAAACAGAACGAACCTGAGAGTCTTCAATGGTCCCAAAGACATTTGCCACAGCATGATTGCAGACTGATAAGCGATGACTTTTCCCTCTAATACTAGAGTTTTCGCCATCCCAAATTCGACAGAAACGGAATTCATCAGCCTTTTGACGGGCGATCTCATGGATCACGCTATGGACTCGACAAAATTTCTCCAATCCATGAAACCCTTCGCATGCTTGGACAAGGTTTCTTCGGATGAGCTCATTCAAGCACTCTTCGGCAACCACTTCTAATGTCTTTCCTCTCTTTTCTTGCACAAAACCCTCAGCAATCCATAGCTTATACAATTTGTCATTAGGAATCAAAGAGTCCTTAGGAAAGATGCTAAAATACAAGAAACATAGTTTTAGTTGGTGAGGTAGAGCAAGGAAACAAAGTGCGAGGATTTTCGAAGCACCTGTGAGGTGGAAATTGGATTCGACCTCGGAACAAAAGTTGTCAAGTAGTCTTTTCCATTCTGACTCTCTCTTATCCTTCTTTGACAACAATTCGGCTATGGCAACAATTGCAAGTGGCGAGGCTTCGCACATTCTGATAAATTCGAGGGACAATTGCTTTAACTCGGGAGGACAATGCTGCACACGCTCGTTTTGGAACGCAATTCCACAGAAAAGATCCCAACACATTGCTTCGGACAAAGGCTCTGGCTTGTGAACATGATCAAATGATATCTCCTGACCGGAAGCGAAAACTTTCTCGCTCCGTGTCGTGATGATTACTTTACTGCCTTTGTCATTTACAGGCAGGACATCTTTCACAACTTGCAAAAATTCTACTTGCCGAACATCATGAAAGACAAGCATGTACCTTTTCGACTGCAGAGATTGCCTTATAGTCACAATCAGCTCCTCCATCAGCATCGTGTCGAATTCGATTCCCGTTGCGCAGACTTCCTTTGCCAGGATCTTTAGTACTTTCGCTGCATCGTGTGATTGAGAAACAGTGATCCAAGCGTGGCAATCGAAGTCTCCTCTTAGCTCTTCGGCCTCGTAAACTCTGTTCACAAGATTAGTCTTGCCAATGCCAACAATCGAAATAACCGGAGGCCCATATGCTTCTTCCTTCCACCTTTGTAACGATTTAGTTCCCGCGGAATCCAATCCCACAAAACATTCCTCGAGCAAAGGCGAAACGAATCTAGGATAATACCTTTCAATGGCTGTGATTCTTCTGCTGAGTCTAGACCCCGATAGCTTCTTGTATCTCTGACCTCTTTCCTTGATATCAAGCAACAAGACCTTAATATTTTGAATGTTAGAGGCCAAGTTTCGGCGGCTATTCAAGGTACCAATCAACCGCCCGGCTTTGCCTAAGAATTTGATGAATCCCGGTTGTGACACTTCATAAATGTAATCATCGATGACATCTTCTATGAGTTCAGCCAACTCCTTGACTTGTTTGGACCAATTCTTCAGGTACTCTTCATCGTCAGAACTCTCATCATCAACCTCTTCGAGGAATTGCGTGAGGTGCTTTAGTTCTTGTCTTAGAGTATGAACTTCTAGTATTTCGACTCCTTCCAGCAAGTTCTCTTCTCCGGTTAGCAGCGAAACCAGCTTGTCAATCGCCAGAGATGTCGACGCTGCACTCCCTGCAACCAAGTCCATTTCCCTTTGGCCTCTGCGCCAATGATAATCTACGACAACCAGGCTGTAAAAACGACAGCTCTGATCGGAAGGTTTGGCTGTGAAATGGAGTGCTTGGTGACAGGTCTATTAAACTTTGTTATATCTGAAATATTGAAGCAGCTTCCTAAAGCTTTCCTAGAGTCTACTCCGTTAACTCTAGTTGACCTCCCGCCTTTCTCTGTCTCTCTCCTCATTCTATTTGTATAGCTCTGTTTTTGTGAGTCTCTGACTAAATCAATTGCTTATGGTGTGGCTTAGCACATATGATAACTCTCATTCTTTGTTCTTTATTTTTCAAGTGCTTTCGCTTTCAACATTCTAGAACTTTTGAAGCAAGCACCCAGTTTTAGACCTGCTTAATTGTTTTCCCTTTTGAGATTAAATACATACATATTAAGTACTTAATTTTGCTGCATATTACTGTTATTATTATCTTATCCTCATCATTCATATTATTTTGTTACTTTTACCATTATTATTAATACTAACCACAAGTATTCTACAAACTAGATCAGTATGAAATTTACCAAAATTCTCTTTGCTACATTTCTTGATCATTGTACCCATACTAGGACTCACAAGGGTTCTAAATTTTTTTTTTTTTTGAAAGAAACAACGAAATACTATTAATGAGCGTCTACTAAAACGGTATAAGCAAGGGTTCTAAATTAGTAGTTCAAAACTTCTCTGATTTTTCAGTAGCATTCCAAATTAGAATTTTAAAATAACTTAAAGGATCAAATTATTTTATTTTGATTTTGATTTTTTTTTCCTTGCTAAACCTCTAAGAATTTATTTAAAAAAGAAAAAGGAAAAAAAAGAAAGAGAGAAAATTGTATAGCGAGCCTGAGGCCGACATTAAAACTTACCCTTCAACCAACCTCTTATAGCAATAGCATACTGGTCATTTCATTGGAAAATAAAAAATCAATGCTACCTACTTGACGTCATTTTCATTGAAAAATCAAAGTTGTTTTGTACGTAGAGTTTCATTGGTCCCAAATAAACTCTGGTTGAGTTAAATTGAACGGTAATTCATGATTGGTTTAGATTTTGTATAAAGAGTACTGGCGGTCGGTGGTAGTAGACTTAGCCTACCCACTTTTAATGCGCAGGTCCATATCTCCATCTCTTGATTAAATAAAAAGAATGGATGACGAAAGAATCAATGCTTATATTACTAGGCAAGTGCCGGGTGCGAATTGGGTAGGAGTAGGTATTTAAGCTAATTAGAATTAGCTCAGTTAGTCCAAAATTTAAGGGATGTGTGTATGAGTTTGGAGATGTCAGGGTTCAAGCCTTGATAGTGTGTGCATGTGTTATTTTCCTTTAAATTTATAATAAGTAGTGGTCGTTAATTAAGCCTCACTTTTAAAAAAAATATATTACTAGGCAGTGCCAATAAGCTATTGTTGAATATGGTTTCGAAAAATCTATATTATAAGGCATGGACTGTTTTCATTCCACTTGTATGATCTCAAATATTGTCCAGCCTAATTGGTCACATCATGTTAAAAGTTGGATAAGGAGCGTGAAAACTATTCCTATTTTTTCCTGGATAGCATTACGTGTTCCAATTTTTGTACCAATATATGTGGCATGCAAGTTGTTACCATCTAATTGGTGTGTTAATACTTACTACAAATAGAATAAATATTATCACGAATTGAGTTGTGACAAATCACATACCACATGTGTTGGTATTAAAATTTTGGTACAAAAGTTGGTACCTCAAGTATTATCTTTTTTTCTTTAAAAAAAAACTTAAATAAGTAAGTAGGGTAAATTGTAAAAAAAAAAAAATGGTAAGATTTGGGTATTCAGTAATTTAAAACTTGAAGCTTAGATTCTGTAAAATAATACCCTGGATTAAGAATTTCTTAAAATTAATACTCTGAGTTGACTTTTTGAATAATTTTAACGGGTAAAAGAATATAATATCCTCAAAATTAAGAAGAATAATAAGGACTAATATAGTTTTAAAGGAGGATATCATTATTTTTTTCGTCACTAAAATTGATCAAAAAATCAATCTAGTGTATTAATTTTATGAGATTATTATTGTCAAGATATTTTTTTGCAAAGTACAAAATTTAATGTTTAAATCATAAAATAGTCAAACTTTAGGATATTTTTTTCTCTGTTCACCTAAGTAATTAACCAAAGCAAGTTGCACGTACAACAATATGTGCTACTTGGGAAAAATATTAATATATTTTTAATTATATATACATGACATGACCATTAGACTTTCTTTACTCACTATAGTAGCCTTTTATATTTTTGTCTTTTTAATACAAAAGCCTTCTAAACTCGGAATATTTTAAAAATTTAACCTTGAACTCAATTTTTTAGAGCAAAACCCCCTAAAGTCTCCTAATATTAAATCTGTTAGAGAAGAATGGCGTTTCTATTAATTTTTTTAATGGTTAAGTCCTTATTCTTTTATTCGTAACTTTTAGGTCCTTATTCTTATATTTTTATTTCATGTTAATTCCTTTTAATCTTTTCTGTTCAAAACTACTGTTAATTAGTACTTACCTAAAACGTGCTTATCTCAAGGGTAAAATTAGAAACAAAAAGAAATTATTATTGAAAAAAAAAAAGCTGGGTTATCATTTTCGTTCAAGATCGAGAAAAGAAATGAGAAAATTTTTATATAGTTTCTATATGAATCTACTTTGTTCCAAGTATCTATATATTAGATATATCATGAATACTTGGACCAAAATAGTTCCATATGGGAACCATATAAAATTTTAAAAATATATGTCCCATAAAATTTGAACAACAAAATATAAAATTGGTAATATATGTCCCATAAAATTAGTAATATATTTATATACCTCTCTCCTAGACATATTAATACTTAGACCAAAGTATAATCCATATTGGAATCATATAAAATTTTCCAATTTCTTATATTCGTCTTGAACGAATACAATAACCCAATTCTTATTTTTTTAAATAATAATTTCTCTTTATTTCTAATTTTACTCATACCGAGTGCTAATTAACTACAGTATTGGACAGAAAAGAATAAAAGGATTAATGTAAAATTAAAATCAAAATATAAGAATGAAGATCTAAAAGCCACAAATAAAAGAATGAGGACTTAAATACAAAAAAAAACTAACAAAAACACAATTCTTTTCTAACAGAACTAGTATTAAAGACTTCGGAAAGTTTTGCTCTAAAAAAAAAATAATTTAAGGGTTAATTTTTTTAATTTGTTTCGAGTTCGGATGATTTTTGTATTAAAAAAACCTATATTTTATTTTGTTCTTTTTACTTTTTGGCGTTGATTTGTCCGCCATCTCTAGTGGCTATAATTTCACTACTTATTCATTTGCTTCTTTTTCTAAAACTCAAAACCATTTCTCTAAAGTTTACACTATCCATAACACATAAGATATGAGATGTCAGCAATCGAGTTTGAACTTGACATAATCTATACAAATATAGGGCACCACTCATTTTTTTCTTTTACTTGTTTTATCGAATTAAAATTACATCTTTTCATACTAAAAAATAGAGAGAAAAAGAGCATTAAATAATGTGCTTTTATTGTTATTATTTTTTTTTCTAACTACTCAAATTATTATAGCCGTTAAATAATAGATCCAAAAACTAAAAAAAATACTTATAAATAAATAAAAAAAATACCAGTTGAATAATGATCCATATATTTATATGTTATAAATATTATTTCAGGAAAGTAGACTCAGTCCCTGTTATTTTTCACTATAGTTTCTTTCCTAACACTTTCCTGCCACTTGCTCGGTTGAACCATCTCTTTCTCTCCTAGCTTCATTAACTTTGTTCTCTCTCTTATTTTCCTTTCGTCCTGCTTTTCCTTGTTGCTTGATAAAAAATCTTGTTTGATTCATTTTCTAGATGGAACTTTATTTTTTTAATTAGCTAAAAGACTTTCCTTCACATTATACATCGACCTTAAGTTGTCTACTTAAGAGTTTGGCCTATTTCCTTACCTTTGTTGTCTTTGTGACTAAACCATTGCTGTTGTGCCTTCAGCACACATGCTCCTGTTGTTTTGCATGCTGCCTCCGCCTCTGCCCCTGAACGTCCACACCCTCTATCGGTTCATCACGCCAATATTGACCAGCACGTATTTCCTTTCTCCATTCTGTCTATAGCTCGTTACGTCTCTTTTATATTTGAAACATTTTCGGTTCTCCTATATGTAATTAAAATTTCCAATTGTGTCTGTTGGAAAATGGATGTGTTACACCATTGTGATTAACCATTTTGAGACTAAATTATGAGTGAGATCCTCTACATATTAGTGAGAGGTCATTGTTGATATGTATTCTCCTCCTGCGAGTACATGAAATTCAAGTATTTAATTGCTCAAAATGGTAATAGGGTGAATGAGAAATTGTCACCCAAAGTGAGCCAAGTGAGAAGGAAAAAAAAGAGTGGGAATTGGTTAAAGTCCCACATGGAAAATGAACACAAACCAAGAGGTGTTTATATAGA
>JXTC01000224.1:168573-219892 GCA_002914845.1 Trema orientale
AATTTATTACAAAGTTAATTTTTAATTTCAATTTTTCTTTTTATTTTTCGTTACCTTTGTATTATTGATTTACTTCGCTGTGGGATCGACACTTTAATCTATACTGCGATAGCCGCTAGTATATTTTGAGCATAGACAATATGTGAGAAATAAGATCAATTAATTCAGAAATTTATATAATTTGATTACATCCTACTTAAGTTGATGCCTACTCAAACTACATCAAAATATGTAATTTAAAAGTTTAAACTAGTTTACATCAAGCATCATTACCACTAACCAATTTAAACTAGTTTAAATTAATTTGTGAGTTTAGAGATCCAAACTAGTTTTAACTATCTACAATAGTCTTCTTAGATTATCATTGTTACACTTTTATTGACAATACTATAAGATTGGAACCTCAAATTTATATATTTTTGTTTTCGAAAAAATAACCTGTTAAAAAGCACTATATAATGCGTAAAATAACGAGTATGTCTTCTTCTATTCCAAATGAGTTGATTTAAATGTGTCAAATAGGCCAGGCCATCTCACTCCATTTGACTGCGGGCCTACATAGGCTAGATTTCGTGGGCCAGGACTAGCTAGGCTGTAGAAACTGAGTGCTAGGCTTGGCCTGGCTTATACGCCTACCTAAATTCAGGCCAGGCAAGACCTACGGTGAGCCAGCTTATTATGACCAACGATGGGTCAATACATAATTAAATTTATTTATTTTTTTAGCTTAAATTTAACAAGATTTGAACCTAAAAATAATTATTTATGGAAAGTATCAATAAATTATATATGTATTTTTATTCTTATCATTTTAAAATCAAAATATATCATTACTTTTAACATATATACACAATGTATATGTGATATTTTTTTTTGCCTAATTAGGCCTATTGTGGGCTACGGGCCTGGCTACCTAAGCACAAATTCATAGGCCAGGACAAGACCGACCTAAGATCAGGCTGACCTTGATTGACCTGATTTAACATCAGCATGGGCCCAGGCCAGCCCACGGGTCGGGGCCCAAATTGACACCTCTAAGTTAATTTCTTCTATAATAAATATCCAAAATTACATTCTTGAACTAATAGGGTATTTACAACATACTAATAGTTATAATTTTATATATTTATCAGTTACTATTAATTTTTCTCAAGTATTGACAATTTATATTTGACAAACAAATTTTCTACATTTCTATAAAAATTCTAAATCAATCAAATATCGTTAAGAAAAAGAAATTCATACCTTACTACATAAATTGCGTAGATATCTCTATATGACAAACTTATGATATTTCAATTACAGTACATTTTAATTATTGCTTCAATTTTAAATCAGACTTCAAATCATGTAAATATTGATTAGGCATTTATCACAAGCAATAAGCATAAATATTTGAAATACTTAGCAAATATCGGAATAAAACATAAATTTATATAAACTTAAGGAATTCAAACATTCATAATCCGGTTGTGTAACGACCCCCGTTTCAAGCCTCCATTAAGCCCCTTATGGTCTACGGACTTGTGCCTCTTATATACAGATAGTTGTCGTTACTTATTTATACTGTAACTTATGGGCATAATTGGTATTAGCTAAACTTGTAAGTCCTTCTTAAAGTGGAATTTTTAGGTTCAAGTAGAGCTAAAGACACAAAAGAAAATCCTTAAAAGTTATAGAACCCACAAGGTACATTACGTATGAGTAACAACAGTAGTCTATGTATAAGAGCCATAAATCCATGGGTCGTAAGGGGCCCAATAAAGGCTTGAAACGAGAGTTATTACAGGTTATATCGTAGCCCTATAAGAAGAAAACTAGTTAATGACTAAATTAAAGAAGATCCAAAACATTGTCTTAAGCATGAAGAGAAAGAACTATTGATCGAAGTTGGATTGAAATGTCCCTGTTTCCAGATTGTGCCATCTCTCTACTCCTCCTAAGCTCTCTCTCTCTCTCTCTCTCTCTCTCTCTCGTAGAGCTGGGGACGCAGAAGAAAATCCTTAAGGGTTATAGAATCTACAAGATACATTACATATGAGTAACGACAGTGGTCCATGTATAAGAGCCATAAATCTATGGGCCGTAAGGGGCCCAATAGAGACTTGAAACGGGGGTTGTTATAGGTTATATCGTAGCCCTATAAGAAGGAAACTAGTTAATGACTAAATTAAAGAAGATCCAAAACATTATCCTAAGCATAAAGAGTATGAAGATAAAGAACTATTGATCAAAGTTGGATTGACGTGTCCCTGTCTCCAGATTGTGCCATCTCTCTACTTCTCTCTCTCTCTCTCTCTCTCTCTCTCTCTCTCTCTCTCCAGTAGAAAAGCCTATCCCCGAATGAACCTAAAAGACCCTATTTATGGTTTTAAGACAAGAGGGCAAATCTAGAAAATTTGCAAAAATTCAAGTTTTTAAAATCGTGAACTAGTGTCGTGGCCATAACTCTCTAGTGCCACGGCTCTGAGCTTCTGCGCTCTGGGCTTCTGCTACTGCTCTCGTATGACCTCCTAGCGCCACAGTTCCCACTTTCTGCCTCCAGTTCTAATCTTTACTGGTAAAAGTGTTCCGAATCTCCTAAAAATAGCAACAGCTCCTAAACTAAAAAATACAAACAAAAGCATAAAAAAAAAAACTGATAAAAGATTCAAAAACTAACAAAATATCAAGTTAAAGATACTTGATTAACTAGTATAAAATCAAGTTATAAACTACACCTGGATGTACATAACTGCCAATAATTGGAGCATGGTCCTACCGTGCTCGATAAAATCCCCTGGGTGATCAATGATGCAATTGCTGAAATTCGATCTCTCCTACCATGCATTAGCTGCAGGAGCTTATATACATTCCTCGAGCTGTAAATTACGTTGCCCATAATTTGGCGTGCTGGGCCGCCAACTCTTCATATTTGCCTTTTCTCTTTGCTTTTTCTCTGTTGAATGGGTACACTTGATCAAGTTCAAAATAACATGCAATAATAACGTAATTTTACCTACTTTTATTTTCAATTCTAATTCAAATAAGGAAACTATATATAGAAAATGAGTTTTTGGAATCATGTTATTCAACTAATTATGGAATAGAATAAGACAAACCCATTTTACTTTATGTTCAATTCCAATATTTTTCTTCTCCATCTGTTTCTAATATTTTTTTTTTTCAATTTTAGATTAATTTTATATAATAAGTATGAAGTAAAGTTTCTGGAATTTTTACAGTTATTTTTTTAATATAACAAAATGGACTAAAATGAAATATTTTTAATAATTTAATGACCAAAATGACACAATTTAAAATTAAAGGACCAAAAATAGAATTTTCTCAAAATTTAGGAACCAACATGGTCATTTATCCATTAATAATTGTTTTTCCCCTTAAAGTAAAAAATTTATCTTAATTTCTAGCCACATAATGTTGTTAGTGTTAAAAGACACACATGCCTAGTGGAGACAAAAATCAGATAACACTTGGTTTTAAGGATATTCTTGTGTTTTTAAATACCTTTTATTTGTCTGCTTTAGTGCTGTTTTATTTCCCTGTTTTATGGCTGTTTTTATTCCGTATCCTAAGGCTAATATGTTATATAAATACTCATCCTTTCTGTGTAAATGATAGTATGAAATATAATCATTATTCCCAGCCTAATCTCTACATGGTATCAGAGCGGACTGTAGCTCTTGGGAACCACTTTTTTTTTCAACTTTCATTGCTGAAATAATACTCTGTTCTCCTCTGTTTTCGAAACCAGAAACAGAGTAATTTTTCTGCACTTTTCTGCACTTTTCTGCACTTTTTCAGCACCTTTTCGTTGCTAATCAGCCATGAGTAAGGACGGGAAGAATGAGGGTTCTGCTGACCCTTCTTCTCAGACACTTACAATCAGCTCCAGCTCTCCTGCTCCCTTTGATAATTCCTCTCTTCAAATCACTTCGTTTAAACTTAATGGTAAAAACTTCTTCCAATGGTCGCGTTCCGTACAAATGGTCATTCGAGGAAGAGGAAAAATCGGGTATCTTAATGGCACAATGAAGATGCCTGACCCGGCTGATCCAAGATACACATCGTGGGACACCAATAATGCTCTCGTTATGTCATGGCTGATCAACTCTATAGAGAAACGTATTGGGTCGCTATATTTGGTGTGTACAATAGCAAAGATGATTTGGGATAAAGTAAACTGAGCTTACTCAAACATGGAGAACTCAGCTCAGCTCTGTAAATTACGGGACCAAGCTCGAGAGCTCAAACAAGAGTCAAGTGTCGATGACTACTACACGGCTCTCACCAAGATTTAGCAGGAACTAGATGTCTTTGAACCTTCTGATTGGTGCAGTAATTGCGCTGAAAAATACTCCAAGCTGGTGGAGAAGACCAGAATCTACGACTTCCTTGCTGGCCTCAACAAAGAGCTCGATGAAGTTCGAGGACGGATGCTTGGGTCTCGAACTTTACTGCCTATTGATGAGATATTTGCTGAAGTTCGCCGGGAAGAATGCCGACACCACCAAATGCTGAAAGAATCTAAACTGCAGCCAACTATTGAAGCCTCTGCTTTTGCTGCAAAGGGCCACGAGATAAACCGAGGATATGGTGTTGGCCCGCGAACTCGCAAAGGAAACCTTTGGTGTGACTACTGCCAGAACACAAATCACACCAAAGAGAGGTGCTGGAAACCACACGGAAAGCCGCCAACCATAGAGAATAAATGGAGAGCAGGAAGTCGTGCATTACAAGTTGGTGTTGAGCAAAGAAAAGAAGATGACGTTGGTGGATTAGGGCTGAGTAAGGACCAGCTGCAGCTACTACATAAATTATTAACTCCTGAAAACGGGCCCAGCTCATCTTTTGAGGCCCAGAAGGTATAAGAAAGCCCAACATATCTTTCATAGCCCAGAAAGGTATTTTTTTTTGCCCTAAGTTGCAAAATAGGTGAAAAAGAATTATGGGTAATAGATTCTGGAGCTACAGATCACATGACAGAGGCAGTGCCCATTTATTTTCAACTTATACTCCAATAAATGGTCTCTTGAAAGTGAAAATTACTGATGGCTCTTTTTCTCCAATAGCTGGAATGGGAACAATTCAAATTGATTCTACCTTTGTCTTAAAATCAGTTTTACATGTTCCAAAGCTTTCTTGTAATTTATTATCTGTTAGTAAATTCTCAAAAGATAATAATTGCAAAGTCATCTTCTCACAAAATCAGTGTATTTTTCAGGACTTGATTACGGGGACGAAGATTGGCAGTGCTAGGGAGTATGAGGGGCTATATTTTTTTGGCAAAAATTCCGAAGGGAATAAACGTACTTGCTATATTAGTGAGGAGTCTGCTCAATAAAGAGGGACACAATCATGCTGTTGCACTTTAGGTTAGGTCATCCCAGTTTTCCTTATTTAAAACACCTATTTCCTTCTTTATTTAAAAATCATGACGAGTTTCAATATGAGGTGTGTCAATTAGCTAAACATCAAAGGACAGTGTTTAAATCTAGACCTTATAAAGCAACTGAACCTTTTAGTATTGTACACAGTGATATTTGGGGACCTTCACGATCTCAAAATATTTATTTCAAACGTTGGTTTATAACTTTTATTGATGATCATACTCGATTATGTTGGGTTTATTTACTCAAAGAAAAATTTGATGCTGCACAAATCTTTAAGAACTTTCATAAAATGGTTAAAACTCAATTCTCTACCAATGTTAAAATCCTCATACTGATAATGGTAAGGAATATTTCAACCAAATTTTAGGAAGTTACTTAAGTGAAAACGGTATTATCCATCAAAGTACTTGTCCCAACACCTCTCAACAAAATGGGATCGCTGAAAGGAAAAACCGACACCTTTTAGAATTTGCTAGGTCCATCACGTATACTACCAATACTCCAAAATCTTTCTGGGGAGATGCTGTCTTAACTGCCTGTTATCTCATAAATAGAATGCCGACCAATACTCTTAATTTTCAAACCCCAATTAATGTCTTCTTGAAAAATTTTCCTAAATAACGAATGGTGAGTGAGTTACCTTTAAAAGTCTTTGGTTGTACTGCATTCATTCATAATCATGAAATCAACAGAAATAAACTTGATCCAAAGGCTTTTAAATGCATTTTTGTGGGGTATGCGGAAAATCAAAAAGGATACAAGTATTACTCTCCTGAAAAGAAAAAATTATTTGTGTCAATGGATGTCACCTTTTTTTGAAAATAAGCCATTCTTTTCCAAAGATTCCCTTCAGAGGGAGATTGGAAATGAAGGAAATTTTTAGAATATATCTTTTGACACCTTACCTTCTACTGTTTTTTACTCTGTAAATGAATCAAATATTTTACAAATTTCTAACCCTGACAATGGGAACAACTTAGAAGATGAACCTCAAAAAGAAATAGCGATTCATGATAATATCAAAACTCCTAACCAAAAAGAGCAACAACAACTTCCCTTACTAAAGCCCATCGAGCCTCTCGTTTATTCTCGCCGGAAGAATCAACAAAGAATTGAAATCCCTCCTCTTTCCGAATCACGCCAAGAATCTATCCCTGACTCAGGTACTTCAAAAGTTCTATTTCCTGAAAATAACATTGATGATTTGCCTATTGCTTTGAGAAAAAGGGTTCGCTCATGTACTCAACATCCTATAACTCAAGTGGTTAAATATGATCATTTATCCCCATCTATGAGGATTTTTGTGGCTAAATTGGAAGAAGTGGAAATCCCAAAGAATATTGAAGAAGCTCTCAAAAAGGAAGATTGCGTGGAGCAATAAAAGATGAGATGGAGGCCCTTCAAAAAAACAAAACATGGGAGATTGTCACAAAACCCAAAGACGCTATACCAGTTCGGTGTAAATGGGTATTTACTGTGAAGTATCGATCAGACGGGTCCGTTGAAAGATATAAGGCCAGATTGGTTGCAAAAGGGTTCACACAGACATACGGGATAGACTACCAGGAAACTTTTGCCCCTGTAGCCAAACTCAATACTGTTCGGGTCCTGCTTTCTTTGGCTGCAAATCTCGATTGGCCTCTCCAACAACTTGACATCAAAAATGCCTTTCTGAACGGAGATCTCTCAGAAGAAGTGTACTTGGATCTTCCACCAGGATTCAAAAATATAGGGACTTCAGGGCAAGTGTGTAGACTGAAAAAATCCTTATATGGCCTTAAGCAATCACCCGGAGCTTGGTTTCAAAGGTTCACTAGAGCAATTCACCAACAAGGATATCAGCAAGCTCACACAGATTATACCCTTTTCTACAAACACAAAGGTGGTAAATCAACCATACTTATTATATATGTTGATGATATCATTATAACCGGTGATGATACTTGTGAAATGAGATCCTTGAAGAAGAAACTTGCTGATGAATTCGAAGTTAAAGACTTGGGCCCATTGAGGTATTTTCTGGGTATGGAGATTGCCAGAAACAAATCTGGTATCTCTGTAACCCAAAGAAAATATGTCCTTGATCTACTTCAGGAAACAAGATTACTTGGATGCAAGTCAGTCGATACTCCTATTGATCCAAATATCAAGATGAACAGTCATAATATGAGCAAACCTATGGACAAAGGTAGATACCAATGTCTAGTGGGGAAGTTAATCTACTTGTCCCACACAAGACCTGATATAGCATTCGCAGTTAGCTTGGTAAGCCAATTCATGCATGCACCAAATGAGGAACACCATGATGCTGTTGTAAGAATTTTAAAATATCTGAAAGGTAGTCCTGGCAGAGGAACACCATGATGCTGTTGTAAGAATTTTAAAATATCTGAAAGGTAGTCCTGGCAGAGGACTATTTTTTAAGAAAGGAGAATCTCGACGAATTGAAGTCTATATCGATGCTGATTGGGCAAGATCTATTGATGATAGAAAATCTACCTCTGGTTACTGTTCCTTTGTTTGGGAGAATTTGGTAACTTAGAGAAGCAAGAAGCAAAGTATT
Source organism: Trema orientale (assembly GCA_002914845.1). Classification (NCBI taxonomy): domain Eukaryota; kingdom Viridiplantae; phylum Streptophyta; class Magnoliopsida; order Rosales; family Cannabaceae; genus Trema; species Trema orientale. Next base: position 176,530 of record JXTC01000224.1, read on the forward strand.
GTGGCAAGAAGTAGTGCAGTGGCTGAACTCCGCTCCTTGGCCAATGGAGTAAGTGAAATAATTTGGCTGAGGCTACTACTTGAAGAATTGAACATCTCAACTGAGTCTCCTATGAAGGTGTTTTGTGATAACAAGGCAACCATCAATATGGCTCATAATCCTGTTCATCACGATCGAACCAAACATGTTGAAGTTGACCGTCACTTCATAAAAGATAAGATTGAAGAAGGAGTCCTTAGTGTCTCTTATGTGAACACCACGGAACAAACTGCGGATATTTTAACCAAAGGACTACCTAGACCTCTGTTTGAAAAGATGGTGAGCAAGCTTGGACTGTTTAATCTATACAATCCAGCTCAAGGGGGAGTGTTAAAAGACACACATGCCTAGTGGAGACAAAAATCAGATAACACCTGGTTTTAAGGATATTCTTGTGTTTTTAAATACCTTTTATTTGTCTGCTTTAGTGCTGTTTTATTTCCCTGTTTTATAACTGTTTTTATTCCATATCCTAAGGCTAATATGTTGTATAAATACTCACCCTTTCTGTGTAAATGATAGTGTGAAATATAATCATTATACCCAGCCTAATCTCTACAGTTAGTGAAGAGAATATAAGGGAAAAAAACAAACATATTCATGTTTGGTTGTTCAAAGAAATCAAAGAAGGAAAATTATTATTGAATGTATTATATCACATTTGTTTTAAATCGATACGTGTACATTATCTCTACTAAATTGTATGTATTTAACATTCAAAAAAATAAAATAAAATTGCATGTATTTTATGTCCTTCCAGTAAACAATAAATATAATGCAATGGTGGGTTTGTGTATGTACTATGTATTAAGATGCAATTATCTTCATGATTGAGGACCGAATCCCACTCAACCACATTTCCTGTGAGGAGTGTTTGACAATCTCTTCTCTTGTTTACTTGTATGTTACTTAAAGTAAAGCTAAGCAGCTACAAAATGATTAAAAATAGCTTAAACCAATTGATTTATATAATAATCTTGATCCTGGATCAAAAAGACCTCGAAGGTAATTACTAAAGCTTAAATAACAGACCAATATGAATTAGAAAGAACAGTAGTCAATTCAAAAGAGTACAACATAAATAATAAAGTCGAAACCAATCTAAAACAAGCCGATCAAATTTTAGTTAAGAGTTTATTTTCAATACCTAGTTTCTCTTGGATTAGGATTTTTTTAAGGGGAAAAGAAAAAAAAGAAAAGAGAAAACTTTTAGTTTGGCTTAATCATACAAACTTTAACACAACCAAATACATTTATTTGTTTTTTGGTTTTTGTTTTTTTCAACACAATGTCAACCAAATACTCGTTGACATCTCCATTGTCTTTTTCATTTGGAACCTTAACCATAAAGCTCAAAAAGGACCAAGTAAAATCCGTTGCTAATCAATGATGTCAATCAATTTCAAAATTGCTACAACGGCTACATTATTTTCTATATGTTACATAAAACCAATGATGTGATAATACATAAAAATTGGACCTGAATTTCTCCCACCATAAAAAAGAAAAAAAAAACCCCAAAAAAGGAGAATTTGTTACCCAAGTTTCTTGAGCTGCAACAGACACTTGCAGCAGGGGAAAATGCCAAAATTGAAGAAAGGGCTTTGGAAGGCCACATTATTGCATAGAATTATATTCCATGTCTACATCAGAATCCTATGCCATTGGAGTTGATCATGTGTGAAGTCAGCTCAATCTTGGGTATAAAGTTTACCCCAACGGAGAAGGTTGGAAAATTTTTGAAGGGAAACCGAATGATAAAATGAAGATAAACTGGCTCGGTTCAAGGTTTTCTCAGAACGTTGTCTCAGCCATTTAAAAAGGGATCGAGGGAATGGGATAAACCAATTCTCACCTAGAAGAAGAGACAGGCTTTATCCAGGTTGCATAGATCCCATAATCCTTGACTCTGTCCAAATACAAAGACACATTAGTGCAAAAAATCATAATTGGACAATGATACAAGATACATCCCAATGAAAGGATCAGGTCAAAATGCAAAAAAGGTTAGAATATCGGTGCCCTTCTCAATACAATAAAAAGTTAAACCAGTAGATTTCTTTTGTACATGATGCAAAACATGAATTGTCTACTGGAAAATGAAAAACAGCTCCAAGTAAGAAATATATCACTAAACTAATCACCCTGAACAAAGACTAAGTGAGCTAGTAGCCAAATGTTAATGTATAAATAACCATGAAATAAATTGCCACCGAACTACCCTGAGAGACGTGATTTTCTATTATCAACCAAAACAGAAGCATTAAAATAATAATCCGTCGTCCCACTTTCTGTTTCCTAGTATATAAATACTTTTTGTATAAGTTTTGTCTATTGGATAGAATGCATAAATAACTATAAGGACGCCAAAATTTTTAAAAAAAATATATATTCACATCAGGGATGATAGACAACATACTATAGCAGTAAAAGCTCAGCTGAACAAGAATACCAAAGAAATAAAGAAAAAGAACAAGCCTGCAAAATCAAACGTAGATTTGTACTCACAAGTAGATGTCATTTGGATCAAATTCGTAGAAGAGGTTTATATAAAATCGAAAGCCATCAGGGCTTATATCTCTGCACAGAAGACCTGAAAATGAAATTCAATATAAAATTTATTAATTTCCCATGTTTTCTCAACAATAACATTAAAATCACAAAAGGAGCAGCACAGATTCTTACCTCTACTTTCAGCAGTAAGAAGATGCTCCTTGGCCATGGCTGGTGCAATACCTAATGTCATTGCAGCATCACTGGCACTTATCCCAGTTTGCAGAGCATCAGGTTTTGTCACGAGGGTTTTAATTCTAGCAAAAACCTACACATAAACTAGCTAATTATCAAGCATCTTCAAATGATTGGTGTAAAATCTCAGTTATACAGAGTATCATAATTCATAATGCAAAAATATGATCTCAAAATTTTAAAGCGTGCTTGGTACACTTCTGATTTTTTATTTGTTTAAACAAGAAATGAAACGGAAGGGGGAGATCTTCTCAAAATGTTGATTATGAGGACCTCTACCATTCCTGTTTAACTACAGGAAGGAAAAAAAAAAAAAGAGAGAAAGCCAAAGAAACAAAAAACCAGAAAACCCAAATGATAGTGAACAAGCATTAAGATGTTGAAGATGTGTCTCTATGGCATGGCTCCAAACAATTTTCTTGAGCCACCTCATTCCTTCACTCCTCTAGGTAAAATCCAAACAATAGTGAAAGGACACTACAAAATGAGTTTTGAAGTATATTTAACAAGCATAGATTCAGGAAAATCAAACTAATGAAAACAACTAAAAACAGACTTTCTTTGTTTCCTCATTTCAAAACAGTTTCAAGAACAGTACAAAAATCAGGCCCGATGGTTTTCGGTTTAGTTCTGTTTCCGCTTGGGAAAAAAAAAATCAATAAATACAACATTCTTTAAAGCAAAACATAGAAGAAACAACTAGTAAATCTAATAATTTACACCACCATATCATGTATGGAAAATCATGAAAACTAACCACCCGGCTCTCTTCCCCCAAAAAAAAAAATTTGAGAATCTATTTTAAACATAAATGGAGCGTGAAGCATTAAAATATAACAGCTCATAAAAATTAACAGAGATCACCTCTTCATCACTATGGGACTTATTCTGGATGACCCTGACTCCACTATCAAACTTCCGAAGCATAACTGGTCTGCAAATATAGAACAAGGTATTATGACTATGCTCTTAACTTATTCATAAAGTTTTATTTCTTTCCAATATTCTCTTCATTTAAGTAGCCATGATTTTACATAAATAAGTCAAATGTTGCACATACACATCAAACTTCTCCCAGAGAGAACATGCTTGCAGCAAATCCTCCGGTGAGATCAATTCTGTTTTAAAAGCAGAAAAGAAAAACTGTTTCACCTTCTACAAACAGACCCACCATAAGTTGTAAAGAAAAGGAAAATTGAGGATATTACTAAAAAAATTCAAAAATTCAACAACAAAAAAAAAAAAAAAGAAAAACCTGTTCCTCTGGCACGATTGAAGAGACAATAGATATCTATAAGATTAATCATTCCGCCAGCTCTCTCAAGTGGAATTTTAACAAAATCTGCCAACTGAGTACAAAAGGGACAGAAAATTTTATTTTCCGAGAAATAGAAGTGAATGAACAGTCAGTATCAATTAACATCATACTTTACCCAGATCACAACATTACAACAGCATGAAGAAGCCAAGAGACAAGGTATTGGGATTATCTCAAAGGTGCGTGTAAGTTAAAGTGGGTGAGTAAGTCAGTGCGAGGGATTGAAGCTCAAACACATTCAAGCTAAAAAATTGATTAGTTTTCATGTCTGGTTTGAATTATCAATGGCCACTAGAAAACAGAATATGATATTTTGGAATCAAAGTCTCTACTTGACATATCTTTAGGACACCTTCGCTGTGGAATACATAAGAAAAAATGACAAAACATAAATCACAACATTTCATATTTAGAGGAAATAAGGATATGCAATTCACCAAAATTGATAAGCATGTGCTCTATTCTCAACGTGAAAATCAGTAGGAAAATTTAAATAGATGTATTCGTACTTGCATTTTGCAATGTCACCCTTCCAAACAAGCATATCACAATTTGCATATGAAGTTTTTTTGCATTGAAAAAATGGATACACTACGGAACAAGTAAGAAAGCTATGGTACAATGGAGATGTGCGATGCAAGCTGTCTTTGGCGTACACGAATAGGATGAAGTTGCTATTAAATGATATAGTGTACGAATTTCGAGCGGATATTCGTTTCGGGAAAGAGCGAAATTGGCATATTTTCAAGATTTCTATGTTAATTAACTCTTTTCATAAATTGATCTTGATAATCATTTTTGTTTCCTTTGGAGGACTTCTTCATCTCTGGTATCCTATATGTTCTGTACTAGTAATGTCTCTTTTCTATAATAACAAGAAGGATGCTCAAAAGCTACCAACACAGATTAAAAATTCGCAGACAATAAGGAGTGAAGACAACCTGACGGGACAATTGTTGGTGGTACAGAGCACCAGCAGACTCTTTGGTTACAGGAGATACAATACCAACACTCAACAACCAATCTTGCATCTCTTGTTTGGAGCCCATTTCCTCATCGTTCGATGCACCAGCTTGAGAATTCGAGCCAGACAAGAGTTTCTGTCTCATTTTCTCTGCTAGCATCACCATCTCTTTCGCCTTACCCTGTCATAGAATATGGTAACATAACCTTAGCAAACTCTTAATTAATGTTCATTCATTCAATTCCCCATTTCCCACTATCCTCAACAAGCCACAATACCCTTCTCTATTTGTCTATAAAGCCTAATTCACAAGAAAGCAAGACCACTTTTGCCTTTTCATTATAATAGACCTCAGAAACTGCAAAATTATGGTAATTTTCAAGTTCCCATAAGATGAAATGTAAAAGAAAAATGATGTTCCCATCCTATGTGATAGATTTCTAAGCAAAGAGAAAGAGTAGCATTTTACCATAAGGGCATTCAAATCCTGAAAAGCATCCTGCAAGCTCTTATCAGTACTTTCCCACATCTCCTGCTCTTTCCTCAGTATCCCCGACACACCCACCATCCTCACCGTCCCTTCACTCGTATACAACCCGCTCGAACCCGAACTCGACAGCGAACCGGGGCTGGGACCGGAACCGGAACCCGCACCCGAACCCGAACCAGAGCTCGAACCCACAGTCTGACTCTCCCAAGCCCTAGCCCTCCAGCTCTCAAAAAATTTCCCCAGAAAGGCGTCGCAATCGCCCTTCCCCCTCACCACCACAGTGACCACCACCGATCGCGACAACGCACCGGGACCCGAACCGACGACCCGGCCATCGGACGAGACCGAGAGCTGGAACCGGATTCTGGGAGAGGCCCACATGGCGCGGAGCGATTTCTTGGGGGAGAAGATGTGAGTGATGGCGGCGAGAGGGACGGACGAGGCTATGGCGGTGGCAGTGGTGGTGGTGGTGGAGTCAGGAAGCCATAGAAGGCGGTGGGTTGTGAGAGAGAGGAGACCCGATTTGAGGATAGGGAAATTGGGGAGTTCTTCGCATTCGAGGTCGACGGAGGAGAGGAGGTAGCACTCGATTTCGGCCGGAAGGAGGACCGGCCGGCCACTTCCGGTGACCTCCGCCGGCGGGAGGCAGTTTCCGGGCATTGAATCTTCGGATCTATCTATCTATTGGCAAGGTTGTGATCGTCTTCGTCGTCATCTCGTTATTGTCTGTGATGGAAAAGAGTTGTAAGAAAGTTTACTCCATAACTTCAAACACCTTCACTACCCCAGAAGTCAAAAAAAAAAAAAAAAGAAACATATTGTTTTCTCGGGGGCACGTTTTGGTAGGGGTGCTCCTCCATCAGGCCCTTCGTTTTTTGGCCATTGGATGAAATTCAATTCAACGTTGATCAAAGAGAATAAAATTTACACACTTCGTTTTTAGTAATTTCTCTATTTATTTTATTTAATTATTATTTTTTTTTTTTGCGAGTTAAATCTCGTGCATATAGTCTTTAATCTTTAGAACTATAAAAGTGCTTATTAGCTTATGTATATGATAATGGATACTGATCTTATTTTCCTTCATTTTGATGTCTTTAGGTTCGGGAGGAGTAAAAGTGCTTATTAGCTTATGTATAAAAGTGCTTATTAGTAAAATTCATGATCAAAAACTATCATCTATTATTTTTTTCTCTCTCAAAAAATCCTTGTCACCGATCTCACAAGAGACCGAATAAGTAGTGCACTGATCTCTTTATCTGGCCTCTCCTCTTCTTTCCCTATCCTCCTTGTTGTTCAGGTATTAGGGGATTTTTCTATTTTTTTTTCCTTTTAATTTTCTAATAAATCCAAATTAAAATCTACTTGTAGTACCATCATTTGTATGGATTTTATACTGTCTGATCTTTGATCTATGTGGATTTTAAGTCCCGTTTACTAGATTTTGATTCTGAGAATTTTTCTTTGATTTACATCGGTAATGCAGATAAGTTAATTTTCTTTTTAGCAGGAGTGGATATCTTTTGGTATTAGAATCGCAGTCTCTATCCACCAAGGACACAATTTAGTAGCAGATGAAGACAATTGTTTGCTGGTGCTTCTTGTTCTATTTTTCTTTTGGAGAATTATAATAACCCACAATTATTGTTATTGTTGTATTTGTGATCTACTTTTCGTCTCATTTTTTGAGGAGTTTGAAATTATAATCATGTGTGCTTGTACTGTAATTGAAGCTTTTTATTTTTTATAAATATTATTTTCTTGAGGAACTAGTTTTTATTAAAAAAAAATAAAAAGGTTGGGGAGGAATTGAAACAAGTAACCTGGGTTCCTCATCTTTTCCATATGATTTAGTATTGTCTATGATATTCCAATTCAATGGCTTTATTGACTAGACTTATTATTTGTTCTCTTTCCATGTTAGACTTTAGAATCTTGTTTGAAATGTATAATTTGATCATGAATTTTACTCTTTTTTTTTTTTTTTGGCTGAACAATCTGGCCATAAACTAGTTATTATCTAATACAACCAAATAATTTGGTTCCTACTGATATCTAGAAATCTATCTTGCAGTGATATTATTTTTGGAAACTAGAAACTAATTTGGCTAATAATCAGAATCTAACTTAATAAACCAATACGGTTACTTGAGAAACTAAATTGGTTACTGACTTTTTTTTATTATTTTTTTCCCGTGAGGAAATAATTACTAGCCACCTGTGAAACAAAAATCCAAGTTGGTTTCTATTGGTAACCAGACATCATTCTACTAGTAATATTGTTTTTGAAAACCAGAAAGTAATTTAGTTAGTAATCAGAAACCAACTTAAGAAAGCAATATGGTTATTTGAGAAACGAAATTGGTTAATGACTTCTTTTTCTTTTTCTTTGCTCAAGAAATAGTTACTGGCTACACTTGACTAACAAAAATTGGTTTCCATTGGTAATCAGAAACTAATTTGGTAGTATTATTATTTTTGAAAATTAAAAACTAATTTGGGAAACTAATTTGGTTAGTAACAAGAAACTAACTTGAGAAATTAATATAGTTATATGAGAAAACAAATTTTGGTTACTATTTTTTTTTTCATGTGGAAATATATTATTAACTACTCTTGTAACACAAAATTAAATTGATTTAAACAAATAATCAGAACCAAATTTGCTACTAATATTGTTTTGGTAAACTAGAAACTAATTTGGTTAGCAATAAAAAAAAAACAAGCTTGAAAAAACCAATTTGGTTACCTAAGACGAAATTGGTTATTTGTTTTATTTTGGTTTTTTTGTTTGTGTTTTTTTCCTGAAATGGTTGTCAGCTACTCTTGAAACTAAAACTAAATTGATTTTTACTGAAAACAAGAAAACATTGACCACTTTGGTTATTTAGTGAAAATTAGTAATTTATTTCTATCTGTAACCAACATTAAAATGAAAAAAATAGAAGAAATTAATAAACAATTTGTTTAATTTTGTTAGTAGAAATTAGTAACTAAATTGGTTTTTATATTTCTACTAGCAACTGACATTAAAATGGAAAAAATAAGTAAAAATAATAAAAAGAGAATAGAAGAAACCAATGACTAAATCTGGTTAATTTTGTTAGTAAAAATTATTAACTAAATTAGTTTCTATTTATAACCAATATTAAAAGGAGAAAAAAAGGGAAGAAACTAGTGATCAATTTGTTTGTTAAGCTAACTAGATATTTGATCATTTTTTGGCCCAAAACTCAGTATATAACAAAGGTTAAAAGTTCATAGCTGAATATTTAATGCACTTAATGACAAAAATAGAATTATACATATTTTATAATTGAAGCTTTAAAAAGAATGGACATTTATCGATAATTTTTAAAACATGGACATTTATTTAAATCAATTTAAAAAATTGGTCATTCACGTAGTTTTCTCTCTCTCTTTTTTTTGTTAAGAAATCTTATCAGTAGAAATTAATAACTAAATTAGTTTCGACCTGTAACTAACATTAAAAGGAAAAAATAAACTAAAAATACTGAAATAAACTAATGAGAAAAAAAAATATTATTTGGAAATCAGAAACTGATAGTAATTAGAAACAAACTTGACAAATCAATCTGGTCACCTGAGACCAAATTGGTTAATAGTTTTTTTTTTTCTTTAGTTTTTTTTTGTCCGAAATGTTAATGGCTACTTTAAAAAAGAAAACATAAATTAAAAAAATATGGTGGGTTGAATTAGAGAAGGATAATTGGTGGCCCAACTAGCCAAAAAGCTATCACGGTGTTTTTAGTACATTTTATATTTAAAAATTGCATTTAAAAAAGATGGCAAAAATTACAAAACGAAAGTCGCATGAAATTTTAATTATTTGTGGGAGGTTGTAATTGCGATATTATTTTTGAAAACATAGATATAGATGTACAAAATCCTTTTAAGTATTATGCCTATTTATGTTGTTATGTATTTATGAATTCTCTATTTAAATTCTATGTACCAACAAAAAAAAATTGTGTACTACGTTAGTTAATTTTTTTTTTTCTTCTCTACATTTTCTATTTAGAATCTAGATATTAACTCAAAGATACAAATCGGTGATCAATATATGGAAAAAGATATAATTAGCGAATTATAGTACCAACGGATAGTGAGTAGAGATTAGAAATAAAGAATAATTAGCCATTTTGTAGCCGACTTTTATTTTAAGTATGGATTTGCCCCTTCCCCCACACATAATCTTGCCTTTTACTTGGGTGCCACCTAAATGGCAAGACTATTCCTCTTTTACCCTATAGAATAATGCTATAGGGCACCTGTGGTGCCCCATAGCATTACTCAATTCTATTGCCATTGGCAAAGGAACAGAAAGTAAAGATCTAGGCAAAATTGGAAGGGTCACGTATATATGAAGAGCAAATTTCGGAGGTGATAATTTTTTTTCTTTTGTGCTTTTTTTTTTTTTTTAATTAACATGCTCAAGGCAAGGATGCAAGCACATCATCAATACCTAAAACCTTCTATCCCATAAACCACCTACAGTCCTATTCAAGTATTTTTTGTTGTAACTTCTTGTATAGCACATGGTACTCATTTGATCGGGCCTGTTTGGGATAGCTTTTATTTCTTGAAGTAAAAGTATAAAAAGATCTTCCTAAAAAAGATGGTAGGTCCATGCTTCTTTAAAAAGATCTTTTGGATACAAAAAGATCTTCTAAAAATTCATCCAAACACTCCTAAAAGATCTTTTGAGCCCTAAAAGATCTTTGAAAGTTGTGCCAAAAGATCTTTGAAAGTTGTGCCAAACAGGCTCGATATAAAGTTATACATCTTTTGGGACATAGCTTCTAAACGTACATTTCATGGTATTAATGAGTGAATGTAAATTTCTATTTCATGCCCTCTTTTTTCTTTTTTCCTTTTTTTTTTTTTGAAATGAAATTAACCATGTAAAAGTGGACCCAGCAATTTGGAAATCTCTAATAAAAGGAATTGGTAAAGCCATTTAGAAATTCATCTGCCCTTAACCAATCTTACGTACCTGGACAATTCCTTTCTCTTAGTTTTCTAGCCGTGTTATCATTCAAGGGTAAAAGATGAATAGTTTTGCCACTTAGATGACATTTGAATTAAAAATAAAAAATAGGTAAAATTCATACTAAGAGCAAAAATTAGGTGTAAATGGTTAATTGTTCAAATATCAATGATGGGTAAGTTGCTAGAGATCTGACACACTGCTCACCAAATTAGTCATAGAAGACAACGTATACCTCTTCATCTTCTACTAACGAACTAATTTCCCCAAACATTTTGATCATAACAGGAAAAGTGAAGTAACTGGGGAAGATCTTGACCTTCCCATATCAAACAAAAGTAAAACTTCTCTATTGCATTCCCAATGGTGAGTAGAGGTGCTTAAAAAAGTACTTAGGCTTCGTTTGATATGCAGGATAGGATAGGATAGGATTGGACTATTGTAAAGAATTGGATTGGATTAGATAGGATAGGATAAGATGGAATTATAGTCCAGTCCTATCCCACGTTTGGTGTGCTACATTTTGTTAGGATAGGTGTGTTTCATAGTTTTAGGTAAATTACAAATTTTGAGGTTTGATTATTTAGAAAAATACCACTTTTAAAAATTAATTTAGAAAAATATCATTTTTAGAAATCAATTTTGTAAAAATATCATTTTCAAAAACTTATTTATAAAAATACGATTTTTTTAAAAAATATTTTGAAAAATACCACTTTTAAAATATATTTCGAAAAATACCACTTTTAAAACTTATTTTTGGAAAATGACATTTTTTTACAATTATTTGCAAAAATGCCATTTATAAAAAATATTTTGAAAAATACCATTTCTAGTTTTACCACTTTTAAAAGTTAATTTCGAAAGTATCATTTATTACTATTTCAAAAACATTCTATTTTTTTAATCAAATTCATAATCCCTCCCAATCCCAAATTCTCAAGAGGATAGAATTAATCCCCTTCTAAGGAGATTATTTTTGGAGTGGATTATTTTAATCCAATCCAATCTATTTCATATGCATGTACTAAACATAGAATTAATTTAATCTAATCTAATCTCATCTTTATCCTGCATTCCAAAACGTCGTCTTAAATCACTGCAAGAGTGAGATGATCAATATTAAATCAATGCTAGTATTTTAATTTTAATATTCCTAAATGCCTACATCATTTTTTTTTTTTTGGGATTAATATAATATAGTTGAATTTGCCTTTCTCTCATGCAATAAAATGTGCATTCTCTCTTATTTCTCAGATTTCTTTCTCTCTCCCTTTCTCTTTGTGGATCCCACTGCGCTAGACGAAATTGTACTTGTCACCATAAATGGTTTTAACGGCGTCCTTTCTCAAAATGAAACAACCAATTTGCATGAAATAAATATATTCAACAGGCAAGAAAGAAAGTTTCAGAAAATTCATTGGACGTATCACGCTGTGAATTTTGCCCATCATTTAAACAATAATAATTTCTTTATCACTTGAATTCTACTAAGCATTTATACGCGAGTAATTAATTTCTCCCAATTTTTGTTTTTCTTGTGACATTATTCTAATTAATTATCCTTGATCTATAAAAATTTGGGTATAAATCAGTGAGCCTCGGACCTCCTAGGACAAATTAACAAAAAGATAGACAAAATATATAGAAATGGTCGGAAGACCAGCTTTGAATATCAGCAATAATATGAGAAAATTTGTTGGGGCAATAGTTATGATGCTAAGTATCACGCTTAGTAACATGATTCCCACTTATCACTCTCTCAATTCCCCCTCCGAAAAATCACATAGTCAAATTTGTGCAGACAGTTCTCATAAGGCCTGCAAGCAATGGGACTCGTATGAGGTGTTTCCAATATGGAAGAGGGAACTTTATGTGGAGTGTTACAAAATTGAATTTCGACACTGCATGCATTCACAAATTTGTGCAGAAAAATCCCATAAGGTTTGCCAACATTTAGGTTGGTATATGCCACAGCGAAAATCGCCACGCAGGAAACGTTATGTGGAGTGTTACTCAAAAGAATATCAAAAATGCATGGAGAGACCATATTTCAAAAAAAAGGAATTGATAAATAAGCTTTCTCATAATGTGGCTATGGCATCATCACATGTCTGTTTATGCTATTATGTATGTATGAATTCAATGTGTATATTCTCCCCAAAAATAAATAAATGAATAAATCTATTTCGTCTACCATTTGTTTTTCTCCATAAATGTACGGTTTGGAACCTAGATACTGAACGAAGATGAAGAGCAATTTTTGATCCGTAGAGAAAGATATTCTTTGTCAATTGTATGGTCTATGGGTAGTGATTAGAGTATGATAAAAATAGGAAATTTTACATACATGGTGTCTATTAATAGCCTCGTGCTGACAAAAACGTATCACTCATATATATTATCAAAACTAATTCTCAGTAAATTTACCTAAATATGTCCACATTTTATTTTTTCTAAACCATGGTTACTCCTAGCTTCTTCAATAGCATCGATCCTTCATGAATCTTCGTTATGATCACAGCTAGAGAAGGTAAGTTATTATAATCAAATATTGTTTTCCGACCCCTAATATATATATTTTTTTAAAACTTAGTTCTGGTTTTCCCAACTTTGGTTGAAATAATTTGAGCACGGTTGAGTTTGTTATCGATGAGTCAAATTTTTCTAGACGTGAGAATCTGCAGGAAATTTCAAATTTCAATTTTAGATTTTCTGTTTTTTTTTTTTGTTCAATCAAAGAAATTATTATAAATGAGTTATAATTTGTCCCATATTTCATCGTGGATTTTAAAATATGATCAAAATTTTGATAATGCATCTCTTAGAAATACTAATGCTTAGTAAGTTGCTAAAAATCGAACTCACTGTTATAATATGATATAAATCAACAAGAAAGTCATAAATTAATCAGATTTAGATACGTGAAGTGCCAACTTATCTAATGATCAATAACATACATATTCATGAAAGTCATAAATAAAGAAAATCATGCATCTTAAGGATATTAACTAACATACTATGCGTTAAAACCCATGTTCTTGATGCTTGGAAAGTAGCCAATTTAAATTTTTACACACTTCATTCTTCGTAATTTTTCCAAGAACAAGAAAGAAAAGTATAGTTTGAGTAGGTGCCAACTATAACTTTTGAGTTATATGTATTGATATAGTTTGAGTAGACATCAATTTAGTTGGGATATACTTTAAATATAGAAATTTAAATTAATTATCATTTCTCACGTGCGCTTCTAATATTTCAATTTAGACTTATTTTTAAATAAAAGTTATCATAATTTTCAAATAATTTATTTTTATTAGATAACAATTAAAAAATAAAAATTCACAATTACTGAAAGGTAAAAATATACTAATAGTATACAAAGAACTAAATTTGAAAAAAAAAAAAAGTATAATGTCGGAAACAGGTAGATTAGGCAGGATTATAGCATAATATCGAAAATATTTGCCTAATTCTGTACACACTGCAATAGTATAGGTCACAGCAAATAATATAGAAAAGAATAAGAGTATCGTCCTATAGAGAAATATGACTTATAAATACTCACTACTAACCAAAACTATTTTCAAATTGCCCAAACAAAATTAAGAAAATAACTTAGAACAATTCAAAAATCAAAAAACAATAAAATAAACAAGCAAAATAAGAAGAAAATACAAGCACTAAATCTCAGCAACAAAGGTATCTAACTTGAAATCAATCAATTGTAGGACCTAGGAATATAATCTGCCCTCTAACTTATCTAATTACCTAATCCCTCTTAAATTAACTAAATCTACTAGAGTTGCCAACCAAGAACACTAATGTATCTAAGAAGCCTTTTCTAAGTACAACATGGAACTACCTAGATAAGATAATACACTATCCCTAATATGAATTGAACTAGTTCATTAAGATTAGGTTCTCAAAATAGTTACATAAGTCACATAGGTATATTCCTATCCTATATAAATTTATCCCAAATTAGGCAATCTTATGTTATTTTATCTAAGGCCAAATTTCTACTTCTTTTTCACAGTTCATAGAAACTTCTCTCATCAGTCTATTTAGTGGCCAAGTAAATAGAAGTAATAGGTATAAAATAAAACAAAAAACTCAAAAATAGATTTCATTAATAAAAGAGGAAAAACAAGCAAGAAAATTACATTAGAGGTTCAATTACAACCCTAGAATTATGGGTTTAGCTTATATTCAATTCAAACAACCCAAAATAAAAATAACAAGGGTTCTACATCTTAAATTATAGAAACAAAAGAGGAGCAAAATAGAATAAAAACTCCATGGAGGCTCAATCTTCAACTCTAGCTCTTAAATCTCCTTGGTTCTTGATGTTTCTCCCTTAGAAATTGCCTTCAAAGGACTTCTTGGCTGCAATGGTTTTCGTCCTCTCTCTCAAATGGGTGAGAAGATGCTATTTAAAGGATCCCCCAAGGTGTCCTTGAATTGCATGCCACATGTGTAAGCTCTGAAATTTTCCAGGATTTGGCCCTCAGGCCCTATTTTTGGCACCGCGATGCCAAATCGTACAAGATGATAATAGGATTGGTGCTGCAGCCCTATTTTTGCAGTGCCAACTCGAAGTTGCGTATTTGCGCTACAACACCATATAATGGCGTTGCAGTGCTAGTTCTCGGGTAGAGAGCAAAAATAGGGCAATTTTGGCGCTGTGGCACTAACTTTCAGTGCTGTGGCACCATTTCTTCTCATATTTGCCTATTTTTGCTTCGTTTGGCTCCAAAAATGATCTACTTAGCTCGAAATGCTCTATACCTGAAATGAATATAGTAACACCACAAAACACATGAAACAAACTCAAAGACGAACAATTCCTATGCTTGAAGAGAAAGAAAAGATAAATGTAAAATATAAATATCAGGAAATAGGAATAGTAGGTATGAAAATAGACAAGCATAATTATGACATAATAATGACACAAAATCGAGCAAAGGCATGGGTACACTATAGGCGGCTAGGCACGAAGCGTCAAGGCACAAGATACGAATATGCTGTACCTAAATGTGCTCAAGCAGGAATGCCACAACCCATTTTACATTTATAATCCCATAACACTTAATTATAATAAAGCATGAATTTAATATTCCTACTCAAATTCCTTTGAGTGAGGAATCCTATTCTGATTAGAATGCTTAAAAGGAATATGTTATCTTTATATGAAATTACCAAAAGATTAATGTGAGAGAAAACAATATCGAAAAAGAGAAAGTGAGATGAGCCCTAAATAAGTGGAACACATAAGGAGACGACGTAGGAGGGAGAGGTATATGCACCCTTTCCTGATGCCGCATTAAGTATGGTTTCAAACCCTAGCCCACCTTCTTCCTTATAGGCATGGGGCCAAGTTTATGGGCTTCATTTTGTATATTTTCTTGAGTCATCAATTGTTTCTCTGTAGTCAATAACCTATCAGGCTATATGTATTTTTATGCTTGGTATGTCTACTTATATACTAACTTTGACTTATGTACTGAGTATGGTAGTTTATGTACTAAATATATTATATTTTACACTTAGTATATTCATTAATATACTAATCATTTTGCTATAATATTTGAAAAAATAAAAATATACTTAAAATGAGCCCAAAATTTGATCATTTTGTTATAAGACCCTTTAAGTTACAATAAAACAGGGCTAATATACTAATTGATTATTAATTGATTAGACCAAATATATTACTAATACTCCACTTTACTAAAGGTCCATTACTAAAGTCTTAAGTTAAAAATATATTAAGGGTACATTTATAATTAGATACATGGACATGTATCATCATGAAAAATGCCAATACTTAGAGCTATTGAAATTGGCCTTCTAATTATTTGATTCCTTATTACCTTTCTTACGTCTTAATTAAACTTTAGTCTAGAAAGTCGTGATTCAATAAACTATAATATCAACTACTTGGGTAAGATTTATTTTCCAAGTATTCGTAGCTAAAGAAGCAGACATTTACTCTTAAATTAATAAGAGTCATGATTTCTAGATCTATTATTATATATTCTTCATATGCAACGAATATACGTACTACCAAACTACAGTCAATCTAATAAAACGTAAAATTGTACTTTTTGATAGCTCAAATAATGTAATCCATAAATATGAGTTCATTACTTATTTCAAATAAGATAGGCATTCTTAATTGTACTTTTATTGAATACCTGTTCTCTAATAACTGTACTTATTAAAAAATATATATATATTTCACGTGTTCCAATCCAGTATACCTAATGTAGATTAAGTTTTAATTCAAAGTCAATACTTTAGTAAATTTAGGACTCACCATTCTTAATTAAAACAGAAGGTATCTGTAACCCTTATATTAGATGAAATAATCTTTATATTAGATGTATGTACCCAACTTCTATCCTATTGGTTGTGAATAGTTCTTAGACTAGAATTATATATACTATATATAGTTCTTAATATGAATACTTCTATCACCACTTTTAGTCTTGGATCATATATATTAAGATGTTGTACATATGATATAAATAATCCACATATAATCTTAAATTATGAATACTGCATGAGATAGTAAGCAATAATGTATTTAGTAAACTTAAATGTTATTATAGAAAATCTAAGTATATACCCAACTTCTATCCTATTGGTAGTAAATAGTACTTAGACTAGAATTATATCTACTATATATAGTTCTTAATGTAAATAAGTCTATCACCACTTTTAGTTTTGGATCATATATATTGAGATGGTTTACATATGATATAAATAATCTACATAGAATCTTAAATTATGAATACTGCATGAGATAGTAAGCAATAATGTATCTAGTGAACTTAGATGTTATTATAGAAAATCTAATGCTTTAAGGGAATAATTCCTAACATATAAATACCTCACTTCAACAAGTAAATATTTTGGCTGGATACATATTCGTTGCACAAGAGTGTGGTCTCATTCTTTTAAATTCGCACAATTTCAATAAATCAAATAGTCTTTGATTCTCTTCACTAAATTTCTCCTGATCCTGATACGATCATTATCTCACAAATGATTCTCTGTAATTTGTGAGGTGGCCGCAAACTAATAAAATCGTAATAACATAAGCCAACAACGCCTTTATTTATAATTGAGCATAAGAGGAATCCTAATCCTACTAAATATCTTTAGCGATAGTTTCCTATTCCATTTACTCTCGTTTTATTAAAATATTCCAAACTTTATTATAGAATAAACAAAAGAATAAAAAGAGAAATAGATAAGTAAAAAACTGAGTCTCTTTCAGTTGGCCACTTATATGTAGCAACCCTTAAGGCTGTTGCGAGGGTTTATCACAGGGGGCCTAGTGAACTGGCCCCTTGTTTGTTCTTTAGAGTAGTTTAATCTATATTTGTATAGGCAAGGGACCTATTGTACTAATTAATTTAAGCTATAATATATTTGAAACAGTACTAAAATTTAACTTTTAATTAATTGAGTCAGATAAATTAATATTGGTGCATTCAACTAAATGTCCATTATTAAACTCCTAAATTAAACGCATATTAAGGTAATCCATACACAATTAAAATATATGGATATGTTTACTTATGATAAATATTAACAATTAGAACTAGGTTAAATTTATGTTTGTCCCTCCCACTATTTTTTTTTTGTTATTATTTTCACATGACTAGAAATACAAGGCTGTAACTTTTAGTAATTTTAAGTTGAAATAGTAATAAACAATAATTTCAAAAATTTCTGAAAATTAAGTACTTAGAAATTTTAAGTTTTAGTCCTTAAAAGTAAATAAATTTTAAAATTAGGAATCCTCTCATTAGTTTCAATTTCTCGATAAAACATACACTTAAATTTTAGAGAAATTTTCATTTGGAAACTTTTTATTTAAAAAGTTTAAATTTTAGTGAAATGAGTCCAGAGTCCAAAATATTTACCAAAAAAAAAAATTATAATTCTAAGTATTCAGATATGTAGATTTATTGCCCTCATATATCCACTTAGTAAGAACAATAAACTAGGATAAATATATGAATGAGGAAAGAAAACCAAAATAGAATATAGACCAAGCACAAGTCAAATTACTTGTCTAGCTATCATGACAATTACTAAAAATAATTCAACACCTAAATATGAGAGGAAGTGGGGGGGGGGGGGGGGGGGGGGGGGGGGGGTGAGCATTCACTTGCTCAGTAGAACAAATAAAACCATAATACCTTTCCCAAAATCTATTTATAGACCGAGTTTATAAAATAATTGAAATCCAAAATAATCATATATTCAAAACTAAAACTAGAACCACAAGATTGTACATATCATAAATCAACCCATCTCATGAGCTCACATCCTCTCATCACGAACCAGAGTAACTCGTATTACGTATACTAAGTACTCTCTGCCTGATACCTATCCCAAAAAACTGGAGGGACACACATGTGTCTATTCCTATTGAACCGAAGGGGCATCTGAATGCCTACGACTACCGAGTGGAGGGTAATCAGAAGACCCCACACAGATTTATGGGTTTTCACTGAGGGCAGGGATACTAGCCGCCCACTAAACATTGCGATGCCTAAGATGTATCTTATATGTGATCTTATGGTATGTACGATATTTAATATTTTACGATAACCATGCATCAATAAAATAACCAAACAATGCTTTAAAAAAAATACTACTTGGTATTATTTTGGAATTTAATATAACGTGGGCAGCGTACCACTGTATTATCTCATAATCAGAATATAAAAAAATATGTATAAAAAGTCCACACAGTCCAATCCCAATATAATCTAACAATTTACAACAATTTCAGAAATCATCGTAAAATCACGATTTTTTATAAATAATTTTTTTAATACATTATAAATCAAAACAAGTATAAAACTAGGTAATGGAACTCCTACTTCAATCGAGTCACTAGATAGCGCTACGGTACTATTGAGGATGTTTGACATCATTTGGTGGTCATTCGGAAAGTCGAGGGTCATTTTCGAACCCTCGATCGTTTGGTTTGAAAATTCGATTTTCAAACGGAGCTTCTGATCGTGAAACAAACTTCACAACCGAATTTCTAGTACCTAAAATAGCTAGGTTAAATATATAATTTATCTAGTTTAGGTACGGGCAGTACGAGCTCGGCTCGTACCTACGACACGTAAATCGAGGTAAATCTAAGCCGTACGATTTCATTTTTTATGCCCGTTCGGAAACATAATAAATATATATCTCATTTTTTACCATTTTCAACGTAGATTCTAAAAATGATATTAGTTCTACAATCTAATAGTACGATCGAAAAGTTAACACTGAAACAAAATATACTCAAAACTGTCCAATGAGATCGAAATCAAATGGAGTAAAATAGAGCTACGAGATGCTTACTAGGAGATTGCCCGTGAAGAAGCCAGTTGAGCGAGACTGGTTTCAAAGCGAAATGTTGCCGGAATCAACACCAACGAGCAAAAACATCCGCAATGTTTTTCACATTTTTTCGGCGACTGCGTGCTTCGGCAGGGTTAGGATCAGTAGCAGACTGCTCGTTTGGCGATGGGCTTCCGATTCCAGGTGGTGGCGAGCATCAACGACAGTTGACGATAGGACGAGCTATTGTAGTAGCTGGCCATGGGGATAATTCTCGTGGGTCTCGAGGGGAAAGAAGGAAGAGAAGGAGGATTTAGGAGCAATTCTGAGAGATTAGGCACTATTTTACTTAATTGCACTTGGACCCGATTTTTGAAGTTTCTTTTCACGTTTGCCCTCAAATAATTAGACTTTAGCCCCAAATTTCAAACTTTCTTCACACTTTTACCCAAATGAATCTAGACCAGATTCCGTCTAAATTCATCCAATAATTTAATTTTTTTTTAAAAGGGTCAAAAGACCACATTACCCTTATAAAAATTAAGGGGTTTTATATTTCTTTCATACGTGTTATGTATAATTTGATTTTATCAAGAAAGTCATAATTCAATAAACTCTTTTGTTGAATACTTAGTACTAAGATTAACTATCCTAGTACTCATAGCTAAATAACTTGATATTAACTCTTTAATCATAAGAATCATGATTAATTTTCTTCTCTAAAAATATATATTTATATCCGTAAAAGTATATTAACAAAACTATTGAAAATAAACCTTTATCTTGTTGATCATACTAGTTAATATCTTAAATAAAATATCTGATATGAGTATGAGTTCATTATTTGTTTTAGTATTAAGATAGACATTCGTAATTGAACTTTTGTAACTATATGTTTGTAATAATTTTATGTATCGAAAAATATATTTCATTTGGTCATATTCAGTTCATCTAACGTATACTAGGATTTAAAATTTTTTTGTTTTGTTTTTCCTCAAGTCAATATTTCAGCGATTTACACAATCAGCTGGCCACTTTTATGGTCTAGTAGTGATGTCCATCAAACGATATGTTAGAACAAATTTCATACATAGAAGTCATGAAACCTTATGTCTGACGGTTATTTTTTTCTGACGGTTATTTTTAAATTAATTAAATTCCATATTAGATCTAGTTAGATGTAGTCAAATTACATAAGTAAATTGATATATGTTTAAGATATATCATTCAATAAATTTACTTTAGCTTGCACACAAGTGAAGAGATAAACATTATTTATCCCTCGTGAACTCAATTTATTTATTCATCTGATAGTTTTTATTTATGTTTTATGTGATTGAACTAAGTAATCTCATAAAAAATTCATAACACAAGTAAATGAAGCTTATTCACGTACACTTTTGCGCAACGATGTTAATGGAATTCCTTAATAGTACATTAGCTTCGGAATATGTACTTCTACAAAATTGAATTTTCTTAAATAAACCAACATTATTTCCAATATTCTCATCAGTTGCTCTCAACATAATTGAGGAATTTTATGCATTCATCGATCTAAGTTCAAACTAAATGGCCTTCCCAGCTATGGCCTTGGTGAAATAGTCTGCCAAGTTTTCGAGTAAGTATTAGCAAATTGCATTTACTAATAAGTCAATAACTTGACTAACGTTTTTACCAAAATAATTAAAAGATATAAAACCTTTAACTTTTCTAATGATGGGCTTTTTTCTAATAATTATTATTAAATTTTTTTATAACTAGAAAGGGAATAGAAGAGGCATCAGAATTCTTAAACGTACATCCGAATTAGGTCAGCACCTACGTATAGAATAATCCTATGCTTAAAACTCAAAATAAAATAAATGAGATTGAAAATGAAGTTACAAAGAGTAACAAACCGCAAATAATGTTTCAAAACATAAAACAAACAAACTAAATACTCACTACTAGAAGGAAGAATTCTATATAGTCATGCCAAGACTAAATGTGTCAAAATGGCCTGGGCCAAACGGGCCGACCTGCATTAGAACGGGCTCGGGCTGAGGTAGCTCGGCCCGCCAATCTAGCCCGCATGGGTCGGTTTGGCCTGGCCCGCCAAAATTATATATATTTTTTAATTTTTTTTAAAATTTTTAAATAAATTTAAATATAAAATTTTTTCCAATACTTATAAATACACATTCCCTCATTTTTTTTTCACACTTTCAAATTTCAATCTAATTCTAAATAATTTTTTAATACTTAAATTTTTTTTATCAACTATTCTACTTATATACTTTTAGTTTATTTAATTATTTTTAAATTGTTATCAATAGAAAAAAAAATATTATTTATTTTTTCATAAATTTTATTTTTAACTAATTATACAAATAATATTTTTATTTTTCATTTTTTAAAATTGTACCAAGAACAGATCGGTACAGGCCGGCCTGTTTTGGGCCTGACGGGTCTACGGATTGGGTTGGGCTCCATTTTAAAGCTTCGTGCTGGACCGGGCCGGCCCGTTCTTCCTCCCAGGCCCACCTATTTTGATACCTTTAGCCAAGATATTCTAATTACAAAGTGTTTCTAACAATACCTCGTTAAAACCTTGATAAAGCAAAATTTATTGAGAAAAAAGTCAGGCTATATTTGGAACTTAGATTTTAGTAAGAAAAAAAATTGTAAGGGAAAAGATGAATGCAAAAGACAGGAAATTGTTTTTTCCTAAAATTCTATAATAACTTAGTTTTTGAAACTTTTTCTCTCGTAATCTTTCTATTATAATCTAAACCTCTAAATTTACTAAAAACGTCCTTTATAGAATCTCCGTATAATTTTTTTCTTCAATCTATGATAAAATCTTAAAAAAAAAAGTGGAATTCCTAATAGTTTATCTCTTTTCCTCCCTAAAATGCAAAATGTAAACGGAGCCTAAGGAAAAAAGTACAACGCCTAATGAACGAACAAACCCAAAACAAATTCAACAAAACCTATCAGACAGGTCTCTACTCACAAGATTGCTACAAATTATATAGAAAAAGGGCCAATGCTTTCATAATAAGATTGCTAAAAATAACGTATACAGGTCAATGATTTTACAATCACTAGCTCACAAATCACGCGCATATGACTCTTGGTAAGAGTCATAGTTGATATATGTATAATGGCGTGGAGTTTTCCCTTCGTTGAGATAATTATAAGTTGATATTTACAATTTTCCCCACAAAGGTAAAAAAAAATGTCGGGTATAAATCAGTGCGTCTCGCACCTCCTTGGACAAACAAAAAAACAAAATCACCAATAGTATATACAAACGGTCGTGTGACTTATATATGAATATCAATATATATAACAATATGAGAAGAAACGTTGCAGCGATAACCATGATGTTAAGTATTATGCTTTGTAGTATTATTCCGGCCACTAATCAGGTTCTTAATTTTTTATCTACAAAACCATTTAGTCAAATTTGTGCGGACACATCTTATAGGGCTTGCAAGCATTTGGGTTCATATGAGTCATTTCCAACTTGGAAGAAGAAACTTTATGTGGAGTGTTACAAAATTGAATTTAAAAAGTGTATGCATATACAATTTTGTGCAGACAAATCTTACAAGGCTTGCAATTATTTGGGTTCGTATCTGACAAGGCGAAGCGCACCACGGAAACGTTATTTGGAGTGTTACTCAAAAGAACTTCGAAATTGCATGAAGAGATCAAGATGATATTATACACAAGTAAATATTGATGAACTATCTACAAAATAATGTGCCTACATATGGTACAGAAATCATAGCCTTAATTTATTTCTTTTATATCTTTCACATGCCTCTTTATGTTGTAATGTATGTAAACTTCATTGTTTACATTCTCCCATAAAATCAAAAAGACAAAATCATTTTATTTTATTTTAGTTTACGTTATTTTATACTGCTCCATAGATAGTTCCGTTGGGGCCGCCTATATATTCAAAGAATTTTTTAAATATACAAATCGAGGATCCATTAAAAATGATACTCTAAGAATGAATTGTACTTCGACAGATGGTTATTACAGCTTAATAATTAGAAATATCAATGAACAGTAAGTTGCTGAAGATTCTGAATCAGTACTGATCACCAATGGGTCTCTAAGATCACACTTATATTCGCTAGACAGTGTACCTTACCTCATAACCTTCTACTTATGAATTAATTTGCCCACACGTTTTAATCTATATTGTAAGAAAAATACGCTTAAAATTAAGAAATATACACATGAGATCCTCAGTATTAGTCTTTTAAATTAAACAAAAAATATAGTAAAATTTTCAAAGTGTGCAGGACTGAAATGCGCCTATCATTGTGTCTGGTACAATGAAATTAAGCAAAGCCACGGCCCACAGGGATAGTTGCCTTATTTCAGTTGTTCACCATTCCGAAATTCAATCTCTGAATTATCTTGATTTTTTGTTTAAATAAAATGTCAGTTAAAGGAAGATTTTTAAATTTATTCTTTAAGATATGAAATATCATTTTGCCAACTAACTATAATAAAGGTGATTCTATTGCCATCCTATTTTTTCTTTCCCTATTCCCTTTCTAAATAGATCCCTCAATAAAATTTAAAAGTTCAAAATTCTTTTCAAACACCTCTTATTTTCATTTAAGTGTAAAAATAACCATTAGTAAACATTTTAGCGAACTTTTCATTAAGTATAAAATTACCATATTTTTTGTCCGATTCTCTATTTTTATTGTCTTCTTTAAAATTTTGATAAATATGTATATATATGTATATTTTGCTTCCATAGTTTGTAATTAACGGGAAAAAAATACCATGAATTTTTCTTCAGCTCAAAAATCTAAACCAAAAAATCAATAATATAATACAAAATTTTCTATTATTTTCTTCAACATATTATGGGTTAAAAAATATATAAGCATAACGAATTATAATGGAGTATAAGTAATTATATCGATTATTTAAATATATATATAATTAAAAAAATATATACCCACAATCATGTAGTTAAATAAAAGGAGAAAAGAAAAAAAAAAGACTAATGTCTGCAAGTGTATATACAATTTAAATAAAAGATTATTATGAATTACTACTGTTGATTATAGTTTCTTTTTCTTAAAAAAATGGTAACAAAAATGATTCATTATTTTATATAAAAAAGAAGATTTCATTAGATAAGAGGAGACTAGATAGAAGAGATAAACACAAATAAAATAAAATAAAAGTACCTTAAACACAAACTTTGATGCAGAACAATCTATTTCAATTTTATTATTTGAAAATAAAACTAATAAATATTAATAAAATCTCATCGTATTAGAATCAAAATTCAGTATGTACTCAGTGTGTTTAAAGGTTATGCTAAGAAACAAATTTTTATTGTTTAATGATATATGAGGACGTTTAAGTCAATTTATAAAAGGATATTTATGTAAATAACTAACTAATGAGAAGGAGGAGGGAAGAAAAAAAATGGGGTGAAAAAAGAGCTATCCATAAATTGTAATCGAGAAATTAGTTAAAATGGACATTTTGAAAATGAGTTTTGACAAAAGACCGTTATTTTAAAACTCATTGTAAAATGGTATTTTTGCATTGTTAAGTCTGGTGTTGAGCATTGTCAGAATATGGAGTTGAGTGTATGGAACATTGTCGAGAAAGACTACTTTGTAATGAAATTAAAAACATAGGCCTTTTTGAAAAAGTATGTTCCAAAATAGGTTCTCTTGCCAACTCACCCTAATAATCTTTTTATATATATCCTAATCAAATAAGTTTATCAATTTTAGATTTTTTAAGTTAATAATTATTAACTAAATCTAGAAGAGGTAATTTTTTCTTCATTTCTCTATCTCTTTCTCTCCATTCATGAAGAGTTTAGTAAATATTTTTCTCCTACCAGAGGGGGATCTCCCCTTTATTTGCTATGAGTTCTTCTCATTTTTTTTTTATTATCTTTGCTTTTATTTTCAAATAATTTTTCCATATACGTAGGCAGATGTCCAACTAGACCTAGATCCATAGTATTCTGAGTGATTTTTGTTTTTCTGTGTAATTTTTTCTTTTATTAGTGTGGTTATTATTCAAATTAGTATCATTTATTATTCAGATTTGGACAATTTGTTACTATCACATATTAGATTTCACAGAAAATCTTTCGGTAAATCAATCAAACAGTGCCAATGCGTCTCATAGATTTTGCAACAAAGTATTAATTACTTAGTGAAAATCCAGAAGGAGTTGAAAATTGTGACGACCCGTACATAAGAAAGGGGAGATTTATTTATATAATATAAAGAAAATAAGGATAAATGAAAAGTCTAATTATCCCTTACCTATAGGTTTTTATTAAGGGTTAATTTGATAATTCAATTAGAGATAGTTTAAGAAACTCTAAGAGTTTAATAATCTGCTTAGTTTTATACGTACGCTTTATGGAAAAGGCAGAGAGGTAGCCACATAGTTTAAGTGAAGAATGAGAAGCAAGAAGAAGATTCAATTCATTTGAATTTTAAGGTAATTAACTGTAATCTATTGAGTCTATATGCACTAATTAGATTTTTGGGATTGAAATTGCATCTCTAGGGTTAGGGTTTTAATTTGCCCATAAATAATTTATGAACTATTAGGATGAATCTGATATAAAATAAAGCCTATTAATATTAGGATTTAAACAAGACAAATTTTGAGTGATTTGGTTGGGTAAATAGAAAGTTATGAATTTTTGAGTTTTGGGCTAATATGTAAAAACACAGCATAGGTTCCAACTAACATTTCAGGGATTTTTATTGGTCTGATTGAGTTTTATTTAGTGTCATTACTTATTGAATTATCTTTCCAAATGCATATAATTTATCAAAAATAGACTTATAAATACAGAGTTATAACCAATTGAAGTAAATACCATGAATCTAGAAAAATCTGAAATTTTCGGCACTTTGGGCGAAACGTGGTTGTGGCTTGTCCGGCTGCACGGGGCTTACCTTTAGACTCTATAGCCACATTCTTGGTACTTTAATGACTACATAACTTGTACAACAGGTCCACTAAGTTTGATGATTTTTGGAGTAGGTTAGAATTGTTATAAATTGTGAGAAATTGATATTATTGGAAATAACTATAGAGTTAATTACAAAAGATGCATGTGCAACAAGTAGTGGTGTAATTAGAGTATGATTTTATTATTGTGATACTTATATATGATTTGTGTGATAATAGGTGTTTGAGAGGTTATGTTGATTATTTTGGTTAAATATACAAAGCGAATGAGATAAGTAACCTTTGATCTTTTCTAATAGTTTTTCTCATCCAAAAGCTAAATGTTTTATTTTTTTATTATTTTTACTAGAATCATATTTACAACTATTTTCTTTAAATATGATTTCAATTAAAAATTTATTTTAGTATTAAGATTATTTATTGAAAGAAATCTATTTTATTGAAATAACGTAATTTTTGTGAAAAATAGTATGATTCTATATTTTATACTAAATTATGGATCAAGTATATAAATTACTATTGAATGTGTTTACAAGAAAATTATTTTAGAATGGCTACGATGTTAAAAAAAGATGAAAGTAAAATTGTTTATGATTCGTTATTGTAAATAAGTGTTTTGAAACTTTCTTCAGTGACTATGCACGTGGACCCAATCCACAGGGGTTATATGTGGACAGTACTGACCTAGTTGCAGAGTTAAATATAGTAGATTCGTACCTGGCTACAGGAGTTATCTGTAGCAGATTCGGACCCGGCTATAGAGGTTATTTGTGGCAGATTTAGACTTAGTCACAAGGGTTAATGTGATGCCCAAGATTCTCACATGCATAATAAGCCAATAATAAACATGTTCATATTGCATAATAAACATATTAAGAAAATAGTATCAATTTTATGATAAATTGCTCATTCTGATTGTTAAATGCTTTTGATATGTATTATTGTACTAATGGTTGTCATATTCCCATGCAGTGTAAAAGCTTAGTACCCTCAGAGAAAGAGCTTGGTGTGTGAAAGGAACAAAGAATATATTCATGAATACGTGTACATGCATTAAAAATCATGTTTGTCGATAACTTAGTCAAATGGAAGTTTTTCGGTAAAATGCACCTTTCAAGCTTTTCGGAGCCGAATTCATTGTGCGTTTTGTTGGGATATTTGCCCTAAAAAGCAGATTTCTAATTTTATCCTTTTAGAATAAATAACTTTCTCTTATATGCAATTATGATATTTGCGAGATTAAATTATCTTAGTTGAGTAGTTTATTTATCTGAAAAAGATTCCATGACTTTATTTGTGTATAAAGAAACAAACATGATTAAGTGTTAATTATGGGGAGACTTATTTCTTTATCTAAGTCTAAATGCACTAGTTCACAATCAGTAAATAAAGATGGAATACTTTATTTACTATCGGTCGTAGTGTTTGTCTATCTCAACGGGAATGATATGTCTTAAATCATTGAAATATGTGACTTCTGATAGAAACACTAATATAACATAAATAAGTTATGTATATTGAACTGGACCAGGCAATACAAAGAATTAGAGTGCCGTAACTCAATTCTTATATTACCACAAACTAGCTCTTAGCATGTAGATCTTAATTCTTGATATTTAATTGGACTTGTATTCATGGGTTGTAGCCTTTTGATTTGTTAAAAGACTAACCTCTATGAAATTAGAGGTGAACTCTGGCATATTGGAGGTTATGACTTATGAATTGATGGGAACACCAAATAATTAACGATACTATACATTAATGCCACTTTAGGTTCTTTCAAGATTCATGGAATAATTAAATCTAAGATCTTAGTATTCATTTGTGAATTGGTTGATAATTTTGTCTAAATGGCCATTGAGAACAAAACTATCGACAACATTATTCCTTGATAGAAAGATGGTAACTTAAAGATAAATTGGTGTTGGAGGGGTATTACAGTAATTTCACCTATCCAACTATGGCATTGTATAGGGATTCTGTATATGGTATAGAATATGCTAGATGGATCAGTTAATCAAGGTTAATTGATTGCATCTCTTTAAAAGGCATGACATCTAATCTAAGAATGCAGTACTGGGCCTTTAGTGGAGTGTCCCCTTTACTAATAGTATTTATATAAATAGTATAATAAGAGTTATTATGTATTTATTATACTATTAGAGCTTAGATTATTTAGATCCATTAGGTCCCTTGGCTAACTCAATAAAGCTCATTAATTGGTTGGTGGTATTTGTGAAATTAGTTTCATGAAACTGTGTAAAATAATGATTTTACACAGAAGTTGATATTTTTATAAATACGTTTCATGGGTTGGACATATTTATAAAAATACATCCCAAGCTCAAATTGGAGAACAAGCAGAATCCTAGTTGGACTAGGGTTAGCAGTTTTTGGCCTCATATATATAAGATACATGAGAGAAAAAACTGCACAGTAACACATATAGTGTCACACGAAAATTACAGAGGGAGAGAGAGAGAGAGATTTCGGCCAAGTGTTGAGGAGAGAGGAGAGAAAAAGTTTCCTACCATCTCACAGTCTCATCTCACGTCCCGGTGTTCCAAAAGATCAAGAAGGGGTTCTTGATCATTCTCCAACGGTGGATTCAACTTAGTTCCCGCTCACCTCTTCAACCAAGAGCAAGAGGATAGGCAAGAAGATCTAGGGTTAGAGATTTGATCACCATCAACAAGGAGATTAAGGAGGAGCACGCTAGAAGAGGTACACCCTAATCTCATCTCTAGGGTTTGTGCATCTAGATTTGATTTATGTTATACATGATCCTGTATATGATATATGCATGTAATATGGTTATGAAAACTATTTTTATGTAAAAATTTTAAAACTTAAATCCGCTAATTATTCCGCTATGTTTATGGTATAATTATGTGTTTTCCATAGTTTGTACGCATGTATGTTTTTGTCCTAAGTATTAGGCAAATTCTAACAATTGGTATCATGAGCTTAGCTTCATATGTACAGCATAATATTGATCTAGAATTGTATGATCTAGGTTATGTGATTGAGCTTGATCAATTTATGTTTATGATAGTTAAATGATTCATGGTGATGAATGATATTTAATTACGTATACTATTGACTTTTGTATGGTGAGAAAACATGTAGTTTGTGTAACTAGCAAAATTAGGTTTGGGTATTCTTGAATTTTATGGTTGATAGATTACTTAATTTTTTCCAGAATTTTAGAGTGTTTTTAATTTTTTCAGTATTCAATAAAAAAAAAAAAATTTGTGCACGCCCTAGCCTGCACGCGCGGCTGCCCGCGGGTGGTTGGCCTGCACGGGTGCTGGGCGCGGCTTGCGTGCATGGTTGCTGCATGCGGCTAGCGCGCCTTGCGTGCGGCCACTGCACCCGACATGCGCGACTGGTGTGCGCCTATGGCGCGGCCTTGTCATGCGCCGTAGCCAGGCGGCGCCGTCCATCCACCACCCGTTGCTCCGCCTCTCGTCACCTTTCTAGGGCGGTGACGGTCCGTAGGCCGACGGTGGTGGTGTTTCTGCCACCACCACTAATTTCCGTAATTAATTAATTAGTTAATTAATTGGATAATTGTTTTATTTTGAATTTGAATTATTGAAATAGGAAACTATTCATATGAGATTAGGATAATTGTCTATTTTTGAATTATCCTAGTTTAAATTTGATTTACTATAGGATAATTGATAATGTAATTTGAATTAATTAAATAAATAGGATTATCTAATAGTTAATTTAAATTTGAATAGGATTTCTACTATTTTTGAAATAGATAAGATTTCCTATATTATCTTTAAATTTTGAATTTGATTGGATAATGCTAATTTAAATTAGATACTTAGGATATTATCTAGTAGTTGATTTGAATTTGAATAAGATATCTACTACTTTTTGAAATTGGATAAGATTTCCTATATTATCTCTAATATTTAAATTTTGAATTTAAATAGATAATGATTATTCAAATTAATTAGATATTTAATGAGATTAGATATGATTAGATATTATCCTGATAAAACTAATAGTTAATTTGAATATTGAAAAGGATATTTACTAATTTTTTAAATTAGATAAGATTTCCTATCTATTTAAATTTTGAATTTAAATAGATAACCACTATTCAACTTAATTTGATATTTAATGTGTATCCATAAATCATGATAGTTTAAATTTGAATAATTTAAATTTAGTAATTATTTTTAATTTTAAATATGATTTAAATTAGGATACAGTTTTGAATTTAAATTCGAAGCTAAATCTAATTAGATTAGATTTAAATAATTACTATCTATATATTATTCAAATTCGTAATTAATGAGATTAATTAGGATAGAAAAGATTTGAATTTAATTAGATTAATATTCAATAGTTCATTGTAATAATTATTTATCTAGTAACTATTCTAATTATAGTAAGTGGAATATAGTTAGAGATAACTAATTAGATTGATATCTCTATTAATTAATAAGATTAATCAGACAACTAATTAATGAGATTAATTAAGTAATTAATTAATATGATTAATTGATTAGAAAATGTTATGTCTTTTTATAATTAAATAGTTTTAATTAATTATATCAATTTAATATTAATTAGATTTCTATTATAATTAAATTTAGATATGGTCTTTATTTAATTATTAGAATTAGTTGATTAGAATTAGATATACAAATTAGATAAATTAGAAACATTATATGAGTTATAAGTTTCTAAATAATTAGGATTAATTAAAAGAATTTTAATTATTTCCTAATTTAGAATATTACAATTAATCTTTTCTAAATATAATTATAGAAATAGGATTTCTATAATAAAAATAATTATCTTTTATTATCCTTTAGATCTTAATGAGTTTAAGACAGTATCTTAATGAGATTAGGATAAGATTAAATAAATTAATTAATTCTTTAATTGATTAATAATTAGATAATAAATGTGATTTATTTTCTAATTATTTAAATTATCCTAATAAGTCAATANGATTAATTATATTAATTAAAAGGATAATAATAGTATAAGGATAATTATTTGTTTTCATGATTTACAAGGAAATTGGAGCTTGATTTTAATGAAATTAAAATGTTTTAATTTTGATTAATAAAATATTTTAATTATGAGATAATTATGGTAATATTTTATGCGGTGGTACATAACATAAAATATTGATAATTATGAGATAATTACGGTAATATTTTACGTGATAAAAGGCGTTTTGATAATTATGAGATAATTATGTTTTTAGAAAATATATTTGATATGATTGTCATATTGAGTGGGAGAGTTTTAAATTTGGTTATTTTTAATTCAAAATTATTTAAACCATTCTTTAGTTTTGAGATGATTAATTTTGAGAAAATTAATGAATGTTTATAAAGTTGTTTATATTCATTGCTTGCATTTATAATTATTTGTAAAACTTTTATACCAAATATTTTTATAACCGTTTACTTATTTTTATAAATGCACTTAGAATTTAATTTGATTAAGTTCAATTGCTAAGAATCTTCAAAATTATTGGTTGAATAATTTAGCGGTTAAAGTTTCTTAGTTCGATTTTTCAAAACTAATGTTTTATTCAGGACTTGGTTTAAATACTGTTTTCAATTATTTATCTTTGGTTGAAAGATTGTTGACTAAATAATTGAATTTTCTTATGGAAAAATTTTGCTTGAATGATTAACAATCCATAGACTTTCTTATTTGATCGTTATGTCCTATATGCTATTACTGTCTACTTTTATATACATGAAATGTATAATATAGTGTTAGCACTTTAGCTTTAGACAATAATTGTTCGATCATAGCACCATGTCTAGGATAGTATGTCATAATGTCTTAAATTAGCTCATTCTCTTAAAGTCGTATAATTAGATATACGTAACTGATTTTGTGGTTACTAAGTAAGTTAGATAACTGGGTAAAATCAGGATCCCTAAATTTTAAATAGATTGAATGGGAGCGCGTATGAGATATCCATGGTCTCCATCGTTGGTTCAGTAGTTCTAAAGATGTGCCTTGCCTTAGAATCTTGCTGAGCTCCCGTAGAAAGGTTTTCATCTAGGTATTACTGGTATTGAATCTCTTAGGATAAATTTGCGAGTGGACTTTACATACTGATCTACCATAGGAGACTTTATTGTTTAAGAAAGCTTGTAAATTGAAATGATGATTACACACTCAACATAGGATGCTATTAACCTCCCGTAGGAGCCATGTCAGTAATTCTGTGGACCAATAAGTGGGGTAATTAGTAAATTGGAATATGAAATATTTGTCTTTTTATCTAAAGTGAATTGTTCACATTTGACTTGTAGATTTGCATGATTACCCCTAGGTAACTTGAAATCTATGGTAGGTCAAAATAACTTGAATATTTGTGATATTCTTAGGGATTCTTATACATGTATTTTATCTTGATAGATTTAATGTTAAGTATTCTAAATTCTCTTATATTAAGATAAACTAGCAAACTTAATTGAGTACTAAGAGGATCATAATTTGCTTACTTGTCCATAGATTATCCTTAGATTCCAAATGACCAATAAGAGCATAACACATAATCTTCCTGTTTGATTATCTGTCATTACATTTTATGTTTCTTATTTTACTCTAAGTGTACTACAATATCTTGCATGAATTGTTTGCTGATTTTAAATCAGTTATTTTGATTTGAAAATCACAAAAGTTGGTGATCTTGTCAAAATTCATTCCCGATAATTAATACCCTTATTGAGGTATTTATTATCTAATTTAAGATAATGAACACCCTTGTTGAGGTGTTTTATTATCTTACTGCAAAATTCAATCGAAAGCGTTTTATTATCTTACTGCAAAATTCAATCGAAACAAAGATGTTTGTATTCGATTATTTGTTTCCTATATGTTTAATTGAGAATTAAACTTTTAGAATTTAATTGTGAATTGAATTCGTTAAATTCGATTATGAATTGGATTTATTATATGACTTTGTCTAATTAGAAATCTTATTATTTTGCAGCTTGAGGAAATACTGTTTCATATGATGGACAAAGTTTCCAGAAAGAGGAAAGAGACAAGGGAATACAGTACAAGGAGTAGAACGAGGACATTTATGGAGACATCTTAGTGTTCGAAGAGTTTGAACGATAATCAACATGAAGATACCTCTACTGCAAAGAGGTTAGGATCTTCTCTAGTAGTTAGATCATCTGAAAGACCAAGAAAATCACTCTCTGCTGAGGATATGTGAGATCACTGGCTAGTGGACTCAGGATCTAGTGTCAATATCTGCAATGACAAAAAGTAGTTCATTGAAACAAATCAATTAGTTGATGCTAGTCATTGTGTGGAAGTCACTGATAATCGAAAAGTTCGAATTTAAGGCATGGACGATGCTTACCTGAAGATCAATGATAGCTCCATAATCATGAAAAATTGCTACTTCGCACCGGAGTCTAGTATGAATGCTCTCTCGACATCGAAGATGTATAAAGAAGGCTACCACTTCGTGTTTGACAAGAAGTTGCACATCTTCTATAATAATCTATTGTATTGTATGGGAGAAATGCAGAATGGACTTTATGATTTGACTGTGAAGCCACAAAATACATCATCTTCAATAATGAGCATTACTACACTCCAAGAGATGGTGAAAGACATTAGGAAGGAGCGCAACAACATCGATTGACACAAGCGACTCGGACACATGCCATGCTCAGTCATTCGCAGACTGATCGAGCTAGGTCACTTACATGAAGTCGATATCAGTAATGACGTAGACTGTGAAGATTGCAAGAAGCATATAAAGTACAAATGTCATCTTGCCACTCGTTATGAGAAAGCTGAGGCATGTTTGGAGTGCGTACATATGCATATTTGTAAGCTTATAGAGGTAGTTTCCTACAGCAAGCATACATTATTTGTCACCTTTGTCGATAAATATTCGGACTTCGGCCAAGTGTATCTTCTGAAGAAATACGATGATGTCCCAGATGCTTTCCATCAGTTCGACAGAAAGGTGCAGATACTGTTGGGATTTTTTCCCTAAAAAGCAGATTTTCAATTTTACCCTTTTGAGTATAAACAATTTTCTCTTATATGCAATTATGATATTTGCTAGATTAAACTATCTTAGTTGAATAATTTATTTATCTGAAAAAGATTCCATGACTTTGCTTGTGTATAAAGAAACAAACATGATTAAGTATTAATTATGGGGAGACTTGTTTCTTTATCTAAGTCTAAATGAATTAGTTCACAATCTGTAATAAAGATGGAATACTTTATTTATTATAGGTTGTAGTGTTTTCAACGGGAATGATGTGTCTCAAATCATTGAAGTATGTGACTTCTGATAGAAACACTAATACAATATAATCAAGTTATGTGTATTGAACTGGACTAGGCAATATAAAGAATTGAAGTGCCATAACTCAGTTCTTATATTACCACAAGCTAGCTCTTAGCATGTAGATCTAAATCTTTGATGTTTGGCTGGACTTGCTTTTATGGGTTATAGCCTTTTGATTTATTAAAAGACTAACCTTTATGAAATTAGAGGTGAACTCTGGTATATTGGAGGTTATGGCTTTTGAATTGATGGGAACACCAAATAATTAAGGACACTATGCATTAATGCCACTTTAGGTTCTTTCAAGATTCATGGAATAATTAAATCTAAGATCTTAGTATTCACTTTGTGAATTGGTTGATAATTTTGTCTAAAAGCCATTGAGAACAAAATTATTTGAGAACAAAATTATCGACAACATTAATCTTTGATTGAAAGATGGTAACTTAAAGGTAAATATGTGTTGGAGGGGTACGGTAATTTCACCTATCCAACTATGGCATTGTATAGGGATTCCATATGTGGTATAGAATATGCTAGATAGATCGATTAATCGAGACTAGTTGATTAAATCTCTAAAAAAGGCATGATATGTAATCTAAGAATGCAGTATTGAGCCTTTAGTGGAGTGTCCCCTTTACTAATAATATTTATATAAATATCATAATAAGAGTTATTATGTATTTATCATATTATTGGAGTTTAGATTATTTGGATCCATAAGGTCCCTTGTCTAACTCAACAAAGCTCATTAATTGGTTGGTGGTATTCGTGAAATTAGTTTCATAGAACTGTGTTAAATAATGATTCTACACAGAAGTTGGTATTTTTATAAATAAGTTACATGGGTTGGACATATTGATAAAAATACACCCAAAACCCAAATTGGAGAATAAGCCCAATCCTAGTTGGACTAGGGTTAGCAGTTTATTGCCTCATATATGTAAGATACATAAGAGAAAAAACTGCACAGTAACACACATTGTGCTACATGAAAATTACAGAGGGAGAGGGAGAGAGAAATTGGCCAAGGCTGAGAAAGAAAGGAGAGAAAAAGTTTCTTGCCATCTCACAATCTCATCTCACGTTCCGGTGTTCCAAATGATCAAGAAGGTGTTCTTGATCGTTCTCCAATGGAGGATTTGACTTGGTGCCCACTCACCTCATCAACCAAGAGCAAGAGCATAGACAAGAAGATCTAGGGTTAGAGGTTTGATCACCATCTACAAGGAGATCAAGGAGGAGCACGCTACAAGAGGTAAACCCTAATCCCATCTTTAGGGTTTGTACATCTAGATTTGATTTATGTTATAAGTAATCCTATATATGATATATGCATGTTATATGGTTATGAAAATATGTTTTCATGTAAAAATTTTAAAACCTAAATCTGCTAATTTTTCTGCTGCGTTCATGATGTGATCATGTGTTTTCCATAGTTTCTATGTATGTATGAATATTCCTAAGTGTTAGGTAATTCCAGTAGATACAACACGACACCAAGATCAAGAGTTTCAAGATTGAAGCTAAACATGGAGATATAGATTCTCTACGAGACCTGCTGAGGCCAACACTAGTCAATCTTGCTATTCCTTATGAATATACGACTATTTATAAGCATAGTCGCATAGGAGCTGTTGAGAGATACGACATCAGACTCAAGCATACCATAGAACTGATGTACAAGGAGTCGCTGCTGTCCAAAAGATACTGGGATTATGCTTTAAAGATAGCTTCGTACATCCTCAACTTTACTCCATCAGATAAAGTTACTTCGACACCTTTTCAGTTGTGGATGGGCTATATAGAAAGCTTAGAGCATATAAAGGTATGGGGTTGCGAAGTATACCTGTGCAAGAAAGTAGGAGATGAAGTTGACAAGAATTCAGAAAAGTGTTTTCTGCTTGGCTATCCAAAGGAAGAGAAAAGCTATATTCTTTACAGACAATCTACGAATACTACCTTCATCAGCAGAAGTGGAGACTTTCTGGAGGATGAGAGAGAAGTCCGTCAAGAAGATGATGAAGAAAGAGCTTATGATCTTCATTATTTTTCTTAGTCTTCTAAGCTGCTAGTTGAACACTTAATTTTTGCTTTTATTAATTTTGGTCATTTGGAACAATTTTGGGCTTTTAGTATGTTAATTTGAATAATTGCTTTTTAGACAAGTGGGAAATTATTGGGATATTTGCCCTAAAAAGTAGATTTCCAATTTGACCCTTTTAGAATAAATAACTTTATCTTATATGCAATTATAATATTTGTTAGATTAAACTATCTTAGTTGAGTGGTTTATTTATCTGAAAAAGATTCCATGACTTTATTTGTATATAAAGAAACAAACATGATTAAGTGTTAATTATGGGGAGACTTGTTTCTTTATCTAAGTCTAAATGAACTAATTCACAATCTATAAATAAAGATGGAATACTTTATTTACTATAGGTTGTAGTATTTGTCTATCTCAATGGGAGTGATATGTCTCAAATCATTGAAGTATGTGAATTCTGATAGAAATACTAATACAACATAAATAAGTTATATGTATTGAACTGGACCAGGCAATATAAAGAATTAGAGTGCCGTAACTCAATTCTTATATTACCATAAACTAGCTCTTCGCATGTAGATCTTAATCCTTGATATTTGATTGGACTTGCTTTCATAGGTTGTAGCCTTTTGATTTGTTAAAGGACTAACCTCGATGAAATTAGAGGTGAACTCTGGCATATTAGAGGTTATGGCTTATGAATTGATGGGAATACCAAATGGTTAAGGATACTATACATTAATGCCACTTTAGGTTCTTTCAAGATTCATGGAATAATTAAATCTAAGATTTTAGTATTCACTTTGTGAATTGGTTGATAATTTTGTCTAAAAGGCCATTGAGAACAAAATTATCGACAACATTATTCCCTGATAGAAAGATGGTAACTTAAAGGTAAATATGTGTTGGAGGGGTATTATGGTAATTTCACCTATCCAACTACGGCATTGTATAGGGATTCTATATGTGGTATAGAATATGCTAGATGGATTGGTTAATCAAGGTTAGTTGATTGAATCTCTTTAAAAGGCATGACATCTAATCTAAGAATGTAGTATTGGGCCTTTAGTAGAGTGTCTCTTTTACTAATAGTATTTATATAAATACCATAATAATAGTTATTATGTACTTATTATATTATTGGAGCTTAGATTATTTAGATCCATTGGATCCCTTGTCTAACTCAATAAAGCTCATTAATTGGTTGGTGGTATTTGTAATATTAGTTTCATGAAACTGTGTAAAATAATGATTCTACACAGAAGTTGGTATTTTTATAAATAAGTTTCATAGGTTGGACATATTTATAAAAATACACCCAAACCCCAAATTGGAGAACAAGCCCAATCCTAGTTGTACTAGGGTTAGCAGTTTTTGGTCTCATATATATAAGATACATGATAGAAAGAACTGCACAGTAACACACATAGTGTCACAGAAAATTACAAAGGGAGAGAGAGAGGGAATTCGGCCGAGGGCTGAGGAGAGAGGAGAGAAAAAGTTTCCTGCCATCTCACAGTCTCATCTCACGTATCGGTGTTACAAAAGATCAAGAAAGGGTTCTTGATCGTTCTCCAATGGTGGATTCAACTTGGTGTCCACTCACCTCTTCAACCAAGAGCAAGAGGATAGGAAAGAAGATCTAGGGTTGGAGATCACCATCAACAAGGAGATCACGGAGGAGCACTCTAGCAGAGGTAAACCCTAATCTCATCTCTAGGGTTTGTGCATCTAGATTTGATTTACGTTATACATGATCCTGTATATGATATATGCATGTTATATGGTTATGAAAACTGTTTTCATGTAAAAATTTTAAAACCTAAATCCGCTAATTATTCCACTGCATTCATGATGTGATCATGTATTTTCCATAGTTTGCATGCATGTATGTTTTTGTCCTAAGTGTTAAGCAAATTCCAAACACGTTTAACACAACAAATAGCTTTTATTTAATGTGTAGAAATCATTTCTACTATTTTCCAAAATATTGGTTCTAGGTAAGCACGAGGTGGCAGTCACTGTATTAAATTGTGTTTAATTGCACTAAGCTAGCTTAGATTCAGCTTAATTGCGTAATGCCATTTTTGTGCATTCTATTAATTGGGCAATTATACTAAGTTTGCATTATTAATTGGAGTCTAACTGAATTTCTTTTTATGTTTAATGATTGGTTATGGGGCTAGGTTCCACCAGATTATAATAAGATTGGCCATATAGGATCATAAGTCAAAGTATGACTATATTTCATTTTCTAAGCTAGGTTTCACTATTTTGGTCTACACTTGGGTGTATAGGATTGACCAGCAATGTAGTGAGTATGTTAAGAATGTTTTAGAGCTTGACACATGGAAAGTAAGGAGCAAAATACCTAAAATACCCCTTAGAATTTAAGTTATGCCATTTCTTAGTCATTAAGTATCACTTTTAGACCAAATCTGATCATTTCTTTCCTCTTCCTCCCCAGCCACGACTTGAACCACTCCAGCCACTTTCTATACTTCTCTCAACTCCTTTTATCTATATCCAAGAGTTTCCAAGTTGTAGAACTCAATTTAGAGCTCAAGAAAGTAAGATAGGTCCAAACTAGTCAAGATAATTCTACTAGTTCTTCTTCCTTGGTTTTGTTTTCGTATTTCAATTCCTCACTTGATACTACTTAGATAATATTTCTTCTAGGTCCTCTTGAGTTCTAAGATCAATTTCAAAGCCTTAGAAATTAGTTTTGTGGAAGTAGAAGGAAAAAGCTTCAACAAAAGTTCAAACTAGTCAAGGTGAGCTTTTTGTTGAAGTTAGAATTGGTAATTTATTTCTGTTGCTTTAGCTCTTAAATCAAAAATTTTATTTGATGAATAAAGGCCCTAGGAAACCTTATATATAGCTGAAAACAAAGAATTTAAGTAGAGGATTAAAGTTATACTTAAAGCCCCAAAGTGCTATTTGTGGAATTATGTGTTTTCATTGTTAGAATAAGTTCTCTATACTTGTAATCTGATTTTATAAGATTGAAATATATATTTTGTTGATCCCATTATGTAAATATACTTGTTGGTTGCAGGTTGTGACAACAGAAATGTGTAAAAGTGGTTTTAGGCTTTGTCTAAACCGAAAAGAATTCAAGTTCACCTAGGTTGTTCTGAATGATCCTCTTTGAGGTGTATATGTGGGAATTGGCTTGTAAAATATTATTGCAAGTTTAAAACCATGATTTTAATCATGTGAGGATGTCCTAAAAATAGGAGAGGTGCTGTTCAAATATTTTTAAAATCAAATAGTACCATTTAGAAGCAAATAGACTAGTTTTTATGAAAGTATGTACCATTTTAGATTATTTTGTACTAAAGAACTAGTATTCTTGTTTTGATGATTTTAATCAGTTTTCAATGCTAGTTATTGGCTACTACATACCTCATATCACTTGTATGCTTTCGGTTCATTTTGTGATCTGGTTTTCCACACACCTTGCTACAGAGGATACTGACCCTTTTCATTATCTTTTTTGTCGGACACAAGGTAAGTAAAGATTTATTTTAACTGCATCATAAGAACAGTAGTAGATACAAAATATTTTTCTACATGCTTATATACATTATTTCAGTTATACGTTATTTATATTGTTGTTGTAAAATTTACGGAAGACATAAACATGGCATGATCATTTAAGAATGATTTTCAAAGAAATGAAGTTTTCCATTCATTGGATTTAAAGTAGTACCATTGTACTGATTTTTATGAAATATGTTTTAAGTATATTGTTCAGTCTGTCTGTGTTGGGTAAGTCTGGTTTGCACAAGCATCCTTCCCACATAGGTGGGCACGGCTTACCGACTGCCGAGACTGAGCATTGTACTATGAGATTTATTAGGTGTATTATCTAGTCAGTTTGCGTTGGGTAGGTATAGTTCGCATTAGCCATGTGTTTCCTTCCCGCATAGTGGGCACAGCCTACCGACTGCCGTGACTTTGTAGTGTACTCAAGGGCCCTATAAAGAAATATTTTCTAAGAAAAGTGCATTAAAATGAAAAGTTATGAACGAATGAGTACAACGAGAATTTCAATGAAGTTTATGTATGAAACATGTTCACGAGCATGCATGATCTTTACTTATTGAGCATTAGCTCATTTAGTTCCTGTGATGCAGGTGAGGAGATATATGATGTATAGAGTTGCTTTTTGGCTAGCATGCTTTCTTGTCGCTATGATCATACAGATGTAGACGTTGACGATGTTTTCTTTGTATTTTGATATTTTAGTGTGTTGTAAATATTACTGCGGTTGGCAAGATAAACTGATAAGGACTTTTTGGTTGTACATTTTGTAAAGATACTTTCAAAAAGTTATACTACACAGCTTCTTTGTAGCCAATAATAATGTATGAATCAAACATATATAAGGTAAATGAAGTGCACATATGAAAACAATTGGACTTACTAGTTGATTGAGCTTTTTGTCATATGATCATAAATATGTAGGCAGTCTTCAGAAACGACTAAACCTCCGCTCTGACACCACAACTATAACACTTCCTAGCTTAACCATATGACTATGTAGGTCAAACTAGGAAGTATTATTATTTCATAAAATATATTTTTAGTTTTGCAAAAAAAGTAGGCCAAATTTAAACTTTTCAAGCTCTAAAACAAAAGAAACTGCGTGATATTACTTTTCGAAAGTGTCTTTACAAAATATACAACCAAAAACTCCTTCTCAGTTTATCTTGCCATCAGCAGTAATATTTACAATACACCAGAATAACAAAATACAAAGAAAAACACTGCCCACAAGTCACAATCGTCTACATCTGTATGATCACGGCGACAAGAAAGCGTGCTAGTCAACCAGCAACTCTATATATCATACATGTCCTCACCTGCATCACAGGAACTAAATGAGCTAATGCTCAATAAGTAAAGATCATGCACGCTCGTGAATGTGCTTCATGCATACACTTTAATTAAATTCCCAGTGTACTCTTTCTTTCATAACTTTTCATTTTGATGCACTTTTCGTTGAAAACAATTCTTTATAGGGCCTTTGGGTATACTACAAAGTCGCGGCAGTCAGTAGGCCGTGCCCACCTATGCGGGAAGGAAACACAGGGCCAATATGAACCATACTTACTCAACGCAGACCAGCTAGGTAATGCACCTAATAAATCTTATAGTACAATGCTCAGTCCCGATAGTCGGTAAGCCATGCCCACCTCTGCGGGAAGGACGCCTGTGCAAACCATATCTACCCAACGCAGACAGACTAAACAATGTACTTAAAACATATCTCGTAAAAATCAGTACAATGGTACTACTTTAAATCCAATGCATGGAAAACTTCAATTCTTTGAAAATCACGCTTAAATGATCATACCATGCTTATGTCTTTCGTACACTTTACGACAACTATATGAAAAATATATAA
The DNA here is from genome assembly GCA_002914845.1 of Trema orientale. Classification (NCBI taxonomy): domain Eukaryota; kingdom Viridiplantae; phylum Streptophyta; class Magnoliopsida; order Rosales; family Cannabaceae; genus Trema; species Trema orientale. Next base: position 219,245 of record JXTC01000224.1, read on the forward strand.
TTAATATAATATACATAAGCATATAGGAAAAACATCTTGTATCTACTACTGTTCTTGTGATGCAGTTAAAATAAATCTTTACTTACCTTGTGTCCAACAGAAAAGATAGTAAAAAGGGTTCGTATCCTCTGTAGCAAAGTGTGTGGAAGACCTGATGTTAATTTTATTACAAAAATAATCACTACAATATAAAATGCTTAAAGAAAACAAGCACAAGGCTGAAAATAAGGAAGCCTAATCACAAAATGAACCAAAATATCACCTACTTTCATGAAAACTAGTCCATTTGCTTCTAAATGGTACCCTTTGGTTTTGAAAATATTCGGATAGCACCTCTCCTATTTTTAGGACATCCCCACCTGATTAAAATCATAGTTTAAGACCTGCAATAACAATCCATAAGCCAATTCTCATATATACACCTCAAAGAGGATCATTTAGAACAACCTAGTTGCACTTGAATTCCTTTCGGTTTAGACAAAGCCTAAAACCACTTTTACACATTTCTGTTGTCACAACCAGCAACGAAATAAGTATATTTACATAATGGGATCAACAAAATATACATTTCAATCTTATAAAATCAGATTACAAGTATAGAGAACTTATTCTAACAATGAAAACACATAATTCCATAAATAGCAAACT
>JXTC01000224.1:231904-262256 GCA_002914845.1 Trema orientale
CCGCACAGGTGGGCACGGCCTACCGACTGCCGCGACTTTGTAACGTACTCAAGGGCCCTGTAAAGAAATGTTTTCTAAGAAAAGTGCATCAAACTAAAAAGTTATGAAAGAAAGAGTACAATGGGAATTGCAATAAAGTTTATGCATGAAACACGTTCATGAGCATGCATAATCTTTACTTACTGAGCATTAGCTCATGTAGTTCCTGTGATGCAGGTGAGGAGGTTTTTGATGTGTAGAGCTGCTGGTTGGCTAGCACGCTTTCTTGCCGCCATGATCATACAAATGTAGACGAGCTTGACTTGTGGGCGTTGTTTTATTTGTATTTCGATATTTTGGTGTGACATAAATATTACTGTGGATGGCAAGATAAACTGATACTTTTTGGTTGTACATTTGTAAAGAAACTTTCAGGAAGTAATGCCACGCAGTTTCTTACGTTTTAAAAACTTGAAAAGTTTAAATTCGGCCCACTTTTTGCAAAAACTAAAGTTATGGTTTAAGAAAGAGTAACACTCCCTAGTTTGACCTGCGTAGTCATAGGGTTAGGCAAGGGGGCGTTACAGTTTAACATGTCAAATAGGCTTAATTTAATGTCTAGGACTCATTTATAGCATTTTATTTGTCGGCTCTAGGTAAGCACGAGGTGACATTCAGGACACTAATTCGTATTTAGTTGCACTAAGCTAGCTTAGATTAAGCTTAATCGCGTAATGTAGTTTTCGTGCATTCTAATAATTAAGTGCTAATACTATGTTTGCCATGTTAATTGGAGTGTAATTGGCTTTATTTTTATGTTTAATGATTGGTGATGGGGCTAGGTTTCACTCGATTACAATAAAACATGTCACATGGGAACGTAAGTCAAAGTATGACTAGTTTTCACTTCCTAAGCTAGGTTTCACCATTTTGGTCTACACTTGGGTGTATAGGAGGGACCAGCAACGTGATGACTATGTTAAAGATGTTTTAGAGCTGCACACATGGAAATCAATGAGCAAAATACCCAAAATACCCCTTAGAATTTAAGTTATGCCATTTCTTAGCCATTAAGTATTACTTTTTGACCAAATCTGGTCATTTGCTTTCCCTTTCTCTCCAGCCACGACCTGAGCCTCTCCAATACCTTCCTACACTTCTCTCAACTCCTCTTATCGATATCCAGGAGTTTTCAAGTGGTAGAACTCAAATTGGAGCTCTAGAAAGCAAGATATACCAAAACTAGTCAAGGTAGCTCTACTAAGTTCTTCTTTCTAGGTCATGTCCTTTAATTTAAATTCTCTACTTCTTCCCACTTAAATATTAGTTTCATCAGGTCCACTTACGTTTAAAAATCCATTTCTATGCCTTGGGAATCAGTTTGGTGGAGATAGAAGGCAAGAAGTCTAGCAAGGACTCAAACTAGTCAACGTAAGGTTTAAGTAAGATTTTAAATTTGCAGTGAGTTTCCTTTATTTCAGCTCTAAAACCTTAGCTATTATTTGATGAATAATGGACCTAGGAACCCTTATGTATTGCTAAAAACATAAAATTTAAGTAGAGGATGAATGTTAAACCTAAAGCCCCAAAGTTTACTATTTAGGGAGTTAAGTGTTTTTATGTGTAATAGATTAAGTTTTCTATGTTTGAATATGATTTCTTAAATTTGGATTGTATATCTTATTGATCCTATTGTCTATTACACTCAATTAGTGGCTGCTTGTGATGACACACAAATGTAAAAGTGGTTTTAAACTTGTTTAGACTGAAAAAGAGTTCAAGTGCACTTAGATTGTTCTAAGTGATCCTCTTGATGTGTATATGTGGGAATTGGATTATTAATTATTATTGCAGGTTTAAAACCATGGTTTTAATCATGTGATAATGTCCTAAAAATAAGGGAGGTGCTGTCCAAATATTTTTAAAATGAAATGGCACTATTTAAGAGCAAATGGTCTATTTTTACAAAATGATGTGCCATTTTGGATCATGTCTACGCTCAAAATATACTAGCGGCTATCGCAGTATAGATTAAGGTGTCGATCCCACAGAGAAGTAAATCAACAATAAAAGGTAACGAAAAATAGAAAGAAAAATTGAAAATAAAAATAAACTGAGCAAGAAATTGAAATAATAGCAAAATAATAAATGAAAATACCAATATGAGAAGACAAGGCTTCAAGATTCACTTAATTGCTCGCTTAACTGTTACCAACTTTGATTCCTTTTTATCACTCAATTATATGTTTCACATCCCAAACATATAACCGGAAAATATGACAATTAAGAACAAATATTAATCTAAAGTATTAAATATGAGAAATTCTTCCAATTAAAACCAAAATAATCTATCTTATTAGTTATCTAAGATCGACAATATATCACAGAGACAATACTGCAGTAAAAGATCAACTAATAATAAAACAAATATAATTATAATCTACTTTAAATCACTACATAAAGAAAGCATGACTGAATTTATATGAGAAACTAGAAAATAATATATTGAAAATAAAAATACTAAAGAATTTTAACAAACCAAATTTATGAGCGTTGAAGGACTCTCAGGAATCAAAGCTAGAAAACAGAGAAACTACACAACTAAGATCATCTCTCTAGCCTCTCTAAAAACTAGCCTGACATTTCACTCATCTCACACACTCTCTCTAGAAAAAGTAGAGTTTTCTCTCTCAAAATTGGTGTGTTTTTTTTTCCTCTCACGTTCAGGGTATTTATAGCTGAGTTTGGAGTGTTCTGCAAGTTCTCACGTCTCTAATGGTGGCTTCTGATTGGTCATGTGATGTGTCAATTTCCCACAATTTTCTCTTTCCTTTTCTCTCTCTTCCCCGTCTTTAATCACGTTTTCTGGGCTATGAGTTGTGATCAGGTGAAGCTGAAACACTTGAGCTCGGCAGGAAACTCGCACCTGATTGGCTGGAGAATGGGTCAAAGTCATAGGACTGAGATGGCGGCTTTTCGTTTGACGGAGAAACGGTTGCACGGGATCCGCGAAGCACCGGATCAGACACGGCCTGGAGCTCCAGTAGCGCGCGGGGCCCACATGTCGGCTGGTTCTTCACTCGCCTGAGCTTGCGCGTGATGTGCACGCGCCCGCCTGATGGCTTGGAGGCTCGATCAAATGGCCAAGAACGCGCCTGAGCTCTCCCTCACCACTTGCGCGTTTTGGCTTCTTTTTCCGAATTTTTTTTCTTTTATTTAAATCTGAAACAAAATAAAATAATAAAATAAATCATAATCTAAATTAAATAAATAATTAATCCGAATTTAAATAAAAGTAAATTATCCTAAACTAAATAAATAAATTAAATTAAATACCTAAAATCTAATAAAAATTAAATAAAATTATATCTAAATACTAAAAATCAAATTAACTATAATAACCTAAATTAAACTAAAATTACACAAAAACACACAAAATATTTAAGAAAAAGACATAAAATATTTAAGAAGAAGACATAAATAACTCTACTTTCATAGAGTTATCAGATCATTTTGTGTTAATGAACTAGCATTCATATTTTAATACTTTTGAAAAGTTTTTCAATGCTAGTTATTGATTGTCAAGTGCCTTAGGTGATTTATATGCTTCCGAGCCATTTTAAGATCAAGTTTCTTAATTTGGTGAAAGTTGTCATTTCGGTCTTGTTCAAGTATTTTAATGCATTCTTTTTGTAAAATGTGCATCGTGAATAATAGTAATTTATAACAGGTGATTAGCACACCAATCTCTAGAGGATATTGACTCTTTCCACTATCGTTTCCTATTCAGGACACGAGATAAGTAAAGTACTCAACTGTAACACAAGAATTATGTGCTATATAAGTATCTATTATGTTTCTATGTTTTGTATTTATTCTAGTTATGAGTATGACCATTGGCATTTTGATTTCAGCATATATATATACTTGGTAATTTTGGTATGTACACCATGCTTGTTTTATGAAATGTTTAAGAAGGGTAATATGATTTATGAAATGCCTTAGTATTATTGTGTAAAACTATTTTATCATAGAGAAGTTAAGACCAGGTAACTTTTAGAAGGTTTTGTGTCACTGTTACAGGGAAGTGGGATAAATATTTACAGTTTCAGAGTGGCAGCCCCATGAGTAGGGCAAGTGTGACAGGATTAGTCATAAGGTTTGCCACAATATTCCTCCTCCAAGTTATATAATAGACTAAGCTACAGTCTCGGGCCGCCTTATCTCTTGAGCTCAGAAGGGGTAACGATGGAATAAGGTTAATAACGAGCCCTACAGTGTAGGAGCCGGCGGGAGGAGAACTCATAGGATATCTTTAATTCAGGAAGTCCTGTAGGCACAATGCTGAACCGGATAGTGGGCACAAGACAGGGAAGGGTCTAAAGGAAATTATTTATTCTGAAACATTTAAGCAAGCAGGGTCATACATTTATTTCATGTCATTGAGCAATATGTCATCCATTACTTTACTTACTGAGCTGTAGCTCAATATAGTCTTGTGTTACAGGTAATGATTGAGATGACGCTTGTGAGCTGGAATAGAGGCCTAACCTTGGTGTTGTACATATGGATATTTTGACCATATGTGGGGGCCTAGTTTGTGTATTTTAGGATGTTTTACAGTCTCTCAATGAAATTATTTTTAGTTCTTCTCTTTTGGTACCTATTTACTACCTTTTGTTTTGTAATATATGTGTATATTGATCCATAGTATATTTGTACGTAAGGTCAGCGATCTATAAAGTTTAAAAGAAAACAAAAAGTTCAAATCAACCCGTATTTTTGGAATAACGAATACAGGATTATTTTCCAAAAGTAACGCCTTATAAATAAAAAGTTAATAAATTCCCACTAGTAGTATGTTGATGAAAGGTAAGTCATTACAAGTTGGTATCAAAACAGAGGTTTAAATCGTTTCTATAGACCATCCATATGTATATATCGAGGAAGGAAATCACTCCGCTCACAAATAAGTATTTATATGCATTAGTTTATATTTGCTGCATTTTTCATGTATATTATTGGCTAATATTTACTAGGACAAGGAGCACAGAAATGACTATCACTCGAGATTAAACATCTAGAGCTACTGAGGGCTCTACCCCTGAGAGACATGCACAAGAGTTGGTGGAACTCTATAAAATGGTCCGTAGGCAGACAGAACAGATTGAGAGGCTGTTACAACAGCAAGGGGAAAGACAAATTCTGTCTAACACACATCCTCCCTAACCACCACCACCACCACCTCTAACACAGGCCCCAGCTACATTACACCCTCTAGAACCACTGTATGAACGGTTTAGGAAACAACACCCGCCAGTATTTGAGGGTACTACAGATCCACTCAATGCAGAAGAATGGAAATGTTCGTTGGAAACAATTTTCGACTTTATGCAGCTTAATGAAAGGGAGAAATTTTATTGTGTTGTTTATATGTTAAAGAGAGACGCACGTATATGGTGGACGTGATTAGGCAAACCAGAGATACTACTCAGATGATATGGGCAGAATTTCAATTTGTCTTCAACGAGAAATGTTACAATACTGCAGTGTTGGTCACAAAGGTGAATGAGTTTAGTAAGTTATAACAGGGCAACCTTTCAGTGGCTGAGTATGTGAGAAAATTCGATCAGTTGGCAAGGTTTGCTTCAGACATGGTCCCTAATGATATCACAAGGGTCACTCGCTTTATGGAAGGGCTTAAGCCAGGACTTACTAGAGATGTTGATATGGGACTTACAGGGCCAATTTCATATGGACAGGCTGTAGAGAAAGCTTTACGAGCTGAACATTGAGAAGAGAAGATATTAAGAGCTAGAGCTTCTACCAGTTTTCCTCGTAGAGATTTTTAGTCCAATTCAAGTCGTTTCAATGACAATAAATGAAGAGGTCAATTTTTCCAAGATGGGTCAGAACAAAATAAGAGGTCTAATAGCGAACAACAAAGTGGACAACAAAGAAGACAACAGTGGCCACGATGTGAAAAATATGGTAAGAACCATCCAGGAGAGTGCAAAGCGTATACCACAGTTTGTTATAAATGTGGTAAGGAGGGTCATTTTAAAAGAGAGTGCCCACTATAGAAGAATGAGTAGAAGAAAGAAGAACCAAGGAAGACTAATGCTAGGGTGTTTGCACTCACTCAAGCTGATAAAGACACAGATCCTTCGGTTATTTCAGGTGAGATTCTTATCGCTGATATACCTACACATGCATTAATAGATTTTGGTGCCACATATTCATTTGCATCCATAACATATGTAAGGAGATTGGGTAGACTCCCTGATCAGTTGCTAGAGGTATTCAGTACGGCGTTACCATCGGGGGAAATATTATATTCAGATCAGTGGCTAAAAGGAGTTCTATTGCAGATAGATGATAGAGAGCTATTTTTGGATCTTGTGATATTGGAAATGGAAGAATATGAGGTGATACTCGGTATGGATTGGCTTTCTAAGTATAATGCTACTATTGACTGTGGAAAGAAAAGAGTGATATTCCAACCTTCTGAAGAAGATCAGTTTGTTTTCATTGGCACTCCACCAAAAATTAGTCTACCTATCATTTCTGCTTTGAAGGCGAAGATATTGTTGGACAATGGTTGTTCAGGGTATTTAGCGAATGTAATAGATACGTCTATGGAACAACAATTGAGACCAGAAGATATACCGATAGTTAGGGATTTCTTAGAAGTGTTTCCAGATGAATTACTAGGATTACTACCAGACAGAGAAATTGAGTTTGTTATTGAATTATTACCTAGTACTGCACCAATATTGAAGGCACCCTATAGAATGGCACCCGCAGAGTTGAAAGAATTGAAGACACAATTACAGGAACTCGTAGACAAAAAGTTCATCAGACCTAGCTATTCACCATGGGGCACTCCTACTTTGTTTGTCAAGAAGAAAGATGGTACTATGTGGATGTGTATTGATTACAGAGAATTAAATAAAGTGACAATCAAGAGTAAGTACCCACTTCCTAGGATTGATGATCTGTTTGACCAATTACAGGGTTCAGCCGTATTTTCCAAAGTTGACTTAAGATCGGGATACTATCAGTTGAGAATTAGAGGAGAAAATATGCCAAAAATAGCCTTTCGGACTCGTTATAGTCATTATGAATTCTTGGTAATGCCATTCGCATTGACCAACATCCTAGCAGCCTTTATGGATATGATGAATAGAGTGTTCAAGGATTATCTGGATAAGTTTGTAATAGTGTTCATTGATGATATCTTGGTTTATTCACGATCCAAAAATGAACTTGACGAGTACTTGAGACTTACACTGCAGAAGTTGAAGGAGAAGCAACTTTATGCCAAGTTTAAAAGGTGTGAATTCTAGCTTGAGAAAGTTGCCTTTTTGGGTCATACAGTTTCTAGTGAGGGTATTTTAGTGGATCCAGCAAAGATAGAAGCGGTTAGTAAGTGGTCAAGACCGAATAATGCTTCTAAGATACGAAGTTTTCTAGGATTGGCAGGCTACTACAGGAGATTTATGGAGGGATTTTCTAGGATAGCTATACCTCTCACACAACTCACTAGAAAGAATCAAAAATTTGAATGGACTGAGGCTTGTAAGAGAAGTTTTCAAGAGTTGAAACAAAAATTGATTTCAGCCCCAATACTCACTATTCCATTTGGATCAAGAAACTTTGTAATTTATAGCGACGTATCAAATAAAGGATTGGGGTGTGTGCTAATGCAGAATGGTAAGGTAATAGCTTATGCTTCCAAACAATTGAAAAAATACGAGCAAAAATATCCTACCCATGACCTAGAGTTGGCAGCAGTTGTATTTGCTATCAAAATTTGGAGACATTATCTGTACGGAGAACATTGTGAAATATACACTGACTATAAGAGCCTTAAGTACTTTTTCACACAGAAGGAATTAAACATGAGACAAAGACAATGGTTAGAACTAGTAAAGGACTATGATTGTGAGATTTTGTATCATCCAAAGAGAGCAAATATTGTGGCCGATGCACTGAGTAGAAAATCACCGAGTAGTTTATCAGTTCTAAGGAAGTTGTCAAAGCCACTTCAGGAAGATATATGTAGAGCATAAATTGAGATCATCATTAGTAAATTGACAACAATGACACTTCAGTCAACATTATTAGAAAGAATTAAACAGGGTCAGCTTACAGATCCGTATTTGTTAAAACAAAAAGATGAAGTGGAAGATAGAAAGACCATTGATTTTAGTATCTCAGTTAATGGGACTATGAAGTTTAAAAATAGATTATGTGTCCCAAATGATGAAGAACTCAAGAATGAAATTCTTATAGAAGCTCATACTACACCGTACTCATTGCACCCAAGAACTACAAAGATGTACAATGATTTAAGAATGCATTACTGGTGGCCTAGAATGAAAAGGGACGTCGTAGAGTTTATAGCCAAGTGTCTCACATGTCAACAGATTAAAGCTAAACACCATAGACTCGCTGGTCTATTACAACCACTACAGATTCTAGAATGGAAATGGGAGAAAATTACTATGGATTTTATAGTTAGATTACCTAGAACTTCGAAACAGCATGATGCTATTTGGGTTATAGTAGATAGATACACAAAATTAGCATACTTCCTTCCTGTACGCATGACCTACACTATGGATCAATTTGCAGAATTGTGTATTCAAAAAATTGTGAGACTGCATGGTGTACCAGTTTCAATTATTTCAGATCAGGATCCGCGATTCACTTCGAAGTTTTGGGAAAGTTTGCAGAAGGCCATGGGAACCAGATTGAAGTTCAGTACAGCTTTTCACCCTTCAACAGATGGACAAAAAGAAAGGATAATTCAAACTTTGGAAGATATGTTATGAGCATGTAATTTAAATTTCCAAAGATCATGGAGTAAGTACCTACCATTGATTGAGTTTGCTTATAATAACAGTTATCAAGCAACAATTGGTGTAACTCCGTATGAAATGTTATATAGTAGAAAGTGTCGATCTCCAATCCATTGGGATGAAATAGGAGAAAAGAAGTATCTTAGCCTAGAGTTAGTCAAAGAAACCACAGAGGCAATAGAAAAGATAAGAAAAAGAATGCTTGCTACACAGAGTCGATAGAAGAAGTACGCCGATCCAATGCAAAGAGATATAGAATTCAATGTAAGAGACATAGTATTTTTAAAAGTAGCACCAATGAAAGGAGTGATGAGATTTGGAAAGAAAGGAAAGTTGAGTCCTAGATTTATTGGACCTTTTGGGATCCTTGAAAGAGTTGGAAATGTAGCATACAGACTTGCTTTACCTCCATCACTGTCAAGCGTACACAATGTCTTCCACATCTCTTTATTGAGGAAATATGTTTCAGACCCCTCCCATCTATTGAGTTATGAGCCACCAGAGCTGAATCGAGATTTGATATATGAGGAATGACCAGTACAGATACTTGATAGAAAAGAGAGAGAATTGAGAAACAAGAAAATTCCATTAGTTAAAGTTTTGTGGAGGAATTTTGCAATAGAAGAAGCGACTTGGGAGCGAGAGGATGAAATGAGGATCAAGTATCCAGAATTATTATGTAAGCAAATTTTGAGGACGAAATTTTTACAAGGAGGAGGGGATTGTGACATCCAACTCCTCACATAATTAAGAGAGCAATAATAAACATGCTCTAATTGCATATTAGGCATCTAGAAGTCATTAATACCAGTTTTATAAAAACATGCTCATTCATTATGTTATGCGCATTCACATACATGTTATTGTACTAATGATTGCCAAAGTGTTCCGATGCAGTGAAAAGGTTTAATACCCTCAGAAAGAGAGAGAGAGCTCGGTGTGCTAAAAGAACAAAGAATATAATTATGAAAGTAATACTACGTGCACATGCATTAAGATCGTACTTGTTGATAACTTGGTCAAATAGTAGTTTTTCGGTAAAATGCAATTTTCATGCACTTCGGAGCCGAATTCACTGTGTGTTTAACACGTCAAATAGGCTTAATTTAATGTCTAGGACTCATTTATAGCATCTTATTTGTCGGCTCCAGGGGACACTAATTCGTATTTAGTTGCACTAAGCTAGCTTAGATTAAGCTTAATCGCGTAACGTCGTTTTTGTGCATTCTAATAATTAAGTGCTAATACTATGTTTGCCATATTAATTGGAGTGTAATTGACTTTCTTTTTATGTTTAATGATTGGTTATGGGGCTAGGTTTCACCAGATTACAATAAAATCTGTCACATGGGAACGGAAGTCAAAGTATGACTAGTTTTCACTTCCTAAGCTAGGTTTCACTATTTTGGTCTACATTTGGGTGTATAGGAGGGACTAGAAACGTGGTGACTATGTTAAGAATATTTTAGAGCTGGACACATGGAAAACAATGAGCAAAATACCCAAAATACCCCTTAGAATTTAAGTTATGCCATTTCTTAGCCATTAAGTATCACTTTTTGACCAAATCTGGTCATTTGCTTCCCCTTTCTCTCCAGCCACGACCTGAGCCTCTCCAATACCTTCCTACACTTCTCTCAACTCCTCTTATCCATATCCAAGAGTTTTCAAGTGGTAGAGCTCAAATTGGAGCTCTAGAAAGCAAGATATACCAAAACTAGTCAAGGTAGCTCTACTAAGTTCTTCTTTCTAGTTCTTGTCCTTTAATTTCAATTCTCTACTTCTTCCCACTTAAATATTGGTTTCATCAGGTCCTCTTAAGTTTAAAAATCCATTTCTATGCTTTGAGAATCAGTTTGGTGGAGATAGAAGGCAAGAAGTCTAGCAAAGACTCAAACTAGTCAAGGTAAGGTTTAAGTAAGATTTTAAATTTGTAGTGAGTTTCCTTTATTTCAGCTCTAAAACCTAAGCTATTATTTGATGAATAATGGTCCTAGGAACCCTCATGTATTGCTAGAAACATAAAATATAAGTGGAGGATTAATGTTAAACCTAAAGCCCCAAAGTTTGCTATTTATGGAGTTAAGTGTTTTTATGTGTAATAGATTAAGTTTTCTATATTTGTAGTATGATTTTTTAAATTTGGATTATATATCTTATTGATCCTATTGTCTATTACACTCAATTAGTGGCTGCTTGTGATGACACACAAATGTAAAAGTGGTTTTAAACTTGTTTAGACTGAAAAAGAGTTCAAGTGCACTTAGATTGTTCTAAGTGATCCTCTTGATGTGTATATGTGGGAATTAGATTGTTAATTATTATTGCAGGTTTAAAACTATGGTTTTAATCATGTGGGAATGTCCTAAAAATAGGGGAGGTGCTGTCCAAATATTTTTAAAATGAAATGGCACCTTTTAGGAGCAAATAGTCTAGTTTTTACAAAATAATGTGCCATTTTGGATCATTTTGTGTTAATGAACTAGCATTCATATTTTAGTACTTTTGAACAGTTTTTCAATGCTAGTTATTGATTGTCAAGTGCCTTATGTGATTTATATGCTTCCGAGCCATTTTAAGATCAAGTTTCTTAATTTGGTAAAAGTTGTCATTCCGGTCTTGTTCAAGTATTTTAATGCATTCTTTTTGTAAAATGTGCATCGTGAATAATAGTAATTTATAACAGCTGATTAGCATACCAATTTCTAGAGAATATTGACTCTTTCCACTATCGATTCCTATTCAGGACATAAGGTAAGTAAAGTACTCAACTGCAACACAAGAATTATGTGCTATATAAGTATCTATTATGTCTCTATGTTTTGCATTTATTCTAGTTATGAGTATGACCATTGGCATTTTGATTTCAGCATATATATGCTTGGTAATTTTAGTGTGGTATTATTATGTACACCATTTATGTTTTGTGAAAAGTTTAAAAAGGGTAATACGATTTATGAAATGCCTTAGTATTATTGTGTAAAACTATTTTATCATAGAGAAGTTAAGACCAGGTAACTTTCAGAAAATTTTATGTCACTGTTACGGGGAAGCTGGATAAATATTTACAGTTTCAGAGTAGCAGCCCTAGGAGAGGGCCAAGTGTGATAGGATTAGTCATAAGGTTTGCCACAATATTCCTCCTCCAAGTTATATAATAAACTAAACTACAGTCTCGGGCCGCCTTATCTCTTGAGCTCGACAGGGTAATGATGGAATAAGGTTAGTAACGAGCCCTACTATGATAAGTGCCGGCGGGAGGAGAACCCGTGGGATATCATTAATTCAGGAAGCCCTGCAGGTACAGTGTTGAACTGGACAGTGGGCACAAGACAGGGAAGGGTCTAAAGGAAATTATTTATTCTGAAACATTTACGCAAGCACGGTCATACATTTAATTCATGTCATTGAGCAATATGTCATCCATTACTTTTCTTACTGAGCTATAGCTCATTATAGTCTTGTGTTGCTGGTAATGATTGAGATGACGCTTGTGAGCTGGAATAGATGCCCAACCTCAGTGTTGTATATATGGATATTTTGACCACATGTAAGAGCCTAGTTTGTGTATTTTGAGATGTTTTGCAGTCTCTCAATGAAGTTATTTTAGTTCGTCTCTTTTGGTACTTATTTACTATCTTTCGTTTTGTAATATATGTATATATTGATCCATAATATGTTTGTAAGTAAGGTCAGGGATCCATAAAGTTTTGAAGAAAATAAAAAGTTCAAATTAGCCCGTATTTTTGGAATAACGAATACAGGATTATTTTCCAAAAGTAACGCCTTGTAAATAAAAAGTTAATAAATTCCCACTAGTAGTATGGGGATGAAAGGCAAGGCGTTACAGGTAGGTCGTGCCCACCTATGCGAGAAGGAAACACATGGCCAATGCGAACCATACCTACCCAACGCGGACCAACTAGGTAATGCACCTAATAAATCTCATAGTACAATGCTCAGTCCCGGCAGTCGGTAAATCATGCCCACCTATGCAGGAAGGATGCCTGTGGAAACCATACCGACCCAGTGCAGACAGACTAAACAATGTACTTAAAACATATGTAGTAAAAATCAGTACAATGGTACTACTTTAAATCCAATGCGTGGAAAATTTCAATTCTTTGAAAATCATGCTTAAATAATCATGCCATACTTATGTCTTTCGTACACTTTACGACAACCATATGAAAAATATATAATTAATATAATACACATAAGTATGTAGGAAAAACATCTTATATCTACTACTGTTCTTGTGATGCAGTTAAAATAAATCTTTACTTACCTTGTATCCAACAGAAAAGATAGTGAAAAGGGTCAATATCCTCTGTGACAAGGTGTGTGGAATGTCTGACGTCAATTTTATTACAAAGATAATCACTACAATGTAAAATACTTAAAGAAAACAAGCACAAGACTGAATTACGGCTTTTACAAAATAAGGAAGCCTAATCACAAAATGAACCAAAATGTCACCTACTTTCATGAAAACTAGTCCATTTGCTTCTAAATGGTACCATTTGGTTTTAAAAATATTTGGACAGTACCTCCCTTATTTTTAGGATATCCCCACATGATTAAAATCGTAGTTTAAGACCTGCAATAACAATCCACAAGCCAATTCTCACATATACACCTCAAAGAGGATCATTTAGAACAACCTAGTTTCACTTGAATTCCTTTCGGTCTAGACAAAGCCTAAAATCACTTTTACACATTTCTATTGTCACAACCAGCAACCAAACAAGTATATCTACATAATGGGATTAAGAAAATATACATTTCAATCTTATAAAATCAGATTATAAGTATAGAGAACTTATTCTAACAATTAAAACACATAATTCCATAGATAGGAAACTTTGGGCTTTAATTATAACTTTAATCCTCTACTTCAATTCCTTATTTTCGGCCATATATAAGATTTCCTAGGACCTTTATTCATCAAATAAAAGCTTTGATTTAAGAGCTAAAGCAATAGAAATAAATTACCAATTCTAAATTCCACAAAAAGCTCATCTTGACTAGTTTAAACTTTTGTTGAAGCTCTTGCCTTCTACTTCCACAAAACTCATTTCTAAGGCTTTGAAATTGATCTTAGGACTCAAGAGAACCTAGAGGAATCATTATTTAAGTGGTATCAAGTGGATAATTGAAATAAGAAAACAAAACCTAGGAAGGAGAACTAGTAGAATTACCTTGACTAGTTTGGACCTATCTTACTTTCTTGAGCTCCAAATTGAGTTCTACCACTTGGAAACTCTTAGAAATAGTTAAGGGGAGCTGAGAGAAGTCTAAAAATTAGTGAGAGAGTTTCAGGTCGTGGCTGGAGAGAAAGGAGAAGAAAATGACCCGATTTGGTCCAAAAGTAATACTTAATTACTAAGAATTGGCATAACTTAAGTTCTAAGGGGTATTTTAGGAATTTTGCACCTTACTTTCCATGTATAAGCTCTAAAAAATCTTTAGGATACTCACCACGTTGTTGGTCAATCCCATACACCCAAGTGTAGACCAAAATGGTGAAACCTAGCTTAGAAAGTGAAATCTAGTCATACTTTGACTTATGATCCTATATGGCCAATTTTATTGTAATCTTGTGGAACCTAGCCCCATAACCAATCGTTAAACATAAAAAAAAAGTCAATTAGACTCTAATTATTAATGCAAATATAGTATAATTGCCCAATTAATAGAATGCACAAAAATGACATTACGCGATTAAGCTGAATCTAAGCTAGCTTAGTGCAATTAAACACAATTTAATATAGTGACTGCCACCTCGTGCTTATCTGGAACCAACATTTTGGAAAATGCTAGAAATGATTTCTACACATTAAATAAAAGCTATTTGACGTGTTAAACGCACAGTGAATTTGGCTCCGAAAAGCGTGAAAAGTGCATTTTATCGAAAAACTTCCATTTGACCAAGTTATCGACAAACATGATTTTTAATGCATATGCATACATTCATGCATATATTCTTTGTTCCTTTCACACACTAAGCTCTTTCTCTAAGGATACTGAGCCTTTACATTGCATAGGAACACTTCGACAACCATTAGTACAACAATACATATCGAAAGCATTTAACAATCAGAATGAGCAATTTATCATAAAATTGATAATAGTTTCTTGATATGTCTATTATGCAATATGAACATGTTTATTATTGGCTTATTATGCATGTGAGAATCTAGGCATCACAAAGAATGTGGGGAGATGCAAAGTAAGGAAGGTTATGCAAGGTGAGGGAAGAATGGTGGAGGAAAAGGGAACGGGGAGCAGGGTGGAAGAAGAGAGCTATCTCTATAAACTATTTACAAAATAGGACTTTTATTGATATGTCATTTAATGAATATTTCGAAGTTTCAAAATTACGCCTGACTCGTTCTTAGTCGAAAATTTATAATCAAGTCGAAAAAATTAAAAGTAACGGAGGCGTTGATGGGAAGTTGGCCGAGACCATGTTCGACTACAGTTGAACTCCAGTCGAAAATTTTTGACTGGTGGCTTAAACCCCAATCGAATTATTCGACTACGATCGAATGGTGGTTCGACCCCAGTCGAAAATTTTTCGACCTGTGTTAAAATTTTCCAGCCACTGTTAAAAATTTTCGACCCTAGTCGAGCGGAGTCGCCGCTGTCGGGAGCCGGATCGGGACTGAGACCGGCGGTGGTGCTTAATGTAGTTTGAAGTTTATTGGAGAAATAAGGTATCTAAGTAATTTACATGTGTGACATAATAATATGGGTTAGTTTCGAAAATATTAATGATTGAGTCCTATTTTTCATTAAAGGGTTTAGTAGACACTTAGGTGTAAATTTTTAGAAAATATTGGGGACCTAAGTACAAAAAACGCTAAATTTAGGGACTATGGCCTTTTCTAAATTGGACGAAATATTTTGGATATAATCGGTTCATATTGATAAACAGGTGATTTCTTCTCGTTAGTCTTGGAAACAAGAAAGAAGAGCCTAAAAGAAACAATATTCTGTGGTTAGAAAGCAACATTTCTGATGATCTCTAGAGTTACTCAACTTTTTTTCGTTTGAGCGGCGTTATGCAGTCATGGAAGGTAATCGATCAAGCCTTTGCTTTATTTATTTATTTGATTTTCGTTCATTTATTTTCTCCTATTTCCTCGTTGCCCTATCTTTCCTCTCCGGGAAAATTAGTGTTTTTCTTTTTGTCTTTTTTTTTTTTTTCCCCTCGTTGCCCTAATCTCAAAGTTCTGTTTTTGTTTAATTGTTATTAATGCTATAATTTGCTATATAGTTTTGTAGTAACAATTTAATTGCCATCTCTAACTAAATAAAGTTTGGAATTGGACAGAATTATAAATAAAAATATGACATTGAAGTGGTTACTTTTGGTTACTGGTTGTGGTTACGTGGCAAGAAATAAGTCTATGGAGAGAAAATGTCAACATGTAACTGAACTAAGCTAGTTCTTGGTAATGGCTGAAATCCAAGGTTAGAAAGTTCCATGGCTTTGAAAACTAGCGGTTCATATCATTTTCGCAGTCAAGGGATTAAGCTTGTAAAAGAGAATTTTAGATATTAAACTTTACAGTGTGTTACACAATTGCTTCTTAGAAGTCCATATAGAATTCTTAAATGGTTGGTTTTATTTTTCCTTTCCTCTGTCTGTATATTTCATCAAGACATTACTAAAGATACATATAACGAGAATGCTCAGCCTACGAATGATTCTTCATTCGAGCGGTTAACATGGACCATCAAAAGCTTTTCAACGTGTGGTAACAAAAAGCTCTATTCTGAAGTTTTCTGTGCGGGAGGCTACAAGTGGTAATTAAATCTTATCTTATCCATTAATGTCGGTCCAATTCCGTAGGTATTTTATCATTCCTTTCGGTAATAATCTAGTCTTATTTCAATTGAAATGTGCAGGAGGATTCTAATTTACCCCAAAGGGAACAAAGTGGATTATGTGTCAATGTACCTAGACGTTGCTGATTCATCAACTTTGCCTCATGATTGGAGTAAACGTGCGCATTTTAGCTTATCAATTATCAGTCAAAATCATGAATACACAGTGAAAAAAGGTACGATTAACTACCCTGTTAATTTCTAAACTATTGCAAATGTCTCCTTGTTAGGTTCATAACTAATTACCCTGTTAGTGTAGGATTAACAATTTTTGTTGCAACAATTACCGAAGTAGCTCAGGGACTAACAATAAAACTATTTTGCCCTTATATTTAACAGTAGTATAACTGAATAGGGACTGGCAAAAACATTCTGAAAGATCAAGGATCAAGTTGAGAAAATTTCAAATTTTAGGGACCAGAATATGGGACTTTGTCACCAGTTTAGAGACCAATGGAGTAATTCAATGGCTCTTAGTGAATTTGTACGTTTGGAAGAAGTTGAATATATACCTAGGAGTAGGATGTCAACCGAAAATGCAAGCCTAAGGTAGCTATTTTCCCAGAATGATCACTGTATTTACGCAAGATGGACGGTGAAACTTTGGATCATCTTTTTATGCACTGTTCATTGGCTACAGAGCTCTCGTCCAGGATTTTACAGGACTTTGGCATGTCTCGGGTCTGGATTAATGTGAATTACATGTCTGGCTATAATTCTGTTCTTTAACAATTTGCAGAAGCAGAGCATGAATTCAATGCCAAGGAGAGTGATTGGGGTTTCACTTCATTCCTTCCTCTTACTGAATTAGAAGATCCCATTAGAGGTTATCTAGTGAGAGGCGAATGCACGGTTCAAGCAGAGGTTCGTATTTTTAGTTTATTGATTACACTGAACCCAAGAAGCTTCGTGTCATATGAGCTGCCTCCTGAAAACCTTTTACGCTGTTAGTTTAGTAAGGACTATGACATTTTACATTGACAATATTGCAGGTATGGTTCGATGAACAAGGCAATAAGGTTAAGAGAAATGAAAAAGCTGAGTCAGATGATTGTTTGAAGAATACTGTGCCTCCTCAAGTAATATGCTTAACTTCTGAAGGATATGTTTTACTATGGTTTACTCAGCCATCGATAACTCTTTCCTTACCTTGTTTCAGGAACCAACAGTTGTAGAAACAGGAAAAAGTTCCTCTTCATTTGCTGGATTTGACACTTTGTTTGCTGACATTCGAAATCTTGTCGAAGGAGAGAATTTTAAGCTAGACAACTTTAGCAACTTTCACTCTCCTAAATGGAGATCTGAGGAGATTGCCAATGCAAAAGTTGTCTTCAAAGAATGCCTTGATATTGATCTAGCTAAAGTCATCGAGTCAGGGCGAGATTTCGAGCTCAAGAAATCACTTTCTATCTTGCTAAGTACCAATGAATTTCCCGATAACATGGTAGATGAGATAACCAACTTTCTGGCTAATTTTGACAAAACTAGTGAACAGTATGAAGTTGCACAACAGGACTTAATCGAGGCCCAAGAGAAGGAAAAGTCAATAGGTCAGCTGAAGTCCACTATGAAGCAATTATCTTCCAAGTTCATGCCTATAAGAAATCTAGCCGAGGCTGTTGATTCTGAAATAGCTGGACTAGAGAGTCAGCTGACTGAAAAGAAGGCGATGAAGGCACGCCTTACAAAGAGGCTTGAAGTTTTGGCTGGTCAAGCAACTGCTTCAAAACAAGCTTTGATCAATGCTGAACAGGACATGAAGCTTTTAATGCTCAAGAAGGAAGAAGCAGAGAAGGTGATTGGTGATGTGGATAGATCATGGGAGTCCTTGAAGGCTGGTCGTTCCCTATTGCTTTAGCTTAAACAATGTTGAATCATGTGAAGTTGAGCTGTGAATGTGCCAAGAGTTACTCAAGTGGACAAACACTTCCTTTTGGATACTGAATGTTCTATTTCATCACTACTTTGGTGTTCATGCTTAGTATTTTCGACTACTTGCTCACTATGTCTCTGTTTGTTGCATCGTGCCTGGACGTGATTCTCTCTTTTATATAGAATACTGCCTTGTCCCAGGTGGCTTGAACCTGCATCTCTTTCCTCATTGTCATTTTAATGCATACTTTTGTAGTACTCTTGTTACATGGTAGTCGAGACGGAAAAAATAGAATGTTTGCTTTGGTTTAGTAGAAATGAAAATTAGTTAGAAAAACAAATAGAAATCGGTAAGTTCCACATGCTTTTAGTCCATCCAGCTCCAAAGAATGTTGAGACACTGATGTTTTAATGGAGTTTACATATCAAGCAATGAAATTAAAGTATACAAAAGAGAATGGTCTTAGCACACATTTGTGTGAAGGTACGATAGGAAATTAAGTTGTGAAGAATTTTTCTTCTTATTTCTTTTTATTTATAGGAAATACAAAGACTATCTAGTCCTCATTTTTCCTCAATTTTGTTTGGTAAATTACTGTTCTCTCTCTCTCTCTCTCTCTCTCAAAATGAAGATATCCCTTTCGTTGTGGTTTCGTTCTTTTCTGGCTTCTATTAACAATTGTCTTAACTCTTTTATTTCTCACTAAACTTTTATTACCATCACTTCAATGTTAAATGTAATAACCCGTATAGTCCTAGAAAAAAAAGAAAATAAATAAATAAATAAAAGAACAAAAGACGAAAAGGCCAAGGGTTTAGTTAATTAAGTAAGGACAATTTAGTAATTTTGAAGACTAGGAAACTCTATACGTATTATCTTTTAGAGTCTGATAGAAGAAAAAAAAAATTAACGCTCTGCAGAAGGAGGAGGAAAACAGCTGAGAGGCTTGGGAGAAGAGGAAGGATTACAAAAAAGTTAATTCTCAATTCTCTAAGGTAAAGAACTCCTCCCCATCAATTGTCAATCTATTATTTGAGAATTTTGGGGTTAATTCATCATCTAGGGTTTGGAATTCTTTAAGCATCTTTTTGTTTAAATCATGATTATGGGGTTAATTTATATTTTGATTTATTACTCTCGCTGTAAGGTTTAAAACAAGACCAAAATTACGTGTTTTGGATGTCTAGAATAAAAGTTATAGATTTTTGAGTTTTGGTCTAAGACGGTAGTAGAGAATGCGACTGATTTTTCTGATGTTTCTAGTGGTCTAATAGGGTCATATTTGGTATGATTGGAAATCTTATCAAATACGCTTTCCAATGGCATATAATTTGTCAAAAACGGATTTAAAACCAGAGAGATATAGCCTTCTGAAGTGAGCGCTACGAATCTGGAAAAATTTTATAACTTTCAGCATTTAGAGTATAATATGGCAATGGCTTGCTTGGCTTCCTAGGGTCCACCTATGGACCCTACAACCATGTTCTTGGCATTTTTAGGACTACTATCATTTGTAAAAATTGTCCTCCAAGTTTCACAATTTTTAGAATTAATTTGAAATTTTTATGAATTTTTGATGTGAAGGTTATGCAAGATAATGTAGTGAATGTGTCGAGTGTGCATGGGCAGCGGGCTAGACATTGTGTTAGGCATCATTTAAGGTACCTATTAAGTGTTTAATATTCATATATGATTCTCGTTATAATTATAAGTTCTTATGGTAGCTTGTTGGATTGGTTAGACTAGCGAACAGTAAGTAACCTTTCATCTTTGCTAGTGATTTTGTTTTACTATTAATGTCTTTTCCTTTCTCTTAAAAGAAAATTATGTTTATATTGAACTTGTTTTCAAGTGATTTGTTAATAAATGAATATTATTTTGACAAGAGATAACTATCTTTCCAATAAAATATGGATCAAACCTATATTTTTTAATCTTATTAAATGATTTGGAACTTGTTGTCTTATTGATAAATATGAAAAGTATTGGTTAATTGTTTTATAATTGAATGTGTTGAAACGCTCTTCAGTGACTATGCATGTGGACCCAATTCACAAGGGTTATATGTGGACAGTAATGACCTAGCTGCAAGGTTAAATGTAGTAGATTCTGACCCGGCTACAACGGTTATTTGTAGTAGATTCGGACCTGGCTACAGGGGTTATTTGTGGCAGATTTGGACCTATTCGCAGGGATTAAGCGTGGCCACAGTCACCAAAACTGTAGAGTAGAATTTGAAAGTGATATCGATTATTGAACAAGTTTGATTGAATGAATTTTGAAACTCTCTATTTTGTTAAATTGATTTTTAGTTAGTTTCATTTCCTTATTTTTAAAAGTATTGATTTCGAAGTTAGAGTTATTTTGTAAAATACTTACTAAATATTTCAAATTGCATATGCTTGATCCAACTAGTAGAGGTTATTGGTTACTTACTGGGCTGTCGAGCTCACCTTTTTATTCTTTAATCTTTTTCAGATTCGGAAAATAGTCAATAAGTGGAACTCATATTTGAAGGAGGGAGATCGTTTGAGGACTCAGATTTACTATTTAGAGCTATTGTATTATTTAGTTTCTATTTTAGGGCATTGTTGGTTATTTGAGGTATACTGGATTATTGTTATGGTTTTAGTTTCTTTTGTTATTATGAATTTAGCAAATTATTATTAATGGGTTATTCGGAGGCCGTCTATCAATGCTAGCAACTTTGAGTTGAAGCCGGTAATTATTCAGATGGTGTAAGCCATGGACCAATTTGGTAGTTTACGTAGTGATGATCTTAAGTAACACATCATGAATTACCTAGAGATATGTGACACTTTCAAGCACAACGGAGTTAGCGAGGATGCCATTCGCTTGAGGTTGTTCCCATTCTCTTTGAGGGACAAGGCTAAGGGTTGGTGGAATGTCTTACCCTTGGGATCAATCACTACTTGGGATGAATTAGCTCAGAAATTTCTTGCCAAGTTCTTTCCTCTAGCTGAGACTGTTAAGTTGAGAAATAACATTACTTCCTTTGTGCAATTTGATAATGAATTCTTATCTGAGACTTGAGAGCACTATAAGGAGTGAATGAGGAAGTGTCCACACCATGAGATACCCAAGTGGCTTCTTGTTCAGACGTTCTATAATTGGTTAATAGGTCATTTGAGAACCATTGTAGATGCGGTAGCCGATGGTGTGTTGATGGGTAAATCAACAGATGATGCATATGAGTTATTGGAGGAAATGGTGGCAAACAACTACCAATGACCCTTCGAGCGTGCCAATCCAAGGAGAGCCCCTAGTATCAATAAGTTAGAAGTTATCTCTTCATTGACAGCTCAAGTTAGTGTATTGACCAAGAATTTGAAATCAATGACCAAGAAGCTCGATTCTATGGCAGTCTATAGAGTACGTGCAACACAAAGCTCGGCTGGAGTTTGTGAGCAATATGTTGACAACCATTTGAGTACTTATTTCCGTTTGAATACAGAATCAGCTCACTTCATGGGGAACTACAATCAGCAGCAATGCAACAATCTATACTCCAACTATACAATCTGGCATGGAGGAATCATCCAAATTTCTCTTGGAGTAAAAAAAATCAACAAGAGCAGAATCCTAACACAAGATCAATGCAACATCAAGGAATTCAGAATCAAGAGCATCCATCACAAGATAAGAAACCATCTATGGAGGAGATACTTATATAATACATTGCAAAGAAGGAAGCCACCCATCAAAATCAAGCGGCACCATGAGATCCTTGGAGACACAACTTGGCCAATTGGCCAATGCTATGACTAACCATCCTTAAGGAGCGTTACCAAGTAATTCTGAAGTAAATCCAAGAAATGAGAGCAAGGAGCACTGTAATGCTATTACACTGAGAAATGGGAAAGAGTTATTAAAAACTGTTGAGAAGCCCACTTCACCATCTAAGCCAGTTGTTGAGGAAGTTATTAAGGAAGAGCAAGCTAAAATGAATAATGGAGAAAAGCCAACTAAAGAAGTGAGCATTGGGAGTCCATCAACATCACTATGAAGGCCAATTCCTTATAATTGACCATTACCTTTCCATCAGCGCTTTTAAAAGAAGAAGCTTGACCAACAATTCTCCAAGTTCTTTGAAGCATTTAAACAGCTACACATCAATATTCCCTTTGCCGAGGTACTTGAGCAAACGCCTAGTTACGTAAAGTACATGAAGGAGATCCTTTCTAAGAAAAGGAGAATGAGATAATTTGAGACCGTCGCTCTCACAGAGGAATGTAGTGCCATTCTTCAAAACAAGCTTCCTCCTAAGCTTGAGGATCCGAGAAGCTTCAACATTTCTTGTACTATTGGTGATTGCTTCTTCGGTAAGGCCTTGTATGATTTGGGAGCTAGTATTAATTAATGTCGTTTTCTATTTTTTAAAAACTTGGTTTGGGTAAAGCAAGGCCAACAATAGCAATGCTCTAATTTGCAGATAGGTCTATCAAGTATCCAAGAGGAATCAACAAGAATACTCTTGTAAAGGTAGACAAGCTTTTTTTCCTAGCGAATTTTATTGTTCTTGACATGGAAGAAGACGAAAATCTTTCAATTATCCTTGAAAAACCGTTCTTAGCAACCGAGAGGATGGTCATTGATGTGTACAAAGGAGAACTTACTATGATTATGGAGGACCAAGTAATAATCTTCAATTTGTTCAAAAAGGTAGATTCTCCTAGCGACATCGATGACTGTTATAGAGTGGATTTGGTAAAGGGGAGCATTGAAAATAATTCACTGAAAGAAGCTCCATTGATTAGTCACGAGGCCTCTATCGTTCGTCCTTTGACGTAGAGGTAAAGAAGGCTCAAGAGAACACCAATGTTGTGGAAGCCCCACGACATTCTTCTAGCTCCAATCCTCTAATTGAAGTCATAGAGCCTTCACCCTCCTCCTCCAGCCACCACAAGCTATACAAGAAGGATACTAAAAAGTGGGGTACAAAGAAGAAGAGATATGGAGACCATTATTTTGAGCCAGAACAAACACATGAACTTGGTACGTCTCGCTTGAAACTTTTCCAGGACAAGTTTAAGTCGAGTTGGTCGGGATAATTTATAGAGGCTAATGTGTCTCCACGTGATGCAATTAAGGTGGACAATGAGAGCTCGACTAGAAGAGTTAAGGTGAATGTTTAAAGACTCAAAGAATATTTAGGAGGAGAGCTTAATCGAGTTAAATCATCCATTGCCTTGACCGATTCTCAATGAGGAGTGGTAATGTCAAGCTAAGGACATTAAACAAGCGCTACTTGGGAGGTAACCCAAGCTTGTGAAATTATTAAAGCGGGAAGCATGTTTTGAAGTTCTAATGTTGTGATTGGACTGAAGACAAAGTGATGAAGGTGTAGGTGAAAGGGCCTAATTGTAGAAAAATTGAAGATGTCCTGCCATTTTGGCACCCCAAGAGCTCAAATTGGCACTATTGCACCACTCTAGAGTGCCACAAAAGTGAGTTGGCGCCACAACACCACAAAATGGTGCTACGGTGCCAAAATTCGCAACTTGCTCAGGTGGTGGCACTGCAGCACCACTTTTGGCACCATGGTGCCACCACCCAAAAAAATAATAAAAAAGTAAAACCTACTCCTATCAACCACTACCACCACTAGCTGAGAGCAACTACCTTGGCAACTACCACTCCTCGGAGGCCGACTGAGCGGCCTTCAATCAGGTAAGTATTTATTTCTCCTTGTTATTTCATATTTAGTACATTACGGACAATGCACACCTTAAGTTGCTTTGTCTTCGATAGCATGATAATTAGTTAAAATTTTAGATTGTTTCCCTTTGTTTTATTATATTTTATTCAGTTTCTTTCTTTCATAGTATTTGTTTATATTTTGTTTAGTTGTATAGATGTGTGTTGTTTGGAGCTTCTGGTGGAAGTTAACTTTCGATGATATGATTGAGAGTATGTATGAAATAACTGTTTAGAAATATTTAGTATCATAAATGTTTATGTACTTAGATCTTTTGTGGTTTTACTTTGTGAACAACTCTTAAGTATATTTTGCATGTAGTTGTTTGCATTTAGTCTTGAATTGCTTGAGTAGTTTTATGTATGTGGCTTAGAAAAATATTTAGTCTCACGTCATCTTAGAATCTATTTAATTGTCAATCGAGGCGAAATCCTAGGTAGCATAAAAATCAAAGAAATTGTGTAGATTATTTTGGACCGGTTGAGCCTTTCAAGCCTACCCGTTGTATGTAATATCTGTAGTCACTCCCGTTGAGCCATTTTCTTAGCCTTTTCATTTTGTAAGCCCCATAAACTCTTCTTACCAATTAATAATTTCCCAAACTACCTCTCTTTACACCAAAGATGCATGAAAGTGAATTATAAACTTTTGGTGAAGTGTGAGTTGTTTATGAAGAATGAAGAGGGGAAGTGTTTTGAAGGAAGAAGTTTGGCTACTTTAAATTGGTAGTTGATTATTCAAAAAAAAAAATTTGTAGTGTGTAGGTGTTAAATAGACTTTTCAGTTGAATGAAGGGGTTAGAGAAGGAAAATATGAAAATGGATCAAAAATTAAGTTTGTGGGAAATTGTTGTAGTATGCTTGAGAGAATTGTATTCATTGAGCAAAGAGGGCACTCATGGTGTGAATAAGCCTAAATGATTACCATTCCATCCACCAGTACACTAGCCTTACTTACAAGCTGATTAAAGACCTATTAATCTTCGATTTAGTGTTATTCTACATTAGTGGAGATTGACATGAAAAGGCAGATTATGAGATGACTACTTCACTTTTATTGAGATAGCTCTAAGTGTGTGTCCTGAGTCCGCATAAAGCGATCCGAGTGTGAAGGGTTAAATGTAAGCAACTATTACACTCACACACTAAGAGTTGAAAACAGAGCCAAGCTACTACCAGAATTGAAAATCTAAACTTTTGTGATTATTTAAGTTTTTCTTGAGTTATAAATTTTTCAGAGTTTTGAGACAAGGTTAGCCTCATTCAAACGCTTAGCATGTGTGTCTAGATTTTACTTTTGTTTTATCTTTTCATATCACATTTTTGTTATTTTATGTCTATTCTTTCTTTTGTTTTAGCTCGAGGACGAACTTTTGCTTAAGTTTGGGGGAATTCAATAAGTGTATTTTATACTTTTGAGCTAAAGAATTGCTTGTCTTTGAGATCCTTTTACTTGTTTTGTAGTTTTTTTATGCATATTTTTAGTGAGATACCGTTGTGCGAAGAATATTTTCTTTTTCGGAGCAAATTTGGAGGTAAATCAAGGCGTTTAGGTGACAAACTTGCATCGTGATGAGAGGAAACCGGTGAAAGAGCTCTCAAAATGAAGATTAGAAGCAAAATAGTTCGTCGCCAGAATACAGAAAACATTAGCGCCGTAGCCCCAAAACCATGAGGCTGTGGCCTCAATCTTGTGGCGCCTGAGTGCCATTTTTTGGTGCTACAACCTTGTGTTTCTGACAATTTTAGCACTATAGTACCAATTTGGTACCATAGAGCCAAAAAGTACAGAACAAGTCACAGAAATCTCAGGTTTAATTCATGAAGCTCCTCTATTTAACTCCTCTTTCGTTCATCTGAAGGAGGTGGAAAAGTCCTAGCAGCCAAGAGTTCCTAGAGCAGTTCTAAGGGAGAACCAACACCAAAGAAGGGGATTCAGGTCATAGAAATCAGATTGGAAGACTCAAAAGCATTTTTTTTCCCGCTTGCTCTTGTCTTTCTCTACTGTTTTCTACAAATGAATATGTATCATTCTTGTCATATTTATTGTGATTTGTTTTGTATGAATATGAACTAAACTAGATATCTAGGGAGGTAATTGAACCTCTTATGTAATTCAATTACTTTGTTTTCTTCCATTGTTCTTGATATCCATTTTTGAGTTGATTGTTCTATCTTGAACTTAATGCATCTATTTTCCTGGCCATTAAATAAAGTTATGTTATGAAACCTATATAAACTTGGGAAAGGGAATTTAGGTTTGGATATAGGTAGAGCAACATTAGATCGCCTAATGTAAGGCGAGTTTGCATAGGATAGGAATATACCTACATGACTTGTGCAACCTTTTGTGAATTATTAAACTTAATGAATCTAGTCAATTTATATTAGGAGTAACATATTAGCTTGTCTAGGTGTTTTCACTTATGTCTTGGAAAGGAGTTTATAAATACATTTGAATTCTCGATTGTCAACTCTAAATATATAATTGAATCCTGAGGAAACTAGCAGTTCGAGGAGCTAGAGAGTGGATTGCATCTCTGGGTTCCTTATCATTGCTTTAAAAACAAACTTTGTTCGTGTAGTTTCAATTTCAATTCTTACATTTTACATTGTTATTTACTTTTCAATTCTTGCTTAGAATAATTGTTTATTATTGTTTGGATAAATTGGAAACTAGTTTCGGTTAGTAGTTGCTAATTGTGAATCAAGTACTCTCCTTGAGAACGACATTCTCTTACTATCTGTATTACTTGTTGCGACCCGTATACTTGTGGTTGTGTGTTAGAAATAGCCCAACAGTTATAGCCCCATCTTTTCTCCTTTATCCCATCTTTCTCTTATCTTCATTATATAACTTAATACCAAAATATAGTTACATGTCCCTATATTTTTTATTTTTTTTCATCAGATTTTAATTTAATCAACTCAAAATATTTTGTCTATGGCAAAATCTATAGTAAATTGAATATTTTTGAAAAGATTGATCCACCACTTTCTCATAATTTTGTATTTTATAAATTCACTAAGAGAAGTTTTTCAGTTCTCTTTTTTCTCTTCTTATTATTATTATTTTTGAAGATTTTATCTCTCTTAAAACTTGGTTTGAGGTTACATGCCTTTGAGTATTATTCTTCACTTTTTAATAAAAAAATAAAATAAAAGGAGAAAGAAATGGAATAATGATTAGAAAATGGAGATTAATATCAAAAAAGAAAAAATTGGATTCTAGAGATAAGAAAAGTAATGGTGACGGAGTATTTGCAAATTCAAAAATAGAAGATGTGGTATACTATTAGTTTTAAAATTTGTCTAGTTTGGTCTTTTTGCTATAACTCCCCGGTAAGAACTAAGAAGAGTTAAAAAAAGAAAATGAAAATATCATTAAAGAATTTGATATTTTATTATTATTAATTAAGTTACAATAATTTCTTTTTAAAAAATTCAGATAACAAACTTTACTTTTCCAACCTTTTAATCCGACAAATTTGCCAAACATATAATAACAACATTACTCTCTATAAGTCACGGTTGTTATACAAAAATGCACTCAAAGAAATATATAAGTAACGTGATATTTTGTTTCATTTATACTGTTTTTATAATAAAGTTGGGATATTTTTAAAATATAAGCTTTGAAGATGGTAAATGTAATTATCAATCAAATTAAGTCTACAAATAAAAAAAAAAAATATAAGCCAGTTCTATTATATGTGGGCTTATTTCGCTCCTATAGGTAGGAGGGTATTTTACTACATTTAGAATAACAGATTGTGTAATATCCCCAATTCCGCACACATACGTAAGGATATTGGTATAAATAATTAGCGAGATCAAGAGACACTACTCGACTTAAATCTGATAAAATAATAGGAAATTATAACTTTTTTTTTTATTTTATCTTTCTAGATGTAAAAGAGAAAATTTCACTCATAATTATACATAGTTTAACATATACATATATATACAATCACAAAGTGGACCTCTGATACAAATATACATAATACACACACACACAAAACAGCTACAAAATTTCTTATCAGGAAATAACAGCGTCAAAATACTGATATACACAAGTCGCGGTCAGGAAGTCGGTGCTCTTCCTCCATACTCACATCTCAACAGTATTATTTGCAATGTAAGAATATATATGAGTATGAAACTCAGTAAGTAATGAGTACAAATGCAACATGCATGTACCAAAGATCAGATATTCGTATGATTGGGATCCCAGCGTATATTGCATTGCCTGATAAGACCGTGAATCGCATATTGAGCCACTCAGATAACTAATAACTAGTGATTAATTATAAGCTGTCGTATAAGAGTCTCGAGTTCCAAATATATATCAAACCCCTCTGTGTACAGCAGAGGTCCTCCCTATACTGCTATCAGAGTGTTTCTGAAGGAACTAGATAATGCCCTTGAAGGAACCAAATAATGTCCTTGAAGGAACCAAATGATATCTCTGAAGGAATCAGATATTTGGGCACTGGCAGCCACACCCTATTCATTAATACTCATCAGGTAATATAAATACACCACATGTTCATGCCTCATCTATATCAGAATTATAGATTTAGATGTTTATATTTCAGGCATAACAGAATAACATATACAAATTTTCGTATAATCCAGGGATTCCATAGGTTCACAGAAACAGATAATTCTTACATTGCAGGTGTAATGTTACTTACCTCGAATCGGAGCTTTTAGATATTTTTCCCCATGAAATGCTCTTGCTCCAGGTACATTTGACGTATCTATAATATTAAACTAATACCAAGTTCTTTTTGTCACTAAACAGGCAAAACTACAATTTACTATCTAAACATTTGGTACGAAAAATATACAATTTCCTCACATCTACGTTTGTGAATAGAAAGGAAAATAACAAAAGTTCACTTATACCCAAAATAGAAAAAAAAACATGTTTTAGTTTCA
This sequence comes from Trema orientale, assembly GCA_002914845.1. Lineage (NCBI taxonomy): Eukaryota > Viridiplantae > Streptophyta > Magnoliopsida > Rosales > Cannabaceae > Trema > Trema orientale. Next base: position 261,182 of record JXTC01000224.1, read on the forward strand.
TAAAATCATCCTTAGATACACTAATAGCTGTGAGGAAAAATTGAGACTTTAACTAAGTATACAAATCATGATATTAATTAATATGTACACTTGCATCAAGTTATTTTTTTTACAGTTCATATAAATTATATAACTAAGGCATGTACTGCTAGCAAATTAGTTTAAAATAATCTATGAGTATAAGTCAAGTTTCGATTGTTGAATTCATAAGGACATATATTGATTATTTTTTATATTGGTCAGACTTTCCCATGTTCAAGCATGTAGACAAATCTCTCTAAAGAGCATTCAAATTAATTAATTTTCACTTTCTGAAAAAAAAACCAAACAATATATGTATAAATTAATTGAGACTAGAACTATACTAAAACTATAAGGTTCAACCGAACCTCTCAGAATTTTAATACTCATTAATGTAAGACAAAAAAATATACATACGAACAAAATGCAAACATCTACTCCAGTAGATCAAAACCACACAAAACAATAATCTATAGTTAAGTTGAAGCACGTTTTTCACGGTATTAATACCTTAAGTCCTAGGAGTTCGTAAACTAATTATACAAACAATGTTGGGAATGTATGCTCTCCAAAGCATATTCCATCATGTAATAGACATTTTCTGGAATTAATAAAATTTGTTAGATATTTTCATTATATCTTTTGCATATGTATGATTGAATAAAAGTCCATTTAATTACATAATATGTATCTTTGTGATCACCAGGTGGATTCACAGAAGACATCGATACAAGTTATTTTGTAATTAAATAAAAATTGTTCACAGTTAACAAAATAAAGTTGGGCTCTTTATTTTAACTGTTGTAAATTCATTGAGTAATTTGTCTTAATTACGTATGGATTTACTAATGTAGTTAGACTACATTGAACGGATCAATTATGAGATTTAATAGACCTCAAATAACTGTCAGACTTATTAAATCTCATTTGGTATTGATAATACTTTATTCTTAATCTTGAGTTAATTATAAGTTCATGTTTGTTTGTACTGCAACATTTGAGTTACTAAAGGGTGCAACTCTAATTGAGGGGTTAATATTCTCAGTAACTTGGT